>CAOKZL010000488.1:1200000-1670045 GCA_948472985.1 Iguana delicatissima | reverse complement strand
GAACATCTCCGGCAGGACCGCAGAGACTGGTGGAATGCTGGGTGAATGTGGAAGGACCTAGGGAGCTGGAGCCAAAAAGCCACCGAGTTGACTTGAGCAATGATTACATAGGGACTGACAAATCTGGCATCTAACTTTTGATGGAGTGGGGCAATGGCAGATGGTGAGCAGACAACCAGATCCAATATCCTACTTTCAATGGGGGACTTGGATGTTGATGCTCTCCCCGCCCTTATAGACTTCCTTTGTGATGTCCAACTGCTCTCAGAGGAGTACCTGGGCTGCCTGGAGTTCATGGAGCCACTGATCTGCCACTGTAACTTTGGATTGCAGGGCCACAACAGGGAATAGGCATGAGTGAAAGCTGTAGTTGTCAAAGGGGTCTGCTGGGTTGAGATGTGTATGAGAGAAGGTCAATCCAGTTGTCCAGTTGGTAGCTGGCATAGTATCACAGGTACTGCTCCAGGGTGGCATTTGTGTGCTTCATCTGCCCATCAGTCACCAAGAACAGGCGAGGCTCAATGTCAAGCGAGTGCAAGAGACTACACCAGAACTGTGCAGTGAACTGTGAGTTGCTATCAGATATGATTCTGTCAGGGAGGTCATGTAGATGGAAGACATGGTCTATTAACAAACACGCTGTTTCCTTGGCAGTCAGGATGCTGGGGCAAGGGATGAAGTGGTCCATCTTGATGAAACCTGTATGTAGTATAGTTTCCCATATTCTGTGTCCTTCCTGTGAGGAACACGAGGTTGCAAACAGCCTTGCAAAAACTTTGAGGTTGTTTTGGCTGAAAGGGAGTGACTTACTTATAAATCCCCCTAATTGGCTTCATGGCTGAACAGCCTGTTTGAATTCGATTTTGAAATCCAGCTCTTTGGCCACCAGGGACAATCACCTTCCTGTTACTGGCAATGAAAACCTTTTATGGATGGTCAAGATAGCCCCTAGGTTTATTCCTTAGATACATTAATGCTGGGAATCCTGTAAGTGCTGTTTTTCTCTCGTACATCACTTGCCAAGTGGTCTACAAGGGCCAACATCATGCTAGAAGCTTCAAAATCAGCTCCACACTTCACATTTGGGACAGGAACATTATCATGTTTCCTTTCTGTATCTTCACTTCTCTCTCTCCCACTAGAATTATTTTCAGGGCTCCTAATGCTCCAACCACTATATGTATTTCACTATTTCTTCTTCAGTGACATAGTCCCTGATATAAAGCTGAGAAGGAGTACATCTTCCAATAGGGGAAAAATGGCTTCACGGCTATAGTTTTCAGATAAAAGTAGCAAAATAGGAGGTTGGAAGGCATGAAACCAGCCTCAGTAAGTGTTACTACACTTAACATCATTATTTTAGCTTTCCCCAAAATTTCTAACTTCCTCTTCACTCTGAACTTCTGGCCTGGGCAAATTCTACAGAGTTGAATCCAACTGAAGAGTGGGAGATAGTATGTGGGAGAGAGTTAGCTATGAAATGAGGGAGGGAGGGAGGAACAACTAGGGAATGAGGGTTTCTAAACAGAGGAAGTTAGAGAATGAGAAGAGCTGGAGGGAGAGAGGTTTAAGTTATGAAGAAATTTGAATTATAATGATAAGGAAAAAGAATGTTTGGAAGAACTAGTTTAGCAGTCTAAGATGTGTTAAAAGATTGGATTAGATACCGTTAGATTTTCCTTTGATACAAAGCAAAGACTGCCAAGGTGGCAACCCTGATATAGCGTTTATAAAACAAACAAGCCGTGTTAGAATTGTTAACTGATCAAGGAGACTCCAAGTCTTCAGCTGCAAATTAATAAGGAGACAGCCACTAACACTACAGTAACACCAGTGAAATCCGCAAGACATACTAGTGGCCTTGAAAAGAAAACTGAAAACATTCACCATGAGGGATGGTGATAAAAAGACTGAGATTTAAGAAGTCCATAAAGTTAACCAGTTGCCTGCCTGTTTGCCTTCACTGAGAGATCTATCCAGAACTTGAAAGCATTCCTGTTTGCACTACAGCTCCAAGAATGCTCCCCCTCTCCCCACAGATAGCATGTTCAAGGGTCATGTTAGCTAGAATGTCACCGAAGCTGGGCTCCAAACTTTTCCAAGCTTATTTCACAAACTACTTTCTATACTCAACATTATTTTTGTACTATTTTATACTCAACATTTATTTCTGGGCTCAGTAGCTTCTGATTACTGGATTGTTATATGAATGTCAGATGACAATTTTGTTATTGTTTAAGATATAAATTGTGTACAATATTAATGACTATTAGTTAAAATGTATAGGGCATGGGGGTGTCATGGAGCTGGCAAGTTATCATTGTGTGAGCTGGTAGTGAATTGAAAGAGGAGAGGCTTTGATCATCGCTACAGTTTTTGTTGTTGTTTTTTAATCAGACGCCTGTGGTAAAGATGTTACTATTTTGAATTTCTACACCAGCATAAATAAGATGATGATAATATTCATAGCTTTCTAGTCATGTTTATGTAAAAGTAACTTCCCTGGATTTCAGTGGAATTTACATCAAAGAAAGAATTGTACAGACTGCAGTCCAAATAGAGTGTCTTAACACTGCAGTCTTTTTTTGTTGGTTCCTCCTTTCTTATTTCCATTCTGGCTTCCCTCACTTTTGAACATACTGAATGTTCAGAGATAATTACTGACCTACATGCTACTAACACTCCAGAGGTGGTCCTGCCCAGGTGAGTCCTGACCTACTTCTTGTTTTTGATCATGAGCCTGATTCTTCCCAGATTTCTAGGACTTCATCCAGAGTTCGATTCCAGTAAAGTCTCTGGTTGCACGAGTCTGGAGCAAGAATGAAGCATTTTAATATAATTCATTAGTTCACGGAAGCACTAAAAAATCATCAGCTGTCATGCCAGGGACACTTAGACTTGCAGTATGCACTTTCAGGTTTGGCAGTAGCAGCTAGTTTGGTCTTCCAACCCTACTTCAAGCATCTAGGCCTTAAGCTAGAAAAATATTTATTAGCTATACTAATACCCAAATTTTCATTCAATGAGTTCATAGTGGTGTGCATGGTGCAGATTTTTGTTCCTGTTTTTCCTCACAACAATCCCATGAGGCTGGTAAGGTAGATAGAAACAGTAACTTATCTAAGGTGTATTTCCTTGCTGAAAGGGGACTAGAATCTGGATCTCTCAAGTCCTAGACAAATGCTTTAACCACCATACCACACTATGTCTATCTTCAGTAGACTCATCCCCATCTTTAATCTTAGTTCCTCCTTTTTCCCTGAGACATAGTGCATTTAGTATTCTAGAAAGAAATTCTGGCTGTTTTCAGACTGTCTGGGTTATCCCCCACACAAACCCTAAAGAATTGATACAAGACTCTGTGTGTGTTTGTTTGTTTGTTTCAACAAAAATGTGTACTTGATCCGGAATTAAATGAGAACATACTTTGAACAGGGTCAAAGGCTTCCGTAAGTCTCAGGTTGATTTCTTGGAAGTTTTTGGTGCTATATGTCCAGAGGAAAACACTGACCAGGAAAATTTACCAGTTTAGGATGATATTCTAACTATATTATTTTCTGGATCTAGTAACATCCATATTAAATTACTGCAATATAATCAACATAGGGCTAACTTTGAAGAAAGTTCAGAAATTCAGACTGCTTTATTTTTATTTTTTTTCAACAATACTATATGAGTCTGGAAGGAACTGGATGAAATTTGTATTACACAACAGTCAAAACTCAGGATGCAGAAGTCTATATATAGTCAGAGAGTGGGTGGTGGAAAATGTGAGGTTTATGGAGAAATTGCAGGGTAAATACACAGATTGGCCCAAATGCTTCAAATCTGGCCATTTTCACCAAAAAAGTGAGGACGGAGAAAAGCAGTAAAAGGAAAATAAAGTCAATAAACATTGTGAGAATATATATATCCAAACTGCTAACACAATGAAAGATATGCAAACAAATCAGAAAGCAGATCTTGGGATGCCAGCTGAAGAGCCAGAGTGAAAAGCAGTTTACTCTAAGCAGGCAGCTTTTTATATTTGTTTAGACTAAGGCCCTTTCTGCAACTCACCTATTTTCAGCGCTGGGGTGAGGTGCTTGCGCAAGCAGCCTCCGGAGAGAGGCTCTCACTTTCCTGCTTCTCCAGCTCCACACAAGCTTCCTGCTTGCGCGAGAGCCTCACCTCTTCCTTTCGCAGTGCAGCCTGGGACCTTCCCAGGCTGCACTGGACAGGAAGCATGACTGGCCTGGCTCCCAAGGCTCCACATGCAAGGTAAGTGCGCACGGGGCCCTGGAGTGATGCGTGACCATGCAGCATTTTCGGCTTCAAGCTGAAAATGAAAAAATGTGCAAGCGGTCCCTGCTGGGCCCTGGAGTGTTGCATAAATGTAAGTGCGTCGTGTGGACCACTCCTCACATGCGTGCAACACTCAAGCAGCCCATTCACATCAAAAATGCTGTGCGAAAAGGGCCTAATTCTCTCAAGTCATTACACTGTATAACGCTATGTTAGATAAAGAAACCCGTTATCAGCTTATTTGTTGTAAATACTTTAGTACTTATGGCAGGAACATGAACATATCCAGAATTTTTGGCAGTAATGTTTTCAGTGAGATTTTGTAGTGGGATATGTTTAACATGGAAAAGAAAAAATTGGGATGTGATAAAATAGTCATCTTTAAATAATGGCTGTCAGATGTATGAATGGAGTGGATTTGTCTTCCACTGCTCTGGAGGACAGGGCCCAAACCAACTTACAAGGATGGAGAATCCAACCGGTTATTAGGAAGACCTTCCTATTGGTAAGAGCTCTTCAACAAACAGGTTTTTAAATAGAGGATGGATGAGTGGTACCCTCTCAAGGATGCTTTTGCTGTACTAGCAGGGAGTTGAACTACATGGCCATTAGGATCTCTTCGTACCCTATAATTCTATCAGTCTGTCTCGAGTATTTTTCTTCAAGCACTGAACTCAAGCCTGATGTTTGTCTTGTTTTCTTTCTTTCTAAATTGTTATCCTCTGTTGTCTACAAGGATTTGATAAACTTTTTATAGGGGAAGATTTCCTTGGTAGCAACCAGTCACTAGAAGAAACAAGCCAGAATCCTGCTGGTTACATAGGTGGGCTTTACCAGAGGTTATGACTGCATGCATAACTTTGGGGATATTGCGGGGGGAAGAGTACAGTATTACTTCTGCAATGCCGCCTGATAAGTTGGACAAGTCTATGGCCATTTCTGCACTACACTGCTATAGTGCTATTATTCTACTTTCAACATCCTGTGGGGTTGCAAGTGGGATTGCAAGAGTTTTGTGCACAGTTGTCAATGATATTTCACATTTTAGTGTTACACTCCAAAGTAACCCTAAGAGAGGGCCCCTGAATTGGCATGACTTCCCCCATATTGGATATTGGTTAGCAAATGTCAGTCACAGTTAAAACAACCTTGGCGTCATTAACACTACACCTTATCCCTCTGCTGAATGGGAACGTAGACAACATCCTTTAGGATAAAAGACTGACCTATTGTTCCGAGTCACATATCTCTAGGCAGACAATAGACTCACTCCTGAACACTGTCACGCCCCAAGCTCTGTGCATAGCCAAACAAACAAAACCTATCAATTCGGACTTTTAAGTCTATCAATCCCCTGGACGTTCCCAGGAAAAACAATACCGAGGAGGGGTCATGATATTTGCCTAACATTATATTCCGCAATCATCGCCCATTAATGCCATTTTGCTAGCCGATACCTGGCCTGAGGACAGAAATTGGCTATAAAAATCCTCACTTTTTGAGCCTCTTCCGAATGCCTCCCAGACCGGACAAGGGCCCATTTCGCTGCTATTGAGGTGTCCCACTTAAGCCTCTCAGATGCTGCTGAAAGCTAAAGCGACTCATAACTCCACTGCAGCCAGCCTTCCAGCCCCGGGATCCAGCCTCCCCTTGGTGCTTTACACTGAGCCTCCACTGATCTTCTTACTCCCCAGGAAATCTAG
This sequence comes from Iguana delicatissima, assembly GCA_948472985.1. Lineage (NCBI taxonomy): Eukaryota > Metazoa > Chordata > Lepidosauria > Squamata > Iguanidae > Iguana > Iguana delicatissima. Next base: position 1,664,058 of record CAOKZL010000488.1, on the reverse strand, counting down.
ACTAAGTTCCATATGCCCTCTCTCCCAAACTGCCTCTTATTTCCGACTTCCTTTCCATAGCCCTTGTGTGATTGTGGGATTATTGGTTAATGTGTGTTGTGACCTTCTTTATTAGTTTTAATAAAATTACTTTAGATCATTTCTCTGACTTCTGCGTGGTTCTGACCCCGCAGACAGAGGGTTAAAGATCTCTTGCCCTGACCTCTCGCAAGCCTTGCGTTTCTCTGTAATTCCCCTAGTTTAAAGCCTGTTTGGGTATCCTCGAGATACCTCCAATTTTCAGGGTAATATCAGGGATTTTGAATAAGAACAATGCAGAACATATTGTGTGTGTGTGTGTGTGTGATACTATTTTGGCACAAAAGAAAAACCTTTTCTGTGCAAAATACTATTTTTATACACCAAAAAAAATTGTGTGCAATTGTTTGAACAAAATGCAATGCATTATTGTACAAAAAATGTTCTTTCACCTATTGTAGCTACATCGCAGGGGGGTGGATTTGATGGTCCTTGTGGTCTCTTCCAGCTCTATGATTCTATGATTCCAATAAAAGAAGCAATCAGATTGACTTTTTTTTAGTATTTTGAGTTGCCTTTTCAGAAAATGTACAAATATTCTTTATATCCCTGCAGAACACAAACATGTTAACTGAGTAAAGGAATGCTGGCACAATCATGCCAGCAAATGATGACAGCAGCAGATATTTCCTGCATCCCAGAGTTTGGAGTCATATCTGCTAGGCAATAAGGCAACCACATGTTTTCTAAATACAGGCTGTGCATCATACTCTCAGGGAGAAGCAAGAAGGTATTTTTAACTGTTCCATGCAGTTAAGATTGTCTTTTATGGGTATAGCTCTCCACACTGGCAATGATTAGCTTGTTTTCTAGCAGTCTGCCTCTCCAATTGCTCATGTTTCTAGCCAGACGGCTAGTGCTGAGAAGACAGCTGAGAGAAGAGAGAAAAGGAATTACAAAGAAGAAGAGGGATGCCCTTATACCCAGGTGCTGTGCCAACTAATGCAAGCAGATCCAAGAGTTAGCATGACAGCCAAGGTTTAATACCTCTTCTCTCTCTCTCTCTCCCTGCCTCTTAATTGATGCAACTCTGCTGGGATGCCCATGGATGGATTCCATTGGATTTTAGAGGTTATAAAGTGAAAGAGAAAGTGGTGTTTGGATGAAAATGGAGTATCAACATCTAGAAATGACAGAAGTATTAAAAAAAAAAGATACTGAACTGAGCAGAGACATCACTTGTGCAGCTGACCATTTTGGCAGGCAATTGAAGTCTTAATTTTTATAGGTTGCCATTAAACATATGGTAATGATGGCAGAGAACGCTAAAAATAAATGCAAATTAAAAGTCATATAGATTATATAACACCAGAGTAATAAAAATAATTGTCTCCCATTTGGTTAGTTATCATATTCATGAGACATTTATTGCTTCAGCCATCAAGATGTGTTTTTTAGCTCAGGGGCTTTTTAATTTTCACCTTGATGGTCAATTGAACTTAGGCCTTTAGCTCATCTATTTGACTTTCTCTCTCTTTTTGTAGCATTGAGCAGGAAGATATAAGCATTTCATCTTATATTTATTAATTCCCTTAAAACATTTTTACTCTGTCTGTACAGGCTGGCTCTACCATTAGGCAGAGTGAGGCAACCGCCCTGAGTGGCAGGTACTTGGGAGATAGCACTGCCAGTGACATGGAATGGAAGGAGTGTCATTTTATCTGTTGCTCCAGAAAGCAAAATGCCTTGAAAATGAGACAGTCCTTGCCTTCAAACCTACAATCTAAAGCATACAAGGCAGAAGGAAAGTGATGGGATGAGGGGAGGACTTAGCTTTGCATTCCTTATGGGAGAGATGGGCAAAGAGTAGTCTGTGGGTCATCTGTAGCCCACTAGGGCTATTTTTGTGGCTTCCAAAGGCCTCCAGAGGCCAAATTTTAATCTCATATGTCCTCAAAAGTCCTGTAAGAAGTAAGTGTTAAGGAAGTAACTTTTGAGTCACATTCTGTTGTTAAAAAGGCGACTCTTCTGGGCCTAAAATATCCCAAAGGACCTCAAAACATGGCAAAGATGCCTCACACACACCCCAAAAGGACATTATGGGATTAAAAAAAGGTTGAATTTTTATGCAAGGGAGGTACAGTTAGTGGACGCAGATCTCCAAGATCTCCTGAGGGACCAATGTGGCTCTCTGGCCTCCAACAATTGCCCACCGCAGTCTTCTAGAAGCCTGCAAATGTCTTCAGAGTGAAAATGTTTTCTTTGTTTGGCTTCCTCTTTCCTACAGGAGTTTGTGGCCATCACCACCTTACATAGCATCTCAAAGGCCTATGGATGTCTACTGTCATTACCCTTTGCCTAATAGAACATGGGCACAAGACAGTGTCTTTGTTGCTGTAGTAGACAGAACGCTCCATGCCATTGCTTTTCTGCTTTGGACACTAAAGTGAAGGCACCTGTATCAAAGGCAACGGAAATACAGTGATGCACATGGCAATGAGTCACTTTCACCTCAGCCCACTCTTCAATCTCTCCTTGTCTTCATTCCTTGCCTGGTGGTACCCACCCAGTTCTTAACTTGTGTAGTGCTCATTGTCCAGTGACTACTCAACACATTGATACTAAAATAATAAAATGAAATAAATGTGTCTACTAGAAAGGGTACTTCTGTACTTCAGACTTGGCTGTTGCCCTAAACCAGTGGTTCTCAACCTGTGGGTCCCCAGATGTTCGTGGACTTCAGCTCCCAGAAGCCCCAGCCACTATGGTCAATGCTCAGGGCTTCTGGGAGCTGAAGTCCACAAACATCTGGGGACCCACAGGTTGAGAACCACTGCCCTAAACAGATGTGCAGGCACACTCCAATTCTTTGCTGCTTACAGCTTCCGCTCATTTTAAAAGGAAGAACCATGCTTCATACACATGTTCTTTATAATGGACACAGTAGGCATGCATTTATTTTAGCAAGCAACAGAGGCTGAAATTGGCAGATTGCATTTCTGCTAGAGAGGCCTAGCAAATAAAGTAAAATTTGTTTTTAAAACGGAAAGAATAACAAAGATTGAAAATACCTATGTTTCTGTATTTGATGAATACATACATTATTGGTTTTTCATTGGAGTTTTAGAAAACTCTGTGAACAGGTTGAGCTGGTACAAGGAAGCACACAACCAACTAGCATGAGATTCAGCTTGGCTACCAGAAGCTCTAAAGAACAGCTGATCCCATGGCCAATTTCAGACTGTAAATAGAAAAGTGGTCATGACTCACTAGTCATGGAGGTATTTAAATGACTAGAAAGTCAAACACACAGATAGGGAAGCATTCAGCTCCACCACTCCCTGACTGCAGCCCAAGCCAGTGCAGTACTGGAAAAGTTTTACCATGTAGCCTACTGTTTATCTAGGATAGGGCTTCTGAATCTGTCTGATGGGGGGAATCAGAAATCTTTTTTTCCCCTTAATGTGCCAGGGATCAGCACCATATCTGTGTCCATTCAATACAATTGTTTCTCTTTTTTTCCCCTGGAAAAATATCAGTTGATTAGCAGCCAACAGCTCACAGACTGGCACTGGCACAAGGGCCACCACTTTAAGAAGTAATGTCTAGAACGCAGCCTGGATAGTTACAATTACAGTTCTAAGAGTACTTCTCTGCATACAGTTAAAATTTTACAAAGTAAATCATTTCTTTTTCATTACTAAAAAACAACGAATCTAATTGCCTCAGCTGCCAAACATCCACAACTTCACCCCTAAGTCTTTCAAAGAAATGCTGGCTAGAGACTGTAGAAAGACATTTCAGTTTCCTCCCCCAGCCTACCAGGCTGGTTTAACAACTGAAATGTCTTTTCAAAGCCTCTAGTCAGGATTTCTGTGAAAGAGGGGGAGCCATTGTGGATGTTTGGCAACTAATGATCTATTTTCTGCTTTTCCCTCAACTTCCCTCCTCCTCAGGCTCCAGTCATTAACAGGCATCCTGACTACAGACTGTGAAAATAATTTTCAGTTTCCTATCTCCTCCCACTTCCTGCCACTCTGCCACTTGTTTTGACAGCTGAAACATCTTTTTACGGCCTTTGGTCAACATTGGGCATGGAGAAAGGGGAGTTGTGGGAAAGACAGAAATTAGATTGTCAGCCCCAAACATCCATAACTTCTCCCCTTCCTTTGCAACTTCCCACTCCAACTGTCTCTCCACTCCCTCTTCCAGTTCTTTACAGATAGCCTGGCTAGAGGCTACAGCTCTCAAATGAAAGTTGTCAACTTTTGGGCAACTTCCCTCCTCCCCACAGCTGGTTTGACAGCTGTAACATCTTTTCACAGGTGATGATTTCTGCACAACTTTGGGGCTGGGGGGAAGAAGAAAGAGAAAGTTCCTGAAAAACATTACTCAGTATGTGTCAGCTGGAAAAACTGAGCATTTTTCAATGAAAGTTGTACAGCTTTGGGCTTGGAAGAAAAGAAAAAGCATAGGCAAAGCTGTGAGAACTTTATGGAGTTTTTTCCTTCCCACACCAGTTCCTGACATGGTTAGAAAATTCAATTTTGACCCCATTTGGGAAACTAACATATAATAACAAATGATCCAAATAAAAATCCTTTAGAAGTGTCCATTGGAATGGAATGTTAGACATGTATCTAGGAAGTGCCTTTGGAACCAAAACAGCTAGAAATGCTTAAAATGTTTAAATGTGAGCACACTTCATATATATTCAGGACCTGCAATATTCTGGGTTCTGGGAAGTAATATTCTGGGTTCTGGGAAGTGACATAGGGATTCAGGAAGGAACTGTAGGACAAAAAGACTATATCCAATATATTATTATGCCTATAAAGCTAAACTTTGATTTCATCTGCTATATGCAATAAGGAGGCAGTAACAACATGGTGCATTGGTTAGACCACAGGACTGTAATCCTAGAGACCAGGGTTCAATTTCCCATTCAACCATGGAAACACACAGGATGATCTGGGGCACATCATACACTCTCAGCCCCAGAAACCTCTGTTATAGGTCTGCTTTAGGGTGACCATGAGTCAGAAATGACTTCAAATCACACAACAGCACATCCTTGTGAAGTTCTTTGACATTGCATATAACCCGACAAATGAACAGATGTCTTTTATGAGCGTGTGGGGATGGTGAGGAGCTAGAGCAGTGGTTCTCAACCTGTGGGTCCCCAGATGTTCGTGGACTTCAGCTCCCAGAAGCCCCAGCCACTATGGTCAATGCTCAGGGCTTCTGGGAGCTGAAGTCCACAAACATCTGGGGATCCACAGGTTGAGAACCACTGAGCTAGAGGTAGCCTAGGGATGTGATATCAAGACACAGCCAGCAGCAAGCTTGATTACCCTGGACTTGAGCAGTTCATGAATATGACTGTTATATCAGTACAAAGTAACATATGAGAAAACCATTGTGAATGCTCAGAGAAAATCAATAGTGAAACCTGATACTGTTCCAAAATGCCTAGTTGTTTATTATAAATATTATTTCTTATTAGCATACTCATATTGGCCATTTCCACACAGGGGTAAAACCCGAGGTGCAACAACTGGACACGGAGGTCGTCTTCACCGCGGGGTGTGTGATAATGGGGCTTCCCATTATCTAGGCTTATCAAAGGGAGATACTTCCCTCTTCAGGTAAACCAAGGGTTAATGAGATGTTAGGATTACATCAAGGGTCACAGGGTGAGAGTTGACCAACCAAAAAGAAAGGGTCAGCATCACAGGTCACAAGGTGAGAACTGACCAATCAAAAGGAAAAGAGGTGGGCATCTTGGAGATGCTTCCAGATCCTTCCAAGGAGGAAAATAAAACTTCTGAGAGGCCATGTGGCCAGAGAGACACACACAGAGAGACACAGAGAGACACAGAGAGAGAGAGGAGAGCGGGGCCAGTGGAGCTGGCAGCATGCCCTGTCTCCTGGACCCCCCCCTTCTCCTTAGACCATCTACGCCTGTAACCTAATTGTGAGTAACTAGAAATAAGTAGTTAGTCGCGTTAGGGACGTTGTTATTTTGGGAATTGGCTGATCTTAAGAATGTATCTGTGCTGTTATATCTGTTTTGTAAATTCTTGTGACTAAGTGTACCTGGGAGAGGGGGTCTCCCAAGTGTGATATTGTTTATTTGCATGCCTTGATTAAAACACTTTTATAAACCTCCGTTTGTCTCCATTTCCACGCCAGGGTTGGCACACGCTACATAGGACCTCTCACTCAGGGGAAGGGGGAGGTGGAAGTTCCTTACGCTTAGAGATTAGGCAGAGTCCCTCCTGTTCTGTCTAAGTAATTCTTAATTCAGGGGGGTGGTGGCAGCATACTTGAGAGAGTTGGGGAGATTGCCAGTCGTTCCATGCGTGGAAGTCAGCTTTGGAAGGCTGGCAAGAACCCTAGTAAAACAGTGGGAGGAAATTTCCAGTTTTGCAAAGGTGGAAGTCCACTAGAGACTGGAAATAAACCTACAGTGTCACATGGTGGCAGCGGTTTTCGGACGGAGAGTGGGGTTTTTAGGGTGCAGAGTTGAGGCTTTGTCTTCACTCCCCTGTGTCTGTGGCGAGGAATTAAGCTCAGGAGAAGGGGGGGTGGATGTGTGAGCGAGGGAGCCTTCTTAAACAGCCTGTGGTTTAAAAGGGACTTTTTTTTCCTCTCCTTCGGGTCCTCTCTGAGGCTTGAAAAGGGAGGGGGAGTTGGAGGCTGGGGGGCGGAGTCGCCTATCTGTTCATTGAGAGTGGGATCTCTGTCTGTTTTCCCTTCCACTCCTTCAAGCAGGAGGAGGGAGGGGCTTTTTCTGGTGAGGAGTTGCTTCCTATGGTCAAACAGAAACTCTCTTTAGGAAAGGAGTGATTTTCTGGATTTTTTTAAAAAAAAGCTTTCAGTGAAGAGCTGCTGGCTCTGTCATTCAAAGCTTCTGTTGGGGAAAGAAGTTTTTTTTTTTTTGGATTTTTAAAACTGCTAAACTCTGGCATTGGGTCTGAGTCAGAGCCATTTTTTTTAAGTCCCCTGCAGCAGTGGAGCTGAAAAAATCTGCATACTAATTGCAGGTACTTAACTCAGGCAGAGTTGGCTTTTGTTTCCCTCAGGAGGGAGGAGGGGGCGAAGAGCAGGGAAAGGAAAGAAGGCTTTGGGATTTTTTTTCTACTTTTCTTGGTTTTTAGGATTTCTCCCTCTTTTCTGTGGCTTTTGGGGCTTCTAGCACTGTATATTCTTTGATCAGCCAATCAGACCTTTTCTGTGTTGTAGTTTTCGGGGCACAGAGGTAGTCAGGGAGCTTATGAATTTAAGATCGGAAAATCCTGGAATACACTATGGATCCTGTGGCGGCCCCTAGTGGTACCAATGTCACACAGCAGGATGCTACAGAAGATAGCTCATCTGCTCAACCAACTACCCCTAGTGGTAGTAATCTAGCTCAGCAAGGGGCTGCTATGCCAGTAACAGCTCTTGGTGACCATATGGATTCTCCTGCTGCTTTCTGGGAATCAATAAAGCTCCTGCATAAATCAATAAGGCTCCTACATGACAAGTTGCCCCCTGAGCAAATTGCAAGATTCCTAGATAAATCGATGGACATGATGCAAGCTTCCACTGCAAACCAGACAGCTGCTCAGCGGAACCAGAGCCACAACTTGCTCTTACCCGCATCAGACAGCTGCCAACTTACAGAGATTCAGATGATTTTGAGTCTTTTCTCATCTCATTCAAACGTGCAGCAGATGATTTTGGGATCCCTGAGGAGAATTATATGAGTGAACTTCGGCTTAATCTCTCAGGGACGTTACTGAAAGTGGCAAGCGACTTGCCAGCTGCGGACCGAAATGATTTCACCAAGTTTGTGGCCCTAGCCCGGAAGAGGCTTGGACTCACACCAGATAAATCTAGATCCCGATTTCGTGCCATTAGGAAAAAACCGGGTGAGACTTACAACGAAATGGCTTGTTCACTTGAGTGGGCACTGGACTCTTGGATGCAAGCAGCTAAAGCATCCACTGAGAGAAGAGGTTTTATTTCAGTTTTTATTGGAGCAATTCTTGGAGCACATACCTCCACAGACTGCATCCTTCGTGTTGCAACGCGAGCCAAAGACGCTTGAGGAGGCCACCAAGGCAGCAGATTGCTTTGTTGCCTCCAGAGGTGAAGAGGCATTCCAGCCTACTGTGGTAATGCCTCCTACAGACAAGCAGAAATACCAACAAGAGCGCAAAGATCTCCAGAAGCACAACACTTCTACTCCTAGGTCATCACTAAATGACACTACCTCGAAGCCTCAGCTGCACAGCTCCACCACACCGTCACAGCCTCGTTCCGGGCAGCAGTCTGTGGCAGGTGCTCAGGGTCAGCCAGGGAAAAAGGCTAGCCCTAAATGCTTTCTCTGTGGAGAGCTGGGACATATTAAAGCCAACTGTAAGCAGAAGCCTAAGTTGGCCCAGTTAGTGGTTGCTTCGGCTTCCAGGGACACTCCCGCTGATCATTCAGTTGCTCCTGATCTGGACATGATCCCTACTCACAGAAGGCAGACACTGTGGGTAGGAGGCAGGAAAGTTGTTGCTTACAGAGACACTGGAGCACAAGTTTCTGCTGTTCATCATTCATATCTGGATCCTGGTCTTGTTGATGACCACATCAAGATCAGCATCAGAGGCTTTAGAGCTCCTCCAGCTCAACTGTCAACAGCACGCGTTCCTGTTCAGTACAAAGGCTGGGAAGGAGTTTGGACTTTCGCTGTTTATGATGACTACGAATGTCCTGCTCTGTTGGGTGATGATCTCGTCTTCCATGCTAGTCAGGCCCGGAAAGAGTCCAGACAGCGTGCAAAGACGGCAAGCAGCCTGAGCAGAGGTCAGTCTTCAGTGCAACTTGAGGACCAGCCTGAACTTAGACTGCAGTCACTGTCTCCTGCTACACCAGAAGGAGTCCTGTCTGAAGAGGTGGTGGAACCCAGGGCAGACTCCCACCACAGCATCGTAGGCCCAGAGGTCGGGACCATCCTTGCTGATACCGCGGATGTCGGAGCAGATGCTGGCGGAAGTCCAGGAAGAGCTTCTCCATGTCAAGAGGCTAGTCAGCATGGTCTCAAGTTGGTCCCTGTGGTCACTCCTGACTCAGCGCTGCCCAGGGGGGCGGAAGAGTCTCTGGTGGGCACCGAGCAGAGTCAGGTGCTGGACAATTTGTCTGAGATGCACGAGGCTGGTGCAGAGGAGGAGAATCCAACAATGCTGACTCCAAAGCAAGCAAAGGATTCAACAGCAGTGGAAACTCCAGAGAACACTCCAGCCAAGGGAGCAGAACCTGGAGAAGCTGCAATGCAACGAGAATCTGAGCGAGTCTGCCACTCCAGATGGAACAGCTGGTTCCTGTTCAGCGACAGCAGTTCCAGGAAAACCAGGAAGCAGACCAGAGCCTTCAAGCTGCTTGGACCAGAGCGAAGGAAGAGGTGAAGTCTCCTCCAGCGATGAAGGGGCCCAGATTTGTAATCGTTGAGGGCCTATTATATCGTGAGTCTGGCCCAAGAGGTAACAAGGGGGGCGTATGCACTCAGAGACAGTTGCTGGTGCCTTCTAAGTATAGAGCCAAACTCTTGAGTCTGGCTCATGATCATCCTAGCGGACATGCTGGGGTGAACCGAACCAAGGACAGATTGGGAAAGTCCTTCTACTGGGAGGGGATGGGCAAAGATGTGACTGATTTTGTCCGATCCTGTGAAGTTTGCCAGGGAGTAGGGAAATCCCAGGATCAAGCCAAGGCCCCTCTCCAACCACTTCCTATCATTGATGTTCCATTCCAGAGAGTGGCTGTGGACATCATGGGACCTTTCCCTAGGAAGACTGCTAGGGGAAAGCGATATGTGCTCACCTTTGTGGACTTCTGCACTCGTTGGCCAGAAGCCATTCCACTGGGTGGGATCTCAGCTAAAGCAGTAGCCCAAGCTTTGACAGACATCTTTGCTAGATTAGGTTGGCCTGCAGAGATTTTAACAGATGCAGCTTCCAATTTCAACTCCAAAGTCATGCAGCGCCTATTAGAGGCACATGGAGTACGCCATCTGACATCAGTGCCTTACCATCACCAAACTAATGGGTTGGTGGAACATTTTAATGCAACTTTGGGGGCCATGATCCGTAAGTTTGTGAATGAACATTCCAATGACTGGGACTTGGCGCTACAGCAGTTCTTGTTTGCTTACAGATCTGTTCCACACCCAAGCCTGGGTTATTCACCCTTTGAGCTGGTCTATGGCCATGATGTGAAAGGGCCATTGCAGCTGGTTCAAAGTCAGTGGGAGGGAGCTATCCCTTCTTCAGAGACTAATGTGGTTGATTTTGTGACTAACTTGCAGAATACTTCAGGGAAGCATGGGCAGATGCTCATGAGAATCTGCAACAGGCACAAGAGAAGCAGAAGACCTGGTATGATCAGTATGCCAGAGAACGTTGCTTTGAGAAAGGAGACCAAGTGATGGTTCTGAAGGCTCTCCAGTCTAACAAGATGGAAACTTCTTGGGAAGGTCCTGCCACAGTGCAAGAACGCATTGGGACAGTGAACTATCTCATACAGTTTCCAGACTCTAGGGTTAAGCCAAAAGTGTATCATGTGAATTCACTGAAACCCTTCTACGAGAGGCCCAGTCACCTTCTCACACTTTCAGTCCAGGAAGATGAGGAGGAGGAAGAGTGGCCTGAAGGTGCTTTCTATGATCGGGAGGGTGGTAGCTTGGAAGATGTGAAACCCTCCCCGAGACTCAATGCGAAACAACGCAAGCAGTTCTTTCACTTGACGGGTAAGTTCACCACCCTGTTTTCACCTATCCCAGGTCGCACCACAGATCCTCAACATGTGGTAGCTGCAGATGACAGCAGGCCATCAGCAGAACAGCCACAACGGGTGTCACCAAAAGGGAAAGAGGCGATAGAGAGGGAGGTGAAAGAGATGTTGGATATGGGGATCATTCGCCCATCACGAAGTCCATGGGCATCCCCAGTTGTCCTAGTGCCCAAAAAAGGGGGGACGGACATTCATTTTTGTGTGGATTATAGAAAACTGAACTCAGTGACACACCCTGAACATTATCCAATGCCCAGAGTAGATGAACTGTTGGAGAAATTGGGGCATGCTAAGTACCTATCCAGCCTCGATTTGACTAAGGGCTATTGGCAAATCGCCCTAGCAGAAGAGTCTAAGCATCGAACAGCATTCATCACTCACATGGGCCTGTTTGAGTTCAATGTCCTTCCCTTTGGGCTACGGAACACACCTGCAACTTTCCAGAGGCTGGTGGATTGTTTGCTAAGAGGGTGCGGGGACTTTGCTGTTGCTTATTTAGATGACATTGCAATCTTCTCAGACTCCTGGGAAGACCACTTGAAACACTTGGAGATTGTCTTCCAATGCATTAGTGATGCTGGACTGACAGTCAAAGCAAAGAAGTGCCAGTTTGCACTGGACAGAGTGACCTACCTTGGTCATGAAGTGGGACAGGGGACTATCACTCCACTGCAAGTCAAAGTGGAAGCTATTAATAGCTGGCCAATTCCTCGTTCCAGGAAGCAGGTGCAATCCTTCCTTGGCCTGGCTGGGTACTACCGGAGATTCGTGCCCAACTATAGCCAAATGGCAGCACCTCTAACAGACCTGACAGGTTCCAAGAAGCCTAAAGTAGTGAAATGGACAGCAGAGTGTCAAGAAGCCTTTGCAGCCTTGAAACAGGCCTTGATGGCAGATCCTGTGCTCCGGGCACCAGACTTTGACAAGCCGTTTGTAGTGGCTACAGATGCTTCTGACAGAGGCATTGGAGCAGTCTTACTACAAGAGGGTCTGGATGGCACCTTGCATCCCATCTTGTTCCTCAGCAAGAAGCTTTCTGCAAGGGAGTCCAATTGGTCCATACAAGAGAAGGAATGCTATGCTATTGTATATGCGTTAGAGAAGCTGAGACCATACGTCTGGGGACGTCGCTTCACCCTCCAGACTGATCATGCTGCCCTCTGATGGCTACATACAGTCCGGGGAACTAACAAGAAGTTACTACGATGGAGCCTGTCCCTACAAGACTTTGACTTCGACATTCAGCACGTGGCTGGAAGTTCTAATGTGGTTGCAGATTCCTTGTCACGCAGAGGACTGGAGGGAGGTTAAGAGGGCTGAGTTTTCCATGTCCGCATTGATAATATGGTTAAACTGTACTGTTGTGTGAGTTTGCATTTATTCTTTGACTTTTCCTTTCTTAGGTCCCAGGATGAAATCCCAGCCAGTGTGGTTCCAGCCTTCAGCTGTTCCCAGACCGTCTGAGATTTGGGGGGCGTGTGATAATGGGGCTTCCCATTATCTAGGCTTATCAAAGGGAGATACTTCCCTCTTCAGGTAAACCAAGGGTTAATGAGATGTTAGGATTACATCAAGGGTCACAGGGTGAGAGTTGACCAACCAAAAAGAAAGGGTCAGCATCACAGGTCACAAGGTGAGAACTGACCAATCAAAAGGAAAAGAGGTGGGCATCTTGGAGATGCTTCCAGATCCTTCCAAGGAGGAAAATAAAACTTCTGAGAGGCCATGTGGCCAGAGAGACACACACAGAGAGACACAGAGAGACACAGAGAGAGAGAGAAGCGGGGCCAGTGGAGCTGGCAGCATGCCCTGTCTCCTGGACCCCCCCCTCTTCTCCTTAGACCATCTACGCCTGTAACCTAATTGTGAGTAACTAGAAATAAGTAGTTAGTCGCGTTAGGGACGTTGTTATTTTGGGAATTGGCTGATCTTAAGAATGTATCTGTGCTGTTATATCTGTTTTGTAAATTCTTGTAACTAAGTGTACCTGGGAGAGGGGGTCTCCCAAGTGTGATATTGTTTATTTGCATGCCTTGATTAAAACACTTTTATAAACCTCCGTTTGTCTCCATTTCCACGCCAGGGTTGGCACACGCTACATAGGACCTCTCACTCAGGGGAAGGGGGAGTGGAAGTTCCTTACGCTTAGAGATTAGGCAGAGTCCCTCCTGTTCTGTCTAAGTAATTCTTAATTCAGGGGGGTGGTGGCAGCATACTTGAGAGAGTTGGGGAGATTGCCAGTCGTTCCATGCGTGGAAGTCAGCTTTGGAAGGCTGGCAAGAACCCTAGTAAAACAGTGGGAGGAAATTTCCAGTTTTGCAAAGGTGGAAGTCCACTAAGAGACTGGAAATAAACCTATAGTGTCACAGGGTGCGCTAGGGCAGACAAAAAAGGGAGGTTCTAAACCTCACACCACCCTCACGCGGCCACGTGGGTGGCACTCCGTATTTTATAAAAACCACGTTTCAAGTGGTTTTTATAAAACCTCTCACGCGCTACTCCGTCGCGGCACCCTGTGCAGAACTGCAGAGACACGGTAGCGCATCCCTGCAGAGCTGCCCGGGGGCGGGCTTCTGGCTGGCGCGCTGCCCCGATTGGCGGAGCGCCACCGGAAGCCACCAGCCACCATTTTGGGCACCGCTGGGTGCTGCCGAAAGCCACCACTGTGCAGAGCGGCGAATTCACGCTGCTCCCCGCGAGGACGGAGCCCCCCACTTCACGGTAAGCTCCGTCCCCACGTGCACCGCCCCGTTTCCCCGCATGTCCACTCCCCTGGTGTGGAAAGGACCATTGTTACATAAAAAAGGAATATATTTCAATGATATGAACAGTCGAAATGGTGAATAAAATCCTAAGAATTGTGATTCTGGTTCAGGGATAGGTGAGAATTTAGTTTCAACTTAGTGTTGACCAGAATTCATCAAAAGTTGCTTAACATAGGGAAAACTAGACAGGAACATACAATAAGATGTGATGCATAAAACCAAAGGACTACCTAGGAGGGATATAAATCTTCGCTTAGTATATTCTTACAAGCAAGAACAAGAAACATCAAATGTCTTCTCTCTCCTTGGTGAGATTGTGATATTTGTTTTGCACATTTTAAGTGATTTTTCATATTTTAGTACTTTTTATGATAGTGCTTTGCAGAGAGATTTTTTTGGGAAAATACTTGCAAAATGCAATGTTTTTATTCCATTAAAGCTTTTTTTTTTAATGCAAAATCCTTTTGTAATCACACACTCTTTTTTTCTGAAAAAAGTCCCAAAGTGCAAAGTTTTTATTGTTTTGTTTTGTTTGACAGCATAGTTCATGAAGGCCAATCCACTGAAGATGAAAAAAGATTGAAAATGTTCTTTATATCCGTACTATCTAATTCAGTTTATCTCTGCACAGTAGCCAGCCAGCCAGTCACCTATGGCAATCCCTCAGCAGAATTGCTCATTTGTTCATATTCTCCACCTTTACAGAGGCATATCGAACTGTCTCTGATACAGGAGTTAACATGTAATCATAATGGCTAGGATCAATTGGCAAACTTACTTTATGTGCATTTTCCCTTTTAAAGCCATCAAAATTGGTGGCAATCATCACATCTTGTGGTTGGTAGTTTAACTAGGCACTGTGTAAATAAGAACTTTTCTGTGTCTTGAATTGCCCACCATTTTCCTTCACTGGTTTTCCCTGGGTCCTAGTAGTAAGAAAGAAAAATGTTAAATGTTAAAAAAAAGTTGTCTTAAGAAGAGAACATTGGATAGATCCTTTAATGGTGAGCTCCAAAAAAGTAACTTTTCCAAGCTCTGGTTTAGAAACAACAAAGAACATGAGAGTTTCTTTCTTTCTTTCTTTCTTTCTTTCTTTCTTTCTTTCTTTCTTTCTTTCTTTCTTTCTTTCTGTACTGCACCATTATTGCTGGTAGGTAGGCCTATGTCTAAACAGCTGTGATCTTGGTAAAAGAAGAGAGAAGTAGAATAATAAATTAGAAGATTCTGCTGTTGTGTTTTGAGAAATCATACAGTAAGATAAAGGAGCACCTCAATTACCTGAAGCCAGTTCTATGTTTTTAAAAATAAATAAATCCTAATTAAAATTCATTGGCCATTGTTCCCTTCCAGCACAGCTTTAGATTCCACCTACTAAGAAGGCCCCATGTCTGCCAAAAAAAAGGTAAACAAGTTCCAAGTTGTATTAGATGAGAAAGAAAGAAAAGTAGAAAGAAGCTTTCTTTTTTTTTCACACTTGTGGCAGAAATCAGGTGAAGATGAAGAATGTTAACATGAGAATAGGACCAGAATTTTTAAAGATAAGCCCAAAAGCAGAGAGTTGTTACTGCTGAATGCACAGGTCCTGCTGGTTTCTCAGGTTATCCACAGAAGAGTAAATAAATTCTCTTTTTATTTTCTTTTTGATTTGCAGTAGGTAAAAGAAAATAACTATTCTGCAAGCCTGGCTGAATAGAATTATTAGTTTAAACATACGCTTCCAAAACTTTAAAGTGGCAGTTGTGTACTGTGGCATATTAATCCCCATACTGTGAGATGAAGCATATGAGGAAGCCATAAGAAAGCTTCTAGTATTCTTCAAGAAATGCCTTGATAAAAAAAATCTACAGACTACCATAAACCTCAAATGCTAGTCTTCAGAGAAGGCAGACTATTCCATCTCTGTCGATTCATGGCAGCTCTGAACTTACTTGATTCCATAGAAAACACAAGGGGCACCTTTCATTTATCTTGAAAGTGATCACTCAGACTGATCCTCAAACTTCTTTTTCCTATCTCCATCCTATTCATTCCAGTCCTAATAACTTGGACCAAAATATGCCAATCTGTTGGTGACTCCGTTATAATGCATTTCACAATGTTGAATTCTACAACATGATTTTTATGTTCTATGAAGCAATCTCAGGTGAAATACCCATGATGTTTATGGGTGTTTTATTCAGGTTTTCATGTCTGCTCCTGAAATGTTGGTGGCCTTTCTTTCTTTCTTTCATGGTTTTATATCATGCATCTTACTACCACCTGACTTGAAAAATATAGGGTAGCAAGAAGCCTTTCCCTCACAGCTTTCCATACAGAGAGGGCTGTTTCCAGCATCCCAAAAAGAATTCGCCAGCCCTTTATTGATGAAATGACCTGACTATCCCGATACTACTCCATTTATATGTGTCTTTTGGAGATATGTCCTCTATTGTTTTGCGCTCTGGGTCCTTCTCGCCTTTGTGTCCCATCTTCACTTACTTTTTTTCTAACTTCCTTTCTCATTACTTTTTCTTCTTCCATCCCGAAAACTTTCCTGTTTGAATCTTTTCTTCTGGGTGAAGATGTATCACAGACATCTGTTTCAGTTGCTTTCACTATAAAGTTTTTAAGAAGCCCTCATCAGACAATGTTTATTTGTATTTTTGCCATAATGTTAACAATAATAGTTGAAAGCAAAATTTCTGGGTCTTTAGGTGATTCAGTTACATGATTCCAATATTAAAGTAATCCACTGGCTAATGTAACTGAGAAGTATGTATTCTACGGCTTGAGACTTGCTGGGGAGAAACCTGATTTGGAAGTCCTGGCAAGTAAAGATGGTGGTATGTAAAATGTGGTTTGCTTGTGTTCGTAGTCACCTCTTCTATGGCCATTTCCACACGAGGTATTTGAAACGGTGCAGTCCGTCCTCCAGGGAGGACATCTGCACCTGGGAGCGGACTGGGTCTGGACTACTTAATGTAGATCTGCACTTCAGCCCACTCCGGAACGACCCCAAGTGGTCGTCCAGCGTGCTTTTGAAAGACCGGAAAAATCAGGTCTTTCAAAAGCATGGAGCGCACCATTGTGAGCCTGCTCTCTTGTGCAGATTCGCAGGCTCGCACCAATGCGAGCCTGCAATCTGCTGGGGGCAGGCTTTAGGCTGGCAAGTTTCAGTGGTTGGTCAAGACCCTCGACTAACCGGAAGCTGCCATTTTCAACGCTGGAGCAGTGCGGAGCGATGAGCATGCACTGTTCCAGAGCAGCCTGGACCAGACAGGAGAGCCAGAAGATCCGGTAAGTAGCAGTGCGGGGTGATTCCCTCTCCCTGTGTGGAAATGGCCTATGTCTTCAGTTCTAAGTCCAAGTCCTGGTATGGAAAACAGATTATCTCCAAAGAACAGATATTGTATCAGATATGGTAGCTGTTTTCAGATAGATGCCAAAGGTCAATGGCAGCCAAATGAAGAATTTAATCTCTTTTGTGCCTTCTGGCCTGTATCTAACACTTACTATGGCCCAAAGACAAAAACAGGCTGGAGGACAGTGTTGTGAAGACTGAGCTTCAGATGTAATTGAATGTTAAGATCTCCTGTGCAAAGTTTCTAGACTTTAAAAAGTACTCAGATCTTCTAAAAATATCAACAGGTCAGCCCAAATATGAAGTTAAAAAGAAAGAAGCTGAGGATGAGCTAACTACAGCCTTTCCGTCCTACACTGTTATAGTGCTATTTTTCCACTTTCAACATCCTATGGGATCCTGGGTTTGCAGTTTAGGGAGGGGCATTTAAAATTCTCATCCAGAAAGCTCTTTGACCTCAGTAAACTACAAACCCCACAATTCCACAGGATGTTGAAAGTGGAATAATAGCACTATAACAGTGTACGGTGGAAAGTTTCCTAGTTTTAGGTGAAAGCATCATATAAAAACACCATATTAGGGAAACATAGGGACTGTGTTTTCAGAGAATATTAAAGCCCTAAACTGTTTGAGACTCTGGTACTTGAAGGAGTCTCTCTCCCTCTATCTATGCCAGCCCAAGGAGTGAAGTCTGCTGAGCAGATTTTCATCTATATCTGACCATAGAAGTCAATACACTGTCTGAAGACATGGGAGAGGTCTTTCTCAAATGTAGCACCCCAGCCTGGAGGCCTGATTGTTGTTCACACAGGCTTTATTTCAGTGTCCAGTATAAAGATGGCTGCTTACTAAAGCCTCTGACTCTAACTTATCTCCAAATTGTTTACCCACATGCTTTCAAACTCTTTAACCTGTTTTCAAGTTGTGAACTTGTTTAATATCTTTTTAGGCCATTTCCACCCTACACTGTTGAAGTGCTATTATTCCACTTTCAATATCCTGTGGAATTCTTCGGTCTGTAGTTTACTGAGGTCAAAGAGCTCTCTGGATGAGAATTCTAAAGACTCTTCCCTAAATTGCAAACCCCAGGATTCCGTAGGATGTTGGAAGTGGAACAATAGCAGTATGACAGTATTGGGTGGAAATGGCCTTAGTCTTTTTAAAATTATTTTTATTATTTTAAATTGTTTTAATCTGTTTATATCAATTTTATTTTGTGCTTCCCTGAGATCTTATTATACAGGATGGAAATGTTTATACACACACACGCACACACACACACACACACACACACACACATACACATATACATATATACATATATATATTTCAAGTATTTTAATATGAACAGCCAACTAGCTGTGGAAAGGAAGCTTAAGAGGGTGTGAGAAATGGCTTTGACTAGTGCCTTTGAAGGCTTTCACTGGGGATTACTGGGTTGTTGTTTTTTCAAGAACTCTATTTTAAAGTTTTTTCCCTGCCTCACGCCCCAAACAGTGATGAAATCGCATGGGGAAGGAAAACAGAATATATTGAAAGAAGAAGGCACACAGAAAGAATTAAAACAATGTACAAAAAAAATGAAATAAGTTCTATTCTCTAAAGGTATAGTTTGCCAAGTATGCATTGAAACAGTTGCAGTTGCTGTGTGAGTTTAAGTTTTTCCAACCCAAAGAAAACTCATCATGGGATTCTCTTGGCAAGATTGGTCCAGACATTTGCCATTTCCTTCCTTGAAGAGTGAGAGAGTGTGATTTGCCCAAAGTCACTGAGTGAGTTTCCATGGCTGAACAGGAAGTCAAAACCCGACCTTCCAGAGTCCCAGTCCGACATGCAAACCACTATACCAGTCTGGTTCTAACAGTAATGATGAATGAAAGAAGTAAAACTGGGTCCATATATTTAAACAAATAAAATGACAGGTAGAAATTCAATTTCAATTAAAAAATATCAGGAAGTTCCTCATCCTGTGCTGGCTACAAAACACTTGTGCTTGGCCTTAACTGCTGAATGGCCATAATATTCCACTGGCAATAATATTTGAGAATTATTGGAGAACAGGAGAATTCCAAGTAGACTGGAGGAGGGCAAATGTTGTCCCCATCTTCAAAAAGGGAAAAAAAGGAGGACCCAAATAATTATCGCCTGGTCAGCCTGACATCAATACCAGGAAGGATTCCAGAGCAGATCATTAAACAATCAGTTTGTAATTACTTAGAAAGCAATGCTGTGATCACTAAAACTCAACATGGGTTTCTCAAAAACAAGTCATGCCAGACTAATCTTATCCCTTTTTATGATAGATTTATGACCTTGATAGATGAAGGGAATGCTGAGGATGTAGCATATCTTGATTTCAGTAAGGCCTTTGACAAAGTTCCCCATGACATTCTTGCAAAGAAGCTAGTAAAATGAGGGCTGGATGGTGCTACTGTTAGGTGGGTTTGTAATTGGTTGACTGACCAAACCCAAAGGGTGCTCGCCAATGGCTGCTTTTCATCCTGGAGACAAGTGGCTAGTCGGGTGCCACAGGGTTCTGTCTTGGGCCCAGTGCTATTCAACATCTTCATCAATGACTTGGATGAAGGAATAGAGCGCACAGTAATCAAATTTTCAGATGACACCAAATTGGGAGGGGTTGCTAATAAGCCAGAGGACAGGATCAGAATTCAAAATGACCTTGACAGATTGGAGACCTGGGCCAAAGCTAACAAAATGAATTTCAACCGAGAGAAATGCAAGGTCCTACATTTAGGCAGAAAAAATGGAATGCACAAATACCTATATTTGGGGGACATGTGTCTGGATAACAGTACATGTGAAAGGGATCTAGGAGTTTTGGTGGACCACAAATTGAACCTAAATCAGCAGTGTGATACAGCAGCCAAGAAACCCAATGTGATTCTTGGTTCCATCAATAGGAATATGGTGTCTAGATCAAGGGAGGTTATAGTACCACTCTATTCTGCTCATCTGAGTACTGCATCCAGTTCTGGGCATCTCATTTCAAGAAGGATATTGACAAGCTGGAATGTGTTCAGAGGAGGGTGACCAAAATGGTGAAGGGAGCATCTTAGGGAGCTGGTTATATTTAGTCTGCAGAAGAGAAAGTTAAGAGAGGATATGATAGCCATGTTTAAATATTTGAAGGGATGTCATGCTGAGGAGGGAGTGGTCTTATTTTCTGCTCCTCCAGAGACTAGGACAAGGAGCAATGGATTCAAACTGCAGGAAAAGAGATCCCACCTAAACCTCATGAAGAACTTCCTGATGGTCAGAGCTCTCAGCAGTGGAATATGCTGCCTCAGAGTGTGGTGGAGTTTCCATCTTTGGAGGATTTTAAGCAGAGGCTGGATGGCTATCTGTTGGGAGTGCTTTGATGTGAGTTCCTCCATGGCAGGGGGTTGGACTGGATGGCCCCTGTGTTCTCTTCCAGTTCTATGATTCTGTGATTCTATGATTCTCTTCAGAATGGAGGAATGGAAAGGTTTCCAACTGGCAAAGGGCTCAGCCGAGCCTGCATTTTCTCATCCTATCTGTTTAACTTGTTCACTGAATATATCATACATGAAGCAGGATTACACTAGGAGGAAGGAGGCACAATTATTTGAGAAAAGAATACCAATAGTTTAAGATATGCAGATGACACCATATTACTAGCAGAAAATAGCAAAGACTAGGATCAATCACTGAAGAAAATCAAGGAAGAACATGGAAAGGCAAGTTATAGTTGAACATTAAAAAAAATAATAACCACAGATTACTTACAGAAGTTTAAATGATATGATAAAGACATTGAAATAATTAAGATTTTCCATACCTTGGCTTAGTCATTAATCAGAATGGAGACTACAGTCAAAAAATTAGAAGACTAGGACTTGGGAAGGCAGCTATGAGCAAACTAAACAAGATCCTGAAATGTAAAGATAAATCATTGAATTCTAAGTTACGTTTGTCCAAGCCGTTGTATTTTCAATTTCTATATATCGTTGTGAAGGCTGGATGGTGAAGGAAGCTGATAGGAAGAAAATCCACTCATTTGGAATGTGTTGCTGGATAAGAGTTCTACAGCTAACATGGACTGTTAAAAAGACAAATAAATGGGTCTTAGACCAAATCAAGGCTGAACTCTCCTTAGAAGCAAAGATAACTAAAGTGAGACTGTTGTACTTTGGGCATATCATGAGACAGCATGACTCACTAGAAAAGATAATAATGCTTTGTACAGTAGAAGGCAGTCAGAAAAGAGGAAGACCACATTCCAGGTAAATAGATTCAATCATGGAAGCCACGACTCTGAGACCTGAGCAGGTCTTTTAATGATAGGGTGACTTTGAGGTTTCTCATTCACAGTTACCATAAGTTGAAGTTCACTTGATGGCAGTTAACAATAAATAATCAAGAGCCTTCCAAAAACTAAACATTCTTGATACAAAAACAAGGGAAGCTGCTGTATGTGGAGTTAGATATTTGATTTATCTAGCTCAGTATTATCTAAATTGGCTGACAGTAGCTCCACTGGATTCCAAAGAAAGGTCTTTCCTGTCTTTACCAGGAGATGCTGGAGGCTGAATCTCAGAACTTTGCCATGCAAAATGTGTGGTCAATCTCTGAGGAACAATCCTTCCTAAAGGATTTAAAAAGGCATAAACACTACTTTATCTTATTTATTTATTTTTTCAAAACGGATATCGATATCATGAAAGATACACATTTTTCTTAAACATTTTATAAATGGTACAAGCAACCAATTTTCATGTAATTTGAAATACAATCAAATTGTATTCACTTGTATTCAGTTAATTTTGTGTGTGTGTGTACATAGGATACTGACATTTTCCATCCATGCTTTATTTTCCCTCATATCTCAGTCTTACCCTTTCTTGTAAAACTATTCTGGGAGGCTGCAAGAAAACACAGATGTTCGATGAATCACCATGCATAGGAAAGCAGTTTTGGGGGGTATCCTCAGGAAACAATAGCAATCTCTAGCAGTTGCAGAGTGAAGTAAAATTAGGGCCATTATTTCCCAGGGATAACCCCACAACTCCCTTCCTACACACAGTGATTCACTGAACACCTGTGTTCTCTTTACAGACTCCAAGAATAGTCTTAAGACAAAAGAAAAACTAGGACATGAGGGAGAACTAGACATGATGGGCACGGATTCTATGCCTACAACCATGCGCGCACACACATACACGCTAACACACACACAGTGGTAACTACTAGAATACAAAACAGTGCCAAGCTCACTTTAATGGAGGCACTGAACTTTCAGGAAATTAAATATGGAATATACTGAAAATTGATTTTTCCCTAAGGTCGCAGATTTCAATCTAAGCTAAATGAAACTTTAGCATAAAAAGTTGTTTCAGTGATAGAATAAGTACTCTCTCTATGCAATAAATATTCACCATGCAGTTAAAATATTAGCAATTGCAATGAGACTGAAGTTCTTCCTTTTATACTTTTCTCTTTTCTTAAACTAGTTTCTTCTGATGAGAGTTGATGTTTCATGTGCCAAAAGTCTGGCAGTGAATATTAAAGAGTAGTTTTATTGTCTATTTCCTCTCATGTGTGAAAAGTTGTGGAAGTCCTGTTACAGGTCACCGCATAGCTGCAGCAATGATTTTAGGGGCCAAGCTTCAGTGAGATTTCAGAGACTGCCAAGTTCTTTCTTGCTATTGAAGAAAGAATAGTAAAAGTTATGAAAATGTGAGTCAGTGTATAGGAACATGGACAGTGTGCATCTGTTGTTTGCATGTAGTGAATACAAATAGTTTCCTCTGATTTCAAAGCCTGATGAACAGTAAAGTGTGGAAGCAAACAGCTCTTCCAATGTACATGTAAACAATTTTGACTTTTAAAAAATGCTTAGTATGTTAGTCAAGAGAATTTCAAGTAAATTGACAAAGTACCCTTCTTTTTCCACAAAATCTCACTCAACTAACTCATTGTGAAATGGACATAACTCTGGGATCTTGAATCTATATCGACAGAGCACAAGTTCCGGTAGATCCTATCAAATTGGTGGGGCTTCAAGTAGAGCCCTAGAAACAGAGGCCGTTTCTGCACTGTTATAGTGCTATGATTCCACTTTCAACATCCTGTGGAACTCTGGGTTTATAGTTTACTGAAGCCAAAGAGCCCTCTGGCTGAGAATTCTAAATGTCCCTCCCTAAACTGCAAATCCCAGGATTCCATAGGATGTTGAAAGTCGAATAATTGCACTATAACAGCATAGTGCAGCAATGGCCAGACTGAATGTCTACCATTTTAGAACCAATCTAAGTAAGTACAGGAAGTTCCTCTCCAAGAAAGTTGACCACCAGGTAACCACAGCAATTATGCTGTGGAATAGTCATCATCTGATCATTGATGTGAAGCAGTGGCTCTTCAAGGAATTCATGATATTTCCAAATAAGCAACTTTTACAATTTTTTCTCTTTTCTTTTCTGAATCATATTTCTTTATTATTTCATTTATTTAAAATATTTATACCTTACCATTCAACAACAACAACAACAAAATAAATCTCCCAAAGTGGCTTACAAATAGTTAATTTGACTGATAATTCAGAACTAATTTTCTAAGGGTGTAATGTTAAACATACATGAGCCCATGGAACCCACAAAACTAATTCCTAAGCAAACATGAAAGATTATGCTGTGAGATAAATACATTTTTTAACTCAAGCATCAGTCATAATGATTATGATGAATCAGAAGAGGTAGCAAGCAGGGCATAACCAAATGATACCTAGACCCAAGTGCCAACATCCAAATGCACCCTAGAGGCAAATCCCACTGCTTTCTCCACAATATCTTTTTAATCTCTGAATTAGTTATAGAAGAGCCAGATGGTGCCACTCAAGGGGATGAATTCAGCCCTGGGGCTGCCAGCTGCTGATCCAAAATAATAAAAGGGCAAAAAATCCATTGTCATAAATGACTCTGAAAAATGCTTTTCTATATGCAGGGTTTTATTCTTCATGGCCTTATTGCTGAAGTGCATTTGGGATGATGGGAGGAGGGAGACACAGCAAGAACATGAATGCAGCACTTTTCACTTTGTGACAAAATTACTTCCTAAGAGATTGAAGCAGAACAGAGTTTTCTGTGAGTTGTCCCCCAACCCCTTGAAAGATTTGCCTTTTCCTAACTAAATTTCAAAAAGCTGTTGAGAAGGGTACTGGGTGGAAATGTACTTTACCTTATCATATCTCAACAGCCATATCCTTCAAGGAAAAAGAAGGCTTTCCCCTTCCTAAATACTTATAAATGAATAGCCCTAATTCATTTTCCGCATGACTACACACTTTCCATTCCACAGACAAATTAAATAAAAACACCATTTCTACTTACCCCTAAGCCCCCTGGAAACAAAACAAAAAACAAATTAAGTAAACTGGAATTGACAAGCTCCTTTTTCTTCATTCTTCCTCACACTTCAAGACTTGCATATTCATGCAGAATAAGGATATAAATCTTTGCTTACTTCATTTCTGCATTTGTCAATGAAAACATGCAAAGCACTTCTCCCCACTGGGTGATGGTTTGTTTCTGTGTATGTGTGTGTGTGTTTACAGTATTTGGGAACTTGTTTGTGAACATTACACAATTTTTTTCTACATCATTTTGAGCAAAAAAAAAAAAATGCTTTTGCATGAAACCCATATATTTTGTGCAAAATCCAATGGCTGCCTTTCCATATTGAAGTTATAAGCTCATAATCTAGAGTTACAAATTTGTAGCTGCTTTGTACTTGCTAATACTATACAGTTGTACTGTAAAACTACATAAATCCCCTCCAGCCCACCTTAAGAGCCAGCAGCCAGATCAGATAAAGAAGGTCTGTTTAGCTTCTGACTGGGGAATGAGCAAAATGAAGGATGACATTTCCACCATCATCCTGTCAGCAAGAGAGCCTGCAACAATTAGAAGCAGGGCCCCTATTGCAAGCTGTTATCACAGCCTTACTTTGGCTGCTGGCTCTTAAAGTGGGCTGGGGTAGATGGTCTAGGAGATAAGACGTGTCTTCTGGTGTATTGACAATACACAATACTTAGTACTTGTCACCTGGTACTTTTTTTTTCTTTTGAACAGGGTACCTGAAGCTTTCTTGTCATGAATGAGAAAATTTATAATCAGCCAGTCAGCATGGAAAGGGAGGTGCTTCCCAGGCACCTGACCTGAGGAATGCAGTTTTCTGTCAGGACAGCCTGCAAAGTACTTAAGTAAGAGTGCTTCATTCTTCCAGAGTAAGAGTGCTTCATTCTTCCAGGCATTCCTGTTTCAGCTACCTTCTCACCCATTTACTCTGCATGGCAACCTCTCCCCACTAGGGAGGGTTGCCTTAGGTTCCTTCAGTTTAGACTAATTTTTCTTCTTGTAATACATATTCTGGTTCGTAATTCAATTTGTTAAGCCTCTGTCACAACTTTTGGGCTGTAAGCCATTAGATAGGATCCAAGTACCAGGGAAGCTGTGCCTTATAGTCCATCATTCCATCATAAGGAGTCTCATTAAGAGACATTGGGGATAGAGGCTTACAGATAATGCCTATCTCCAGAGTAGACCTGACTCTCCATTAGATGACAGAGAACCACATGCACAGCTTGTGGTTTCTCAGCCACCATCTCTTTTGTTGACTTTTGCTTCAGGTTAGAAATCCAGTTCATGAAAATACTTGTGTCATTTTGTTATTATGTCATTGAATCTGTGCCTATACAATTGTAACCAATTAAATTGTGATCATCTCTTGCCAAACTTGCATTAAGTGGTTGTCTGCTACTTTCAGCTTCTGCCAGCTGACACCAGCCTCTTACCACTATCCTTGAAAATGTCTTTCAGTCCAGATGTTGTTGAATTACAACTCCCAACCATCCCTAGTCAAAATAGCCAATGGTGAGGAATGCTGGGAGCTGATATTCAACAATATTTGAAGGGCTGCATAATTCTGTTCTCTAAATTCATCATTCAAAATACTTGGCCACAGTCAATGTGCTACCCACAATACATTACTTCAAAGTCCACCCATCCTGCTAGAATATATAAGTGGTCTTGCTAGGGACACCTCTGTGATGTATGCAGTTCTCATACTGATTGCCCCAAAAATCATAGGAAGGAGAGAGGGAGGGAGGAAGGGAGGGAGGGAGGGAGGAAGGGAATATGAATTATTGTCCCTTAAGATAAAACGGAAGTCATTCTATGTAAATTGCCATACCTTTCCTCCTAAAACATTTTAGATTTTGATACAGAAGTCCACTTCTGTGATTTCTGTCATCAGAACAATGTTTCACACCAAACTGGGAGCAGAGTGAGGGAAAGTACATGTACCAGAGTAAATTTATACACCCATACAACTGAAACTTGAGAGTCCTGATTCCAATAGAAGAGGAAAGAATTTCTGCAAATTTCTTCCCATTCTGTCAAAATACAAAAAAAAAAAGTTATTGAGGGAAAGTATTTTGAAGGTCCGTAGAGTTTGTCTGAACTTTGGCGTGGAAATGCCCTCCTTAACAATGACTACAGCCATTTTTGGAGTTCCAGTGAAAATCAATGGAGGCAATAACATTCAGATTTGCCAATTTTGACACAGGTTGAAGTAGAGAGGTTCAAAATCATTCTGAACCAAAGTGGGATGTTTTCTGGATGACAGAGTTGGAGTGTGCATCATCTCTTGGGAAAAGGGCCTAGGGCTTGATAACGAGGTTGGTATACATGATGAGGATAACTCGATTCCATCTTGACACCATCCATGTGCTGGATCTGCTGGTGCTCTCTCAGTCCCTATGCTTCCTCTCTCCTTTTGTGCTATGTTGCTTGCATTTCTACAAATAAAATTACTGTCTACCCCAGACTATCATTTGTTGAGTGGCTTTAAAAATAATCTGTTAAAAAATTTCCCTGTCTCTGAGAACACCCCAAGTGTAATCGGCATTATTTATACTGTAGTATGGACCACCTTATCTAAGCATATGAAAATATATTTTTGCACTAGGGTTCAGGTCTCTTCTCCAGTTCTCAGAATGAGGGGGACAAATCTCAGGGTGACAGCAAACCTTGGAAATTTTTTACATCTATTTATTTTTGGCTCACTCTTGCTTCAGGTTGTTTTGGCTAAATTGCAGACTGCAGTTCAAAGCGAAGCTTAGAAAACTTTCTTTGGTTGAAGTACAACTCCCACATACTATTAAAAACAGTGCCTGGTAAGGTGTAAAAAACATAGCTGTAAAAAGCTATTTTTCTTTCCTTCTTCAATTTCAGTTAAGTTGAGAAACTCAATTTTGAACCAAAGAGACATTTCTATATTTGCTAGACTTGGTGTTTTATTTGAATTACATGGTCTGAGCCCTTGAGGTTGACACTTAATGTACCGTGCTTAAAAACGTGTACAGAGGATGTGCCTAGATTTCAGGGTTTGGCCCTGAAATGTCAGGGCCTGGAATACTCCTGATCCAGCAACCTTATCCCCACAGATAAGCAGATCCATTCATTGTAAGATTAATTCTCACATAGGAGGTTTAAACACACACACACATAAACACAGCAAACTTCCATTGAGTGCCTTAATCTGTGGTATTTTCTGACCTCAATAAGAATTATTTTTTTTTTATTCCAAAGTATGGCAGGAATAGACTGAAAGAGCAGAGAGCCACTGTGGTGTAGTAATTTGAGCACTGGACTAGGATATTCAGAGACCAGAGTTCAGATCTCCACTTGGCCATAGAAACCCAGTAGGTGACCTTGGGAGCATCACTTTTTTCCAGCCTCAGAGGAAGGCAAAGGCAAACTCCCTCTGAATAAACAACATTTGTTGTTGTTTGTGAGTGTGCATATAGGGTCAAAAGTGTTCCACAATACCCAGCACCAAATGCAAGAAAACATACATTTCCAGGAAGGCAAATTTTCTTTTGAGTTGTGCTCAACTCTTCTTGTTTACAAAAAATTATAAATGCAAAAGATGGTAGGGGGTATTTAGTCCCATCTGTTTCTTGATGGGGGAGAGAGAGACCTGTTTTTAAAAAAGTCACATTACAGGCAATTGAAATTCAGAGACAGCAATTTTCAGTTGTGTGCCATTCTTCTGATATTCTTTTCATGCAGGGATAGAAATGTATGTATCTTAACTGTTATTTTTTTAAAATACATTTATCCCATTTATCCACACACAATTCAACAATGCACACCTTTGAAAAATGTGCAACAGTATGATTCAGTCAATGTGAAAAATGCATACATTACAAAAAAAAAGTGCATTTCTATGTGGCACCTCCCCTCCATCTCATAACATGACAAAAAAGCAAGGACAGGAAGGAAATGCAGGCAGGATTTAAACAAATGCAACAAAATCAGAACCGAGAGATTCTCACATCTCAACATCCATGGCCCAGGCCAGCTGCACTCAGATATAGAATGCTATAAACCACATCTTTGTAAGCTTCCTTTGAAACGAAAATGTAGCAGAAGATGTTTATATAAACCATGCATCTGGCAGGCTCAAGCACTAGGATTTCAACTTTACTGCCATGCTGATGCTCGGTTGGGCTTTAAAGCTTCAAGCTTTTTCACCTCAGCACTGAAATCAGCTTTGACATAGCACTCAGGTAGAAATCTAGATAGGCTGAGACTGCTGGCCAGATGCAGTAAACCTTTTCCAGCTTACTTAAATATATTTGTTTGCAAAAGTATATGCTGCTTGGAACATCAGTAGGCATCCTATTAATTTTTTAATTTTTTTCCCCATGGTGCTAAGTCAAGTTTCTTTATTAAGGACTAGAATTTCTGCCAGTCAGTTTTCTCTATTTCAGTCCATTGTTGATTCACAATTTTGAATAATTAAAAAATTAAGGACATAATAACCTGTTAGCCAAGCGCTGATACAAATAATCATTTGGCTAACAGGTTATTCTATATTTAAGTCTATATATCTAAGGAGAAATATTATTGACTGTACATTTTAAAGTATTAAGGAAATGTAAAATGCAAGCTAAGTGAAAGAGAGGCCATTATGTCAGTTTCTGATATGAGCTTTTAATATTTATATTATCTTCCTTTGTATCTTCCCAGTGGGCTAAATCCAGTGTTAGTCCTCAGCTGAAATGGCTGACTGAAATGAATTGTTTTTGTTAGGCATAACTATCATAAGTCCCAATGACATCAATGAAACCTCTTTAGTTGGGATTAACTTTGAATTTAGCTCTGTATACTTCTGTATAATTATACATCAATTTGGCAATGACTTTAATCAATAACATTTGATCTAGATATAGGCCCAGATTCAATTTTTTAATCCCTGCTAGAGGAGACTAACTGAAGCAGAGGTAATTTGGTAAGTGAGCATTTTCTTTGATTTAATGGTTTTACTCTGCTTGGAACTAACAAATGGGTTCAGACCTTAGATTCTGCTGCTTCCTTCTTTCAGCCCCATCAAGTTATATATCCCCTCTCTTGGGCTGTGGTATTAACATTACTCAGTCCCTCTGACATCAGTGCTGTTCACACCAGCACTGACAGTGAAGTTATAAAATAATAGGACCATTGTAATTTACCTTTCTCCTAAGTAAACTACAGCATCCTTCACTAGAATATTGGAAGAACCAGGAAGTAAAGATGCTCTAACAGAAAGATGGAGCCAAAGCCATTTTTCGTATGGATCAGATGAAAATGATAGTTTATTCACTCTGATCACCAGCCACTCGCCTGTGCACCAGAGTAGAATAATAGAGCCTTCTAGGTGAGTAGCTTGCCAAATCAACAGCTTAAATCACCATGTAACAAGTGAGTGTATGAAGAAAAGGCAAGAGCTCAAGAAGTGAAAGGAATGAAGGGCTAGTAAATTTTCCTTCAGCTAGTAAATTTATTGTACTCATGTGATGTGCAGAAAAAGGCCCATATCTTCAAAAATGAATGAACAAACAAACAAACAAAAACTGTGTAACATAAAGATGTGAGGAAGAAAAAGCTCCATAGGAAAGCTGATTTTTTCTTTTGATGTAGTAGGTGTAATAGCTGAAGAGTCAAGCTGCTTTTCCCAGTAAGCAGAGGCTTTTCTCTGATTATAGTAGGAAATTGTTGTTGTTGCAGTATAGCTTCAAATCATTTTCAACTTATGGTGACCCTAATGTAAACCTAACTTGGGGTTTCCTTGGCAAGATTTGTTCAGAGAGCGGTTGCCTTTGCCTTCTTTTGAGGCTGAGACAGTATGACTTGGCCAAGGTCACCCAATGTGTTTCCATGGCTGAGCAGGGATTCAAACTCTGGTCTTCAGAGCTGTAGTCCAATACTTGAACCACTTAAACCACACTGGTTCTCATATCATAATAGGAAATTCCATGATGGACACGGTAGGGATGGGCAAGAATTTTGTTCAGTTCATTGCTGATAAGAATACATGGAATTCACTGATTGTTTTATAAATGGGATGGAAAGAACTTGAGGTTTTAACAAACTGAATCAGGAAGAAAGTGAAACTTACCAATTCATCTGTCTAGGTCATAGTTGGTTAGACCATTCTGCCTCAAGTGCTGGAATCATTTGATTGGTTTTTGGTAATATACACCTTGACATGGGTGTGAGTGAGTGTGCACCAACTGTTGTTCTGTGAATGAAAGCAAATTTCGAGGACTACCCTGATCCAGACAGAATACTCAGGTCCTTACAGTCTGGCTTTGAATCTTTGTCGATATTACCATGTTTATTACCAGTACTGACTTGTTAACCCCAAAAGGTGGGGGACCTTGCACGCTCCAGCAGTACCTATGCCTCCATGAAAAGGTGGGGAAATATTAGCTCAAAAGAGAGGCCTGAGACAAGTGGAGTAAACTTGTGGGATCTTTTCAACACCTGTGTCTACCAGTACTCGTGTAGGAATACCAATCAGAGATTTAAAGAATATCTTTAGAATGTTTTATTGGACAATTAATCAATCATGCACACACAAGATTCACATAGTCTCACAATAACACAAGGCTAACTGAAGAAAAGTGAAGAAAATTTGGATAGAGACTGTTATGGAGAAATGGATAATAATTACCAATCCTGAAGAGGAGGACCAGCATTGGGAGGCTCAAACTTGAAGGACTGAGGAGCAAATGGACAGAGTATCAGCCTGCATCCAAGAGACTACAAGGAACTGCAAAATAGTCACGGCTTAATAGTCACGGCTTAAATAGCCTTTCTGTAAAGTGAAGCTTCTAGCAAAGCTGCATGATTACTGGTCATTGATGGGGAGAACCCATCAATGATTTGTGGTCTGGGTGTTACCCTGATTTCTGGGGTCCCTTGGGGGACACCTCTATGTGCTCCATGTGATGGGGAATGGAAACTAGCCAGAGCACGAGTAATAGCAATGCGAGAGGCAGGGTAACCTAGCGGGGTCTTTTTACCCAGTTTTTACGGGGTCGGCCCAAGCCAAAAACCAAACAAAAATGTCCAATAAATGATTTTATTGAATGAAAATCTCACTCACCAACACAAACACCCACACACTCATTTAAGACCTATTAAGAAGCAAAAGAGAAGAAATTGGATAGGGGAATATTGAAGGGGTTGTAGCTGGGGTAGTACTGCACCTTTTTCTGAAGTCCTTGGTCTGGGAAAAACAGCGGAGAAGTGGGGCTCAGCACGGAGAGGGCTGAGGGGATTACTCAACAGACAGAGAAATGGTCTGCTGGGATGACCGGGAGTGATCCAAAGAACAGCTCAAAAACTGGGACTATTTGCAGGGGAAAAAGTACCTGGAGGGCTAATCCTTTCCCAGGGAGAACAATGGGTGTTGCAACGAGAAAGAAGCTTCACAATAGTAACTTCCTTTGCATGGTGAGATCACAAGTTGTTGCCAAAGTCTCAGGATCTTTGGCTGCATTGGGTTGTGGTGTGACTTCATGTAAATGGTCCTTGCCTGATAGGATTTGCTCAACTTGGGGCAAACACGCTAATCCCCTCAAGTCTGCTTCTCAGAGGCTAAGGACCCTTTGTTTACTGTGGGTTTGCACACCTTGAGGTCTCCTGGTGCTACGTGATGGGGGATTTTACTGGCCTGACCTGGTTTCCGATCGTTCGACCGTTGCTGCCTACGTGCCCTTCCGGGCAACCTCTCAGGCACATGGAATCATATTTAATATCAAAATTGTAGATCCTGGGACAGGGTTTTCCAGTGGAGTAACATGGGGATGGGAGAACAAAGGGCAAACAGACATGGGGAAGGTGTTAATGGCTCTCCCTCACAGCAAACAAAGGGGTCCAGAGCTAGCTAATAGTCTTAGCATTAGGTGATGAAGCATTGATGGGAGTCATGATAACTTCTTTAATGTCTGGGCAGTTGAAGAAACAAAAGGGGAAGGACATTGGTCATTGTTTCTTTGCCTGGGACTTTTGATGGCTGTTGTTTCCTAGATTTGGGCCATTGAGAGGATCATTTTCTCCAAATAATCCTCAGTGAACTTATGACCTGGCCACCTTGAGGTCCTCTCTGACCTAATTCCTGAATGTGTACAGACAGTCCTCTTTGCCAGCATGGCCCTTCAGCCATAAATATATAATTTATATTTTATGCCAATTAAATAATGTTCATTGCCAGTTATACCAGATCATGAAGGGGGGTATATGGTATGGTAACAACGGTCTATAATAACCATGAAATTAAAAGGAATGAAGACCAACTACAGAAAGGGTAATCAGACCACCTCTTTTCATTGAATGATTTTGATTTAGCTTAACAAGTGAACCGTTCTGGAATGTTAGGGGGAAACATGCATACTGTTAGGGAGACATCTCAATGACACATTGTGTGTTGCCAAACAAGTATTTCTTTCTTAGTTTTACCACCCAACAGCCTTAGATTAGTGGGAAAATGATACTTTCACTGTTCTCTGTGGACAAAAGAATCATTGGTTGTTCTAAGGGGTGAATTTGTAAACTCCAAGATGTATTTGGACCCAGTTTGGGCACTGTGGCCATTTCTGCACTAGACTGTTATAGCGTATTATTCCACTTTCAACATCCTATGGAATCCTGGGGTTTGCAGTTTAGGGAGGGGCCAGCTGGCCCCTCCTGAAACTGCAAACCCCAGGATTCCATAGGATGTTGAAAGTGGAATAATAGCGCTATAACAGTCTAGTGCGGAAATGGCTTGTGTTTTTAACTCAAGTTTTGACATTTTGCCTAATCTCTAAACTAAATTCTCTTCTTGTTTTTTGCAGGAACTCAGAATGTTGGTAACTTGTGGCATTTTTTTTTCATGTAGTATTAGTATTGAGATCTGTGCAGCAGAAAAACATTGAACCCTTGCAGCCTCAGATACCACATCACATTCAAATTTTCAAAATGCTTGACATGTTTCATCTCATTTTTATCCATCTTACGTGTCCAGATATTAGCTACAGTTTTTTTTCTGATGCAAAGCATTCCGTGAAGGTTTGTGGGGCTTAACCTTGGAATTTGCAGACCTAGTTCTTTTTGACAGTCGAATGGGTCTATGAAAGCTAAAATGCTCTGCAGGAAAGAAGGTAATTCTTCACTTCCTATTCTTGGGATTTCAGATTATGAAAAGGGCTTCCAGCAAAATGCAGCAGTAGGCCTGTGAAAGCATTTGCCTGCCTCATGTCTAAGGCAAAAATGTAACTGTGCACAGTCATGCTCTGGTCCTAGTATCTCTGAGTTCCAAAACTCTTTGGGCATTAGCACAGAAAAATGAAAAGGGTGTTAGAAGAAGAAGAAGAAGAAGAAGAAGAAGAAGAAGAAGAAGAAGAAGAAGAAGAAGAAGAAGACGACATCCAGAAAGTGGGAAATCCTGAAAGTGGGAAACCTAATAACCAACAAATGAATACAAAATTTGTTCTGTACTTCATAGTACCTTCTGTATCAACATGAAAGCATCTATAAGGCAGACAGGAAAATGAGAATGTAGGGGGCAGAGCTTATGGATGCTCCTCTGACCTTTGCCCACTTTTTGTCTATTTGTGCTACAGGTGAACAGAGACACATACATCAATTTATGATCTACATTGGATCATTGGGGAACTTTTTAATTTTGTCAGAAGAGACAAATCTACTCAAGCGAAAAATATGAAGAAATTGTAAGAGAAGTTAAAACAACTGATATGATTCATCTGTTACCAGGCCATACACCCCTACCTCTTGATATGGTTTAATTGACAAAATATTTAATTGGCATGAAATATAAATTGTATTCTGCTATGACTAGGAAGCTTACTGGCAAAGAGGAAATGGTTGCATATGTGTATTGCAAAACTAGGTCAGAACAAGACCTCAGGGCATGGCTAAGTCACAGTCAGGGAATCTCCAGACAATGGATTTGCAGATGTCTTTCAATGATTCAATCTTTAGAAACGCTAGCCCTCAAAACTTTTTCCACAGAAAGGCTGATTGTCTTCAGCCTTCTCCCTTTGTCCATTCAAACTCTCACTTTTGTCTCTTCAGCTGTCCCACCACTAAGGAGTTATCATGATTCCCATCAGTCCTTTCTCACCTAATGCTAAAGCCATTAGCTTGTTCCAGAGCCCATTGTCCACTCTGCGGACTCCACTGTCTGCTCTGCCAGAGAGCCATTAATAATTTCCTCCTCAGGGTGGGAGAAGGGTATTTAAACTCTGGCTTTTCACCACATAACTAGTAGTACTTTTGGCATACTCTGCCACTTTGATTTCTGACTCGTACTGCCCTTGGACTCCTAGTCTAACTCACATTATTTCACTTCCTCTCTACTGGATTGGTAAATATCACTCATTTCACCCTAACTGTCATATCCAACTTTTCCTCCATTTTCTTTCAGTTAGCCTTGTGTGATGATGAGACTGCTTGGATCTTGTGTGTGTGAGAGAGAGATAATTTCCCTCAATAAAACAAACAATCTTACTTTTGACTCTCTGGCTGGTTCTTCTTTGCATGAGTACTGATATATACACAGGTGTAAAAGATCTCATAAGGTTGCTTCTCTCTTGCAGGCCTCTTCTTTGAGCTAATATTCCCTACCATTCCACCATTTCACAGAGGTACTGGCACCGTGGGCAGACCCTGTGTCACCCACGTTTTGGGGTAGCACATCAGGGGGAGTTTCATAAATTATTTTGATATATTCAAAATATTTCTTTTACTCTACAATATGAATTACCACAATGAAGCAAGGAAAACTTCATTCTTTTAGATTTTGACATGCTGTGCTGGTTTATATAACTGATAGTATGGCAAAGTTATCAGTTCTGAAGAACGGGTGCTCATTATGACAGTCCACCTAGGGACACCCATAAGGAAAATCCAAAAACACAGGCAGCTGGATTGATCCATACCAACAAACTAGTGCTAGCATTATTCATCTTCACTAGGAGCAGGTGACCAATAAACCCATAGGTCTTAACAAGCACGAAATATTTTGCAAAACATCTGGGTAGCTCACACTGATACATGGTTATGGTGCAGCTACACTGATGATTGTTCCTAAGTTCAGAGGGAAGAGTGAACCCTACAGGGTGATGATCCTTTATGTCATTTTGGGAATTAGCAACCTTTGCATGCTTATACCCACTAATTCCTAATTTTCATATTTGCTGATTTCCTATTTGTTTGCTCGTTTGCACCTTCTCTCTTCCAGCATCACTCTAACCTGCAGCTATTTTTATCTTCACTCTCTGTCCTCCATTAGACCATCTATTGTACTGTATTTAATGCTAGTTTTATTATGTTTTACAAGGAAGACTAGGCTAGTTTCTTTTCCTTACACACTTTTGGCATAGATGTAAGCTTTTATTGTTTTATTTTTGTACAGTGCCATGTATGTTGATTTGTGCAAATAAATAAATAAATAGTCAATCATTCTCTCCATCAAGGGCAAGCAACACCACTTGAGGTGATGATGATGGGGAAAGCACGGAAGGGTAGTGATGGTTCTTCAGTCTCGGATGGCAAAAGAGTTTGAAAGAATACCAGTTTGTTTCATCTATTTATTTATTTAATATCTTGCCTTTCTCCCAATATGAGACTCAAAGAAGCTTACAATATAAGTTAAACAAAATAGTTAAAACAATATATAGCACAAAAGTTAGGAAAGTGTTAAATGATTAGTCCAATTAAAACTTTAAAACACATTTCAGTATGTAAGAAAGGATTCACCACACCTATTGAACAGCCTTCTGCCCTAACCTGTAAAAAGCAGAAGCCTGCCTTAAATAAAAATTTCTTTGCCTGCCAGTGAAAAGAAAGAAGAGAGAGAGCCATCTGAACCCGCTATGAAAGGAGTTTTATAGCTTAGGGAATGCCCTTGATTTCAGTTTTTGATTCCAAATCCCAACTGCTCTAGCCAGGAAGCCAATGGCAAGGAAATCTGGGAGTCCTAGTGCTGGAGTATCTACAAGAGCACATGCTTTCCACTCCCAATGTAAACTGCCAAGAAATTTCTGGAACCATAATACCTAAAAGAACACCTCTCTCTGTATATGCCGGCCAAAGGTTGAGATCTATTGGAGGGACCCTCCTCTATGTCCCATCAGTAGGGGAAATACATTATTCAGGAGACATGGGAGAGGGCCTTCTCTGTGGTGGCTCCCAGTTGTGGAATTCTCTCCCCTCTAAGACTTTACTGACACCAAAATTGGAATCATTTTTGTACCAAGTCAAATCCTGGCCTTTTATTAAAGCCTTTAGGCATAGCTGATGTTATCTAGGCTGTGCAATGTCCCATAGTTACATTAGTTTAAATTATTTTAACCAGTTTTAAATTTTTCTGTTTGGAAATTAATAATCTATTCAATATATTTTAATAATTTTAAATTATTTATTTATTTATTTATATTCAATCAATTTTTTTGTAAGCCATCCTGACATCTTCAGAAATAGAGCAGGGTATAAACATTTTAATAATAAGTAAATAAATAAAATGTCTTGAGTCCTGTGATGGGAGAAAAGCGGTAAATAAAATAAGAATAAAAAGACAAAAATAATAAAATAATAATTACATAGACTGGAGTTATGCTGACTGGAACAAGCTCATTCCTTAATGGTTCACATTTTAAAAATTGGGACAAACTAAGTGGAATGAGTTCAGAGAAAGCTAAATTTGTTCCAGTTTACACATTAGAGGTGGTTGTGGTGAGCATGTTGAACTCACTTTTCCTAGTGAGTTCTTAAGTGCACTCTTTTACTTATTTCCATGTGATTAAAAGATTTCCACTTCCTTGAGTAGGAATCGAGAAAGCATTACTCTTACAGTGACAGCAAAATGTTCTTTCTGGCTCCGTCACCGGGTGGAACAAATTAACTGGATATCAGTGGATCAGTGTGAGATGCTTGTGTGAAAAAACATACAGAGATGCAGTGGATCTTCCCAGGTTTGGGAGCACTATGCTATGGGAATATATTTGTTGTTTTTGGTCCAAACTTCTCATCGTAAGAATCAGAGGTGAAATCATGGTAGATAACCGGAAGACATAGGATACTCCTACAGTTTATTTGTCCATCAAATTGATCTAAAGAAATTGCCTAAAGAAGACTCCATTGATAGCAATTGGTGTCATGGGAACATCATGTATATGAGAACAGAAGTCTGTGCCTCCCATGGCTTATAAAGTATGCAAGACCAAAATGAGTAAGAATGGGTTTTTAATAGCTGTTGCCAAATCCAAAGCCCTGAATGATCCTATGCCCTTGAATAATAATGAGATGTGATGGTAATTAGAAGAGCAATGGAGTAATTACCTCCATTCTTGCTAAAATATGGTTGGATGGGCTGAAATGAACCAAAGTGTATTAATACAGAAGGAAGGGATACAGACCCCATTCATCTCTCTGTCAGGTAAATGCACTGGAAAGGTTATCTTTATGTAATTTGGATATATCCTCATGGGTGCATTAGTGTGTGTCTGCTTTTTCATGCTGGGATTTTATAGCTAGATCATAATGAGAAGGTACTGGGTGCATCTTTTACAATAGTTGTGCTTTTGTCAAATGGAATTTCTTTGGCTAATGAATTTATCCTCCACTAAAAAGTTTATTAAAGGATCCATCGTACCGCTTCCCAAAGCAGCCTATATTTTGGGAGGTATGCAGTGTGCTGTGTACAAACTACACAGTTTTCTACAATATGGCTGCCAGTTGGGAAGCTGCTTGAACACCTTCCTGATCAAAGCACAGTCCTTTACCTTGATGCAAACATATAACAAAGCCTTTTCTGTAGTAGTGCCACAATGGTAAAATTCCCCTACAAATGATATAAGACCTTTCCTATCCCTAATCATAGGAGTGTTTTTTTTAAAAAAAATGATGAAGAAAGAGGAGGAGGAGGAGGAGGAGGAGGAAGAGGAGTCTATTTCATATTTTTCTTATAATCAGGAAAAGGAAATAAAGGAAAAGAAGAAAAATTCCAAAGAGGAGGTAGGTTTGGATTAGATTGCACATGCCATTCCTCCTTCTAGGAATGACCATCATTCATTGACAGACCATGTGCAAGATTCAGTCCCTGACATTTCCTTGTAAGATTTTTTTTAAAAAAATGGCTTGAGACCTTGGAGAATCTCTGAAATGCAATAAAAATAACATTGAAGTGAATGGAAGACTTGGTATAAGGCAGCTGCCTCCCCATGTACAGCACATCTCTCTGAGGTTTCTGGCAGCTGTCTTGCTCATACTTAGGACCTTATACATGAAATATATATATTCTACCAAAAGAGCTATTACTTCTCCTATGTGTGTTTTAGGAGCAGCAAATGATATTGTCACATCTGCCTTTTCCATCTGTCTTTTTTGAACAAAAAGAAAAGTTTATACATTCTATGATACTTCATTAAAGCAAGCAAATGCTGCGGAAAAATTACAGAACTTGAATCTGTTCAACATCTTTCCTTCTTACTTTAGACTTGGTTTTATAGGTCACCTGAATGTACACTGTGGACCATCACTGGTTCATAGGCCATAGCCTGAGAATTGTTAATCTATTCCCATTCTTTTTAAGGGCAAGTGTCTGAGATCAAGGGTAAAATAATAAAATTGCAATGCTGTGTTGCTTGTATGTGGTCTGCATTCCATATTGCAAACATCACCTTGCAATAAAGCTAAAGGCAATTGCATTTTCAGAAGGATAAAGCTATCTGATGTACTTCCCCACACACTTTTTTTTTTGTAATGTTTTCAAAACTTTCTCCCTCATACATATTTGGCTCTGATTCTGCATCAGTGTTAGTGTGTTTTTAAAAAGCCTGGGATTACTGATAGGCTTCCATCATTTGCCAAGTGAGGTGTGTACATCTGCTAAGCCATCCTTGTCACTATGATCATGAAAACAGAAGATACAAAGGATGCATTTTACTTTGTGGAGAATTAGAAAATGCACAGTTTCCCACCTGTCATTTCAGTTCCGTCTATCATTTTGAAAGAAAAACCTCAAGACCCAAACTGGCATTTCAATTGTCCTGCTTTATTGATGATTGCACTGATTTTAAGAAATATTAAGTTTCAATTGGAGTTTTAAATTGTACGCATAAACTGAAAGTGCCAAGACATTCTTTCAGTCATTCATTCTAGAATTTGTAAAGGTAGAATGATGCCAGGGAACAAAGTTTACTTTGTTGACAGGGGGATTCATAAAGTCTGTAGACTTGTCTGTCCCTAGGACTGATGACTCATGGGGACAGAACTAGGAACAGAGAGTAGCAGACTGAAGCAAATCTAAAGCAGGGGTAGGCAAAGGTCATCTTAAGGCTACAGGCATCCACAAAAGTTATTTTTATGCCCCTATTCTTTTTTTTCCTACACCACCCTTTTTAAGGAGCAAACATCACAACTGTGATAACTGAAGCCCCTGTCAGAGCTACTGATGGCAAACAGCAGCTGGTGGTCCCCCTTGCTTAGGGTGGAGATGACGAGCAGCAGCTGTTGGTCCCTGTGGCTCTGGCTGGAGATGAGTCCTGCAGCTCAAGAGCTCCCCCTGCTGCCATGGACCAAGCAGGCGTGGACGTCCCTCTGCCTGCTCCTTTTTAGCAACAGGGATCCGATTCTGAAGAGGCTCTGGAGCCTGGTTCAATAAGCCCCCAATCAAGGTGGAGACTCAAGAAGGCTGTGCAAAGGGAGGCTTCCTTGGCTAAGTTTAAGAAGCGGTGACCGGACACACCTGTGCCTGAGGCTATATAACTGCCTGCCTGGAAGTTTCCCTTTGCTTGTGATGAACTTCTTACAAGCCCTTCTCTTGCCTGTACCTTGCTTCCAGCACCTGGTTCCTGATACCTAGAATTGATCTCTGGACTCTTGACCCTTGGCTTTGGAACTCTGACTACGGCTTTGCTTGGTGTTCTGGTAAATGAATTTCCTTGAATAAGTACTTGCTTGTCTCCTCCTGGCTGGACTTTGCTGGCTCTCCCACTCTCTTCTCTGGGCTGGCTCACAGTCCAGGCCTCTGACTTTGACAACAACCCCCCTCCCCTCTGCATTGTTTAAATTTTTTTCCTACAAAAATCCATTTTTCAAAACCAGGGGTTCTTGCACACTATAATTCTCCTTTAACTGCTATAACAACATCCCATGGAATCCTGGGACTGGCAGTGTAGAGAGGAGCATTCAGAATTCTCCTCTATACAAAACTACAGAATTCTATAGGAGGTTGCCATGGCTGTTAAAAGGGGAATCATGGTGCTCTAGCTATGTACTGTGAAAGGGCCCTGGAGGTGAGTTTCCAGACATACCTGGTTTGTTCTCCTTGTACCCACCCATACTTTTTTAAAGGCACTACAGCCATTAAAAAATTTCAGGGGCACAAAATTGGCCATTCAGTTGGACCTGATGAAGTTGCTATCCTCATCTAAAGGCTCAGATTAGGGTTAGAGTGACACTAGGAGCAGAGTGTAGATCCTAAGCAGATCTTCATCAAAAAGAGCCAGTAGGGATCAAAAATGAATTTGTATAAGACTTAAAAAAAACAGCTATCCTATATGTGGTCTGTGGGACTATGAATTAAGTCATGCATTTATGTTTCAGTTTCCTGTCATTAAGTAAAAATGGCAAGTGGTAGATTCTCCCAACACCACCACCACTTTCCATTCACATAGAGCTCTAAATGTGTACCTTTGAAACTGCACAAACATACTTGAGTAAATTAGCAAAATACATACAAAATGTGAAGACTGAAAAAAAGTGGGTGAGAAAGTATGCAGATTACAAGAAGTGTGCATCCAACTTGTACATGAAAGGAAAAACCAAATGCCTCAGAACCTAACCCAAAGCAAGACAAGAATGCAGGTCAGAGTCAGAGAAATTCAATGATAGAAATTTTTACCTCCCTGAGAGTCAGTCACTAAGAGTGGGGGAGACTGAAACTGGAGTCAACCATTTTTCAATCACTTCTGAGAAATGGAACTCACTGGAAAATTGTTGGGTCATCCCGATCTAATTCTTAGGCTTGTTGTGAGGATAATGTGGGGAGGGAAGGTGAACTACTGATTTTGTCCTGGAAGATGGCACATGAATAAAGGCATACAATAGATAAAATAGTGGATACAATTTTTAAAAAGAACTTGATTTGGGGGTAACTACAGGCATCCCCTGCTTATCTGATGGGTTAGAGACCAGAGTACTGTCAGAAAGTGGAACAATAGGTTGAAAAGTAGAACCCAGTCTTTGGTCAGTCTTCTCTTCCAGCCTTCTTCCTGTAAGGAACATGAGGGAATCATGGAGGCTTGCCAAGTAAACCTCCGTAACTCTCTACAAGAAGGAAAGAGAAGAAGAACAGACAAGAGAGCAGATCCCACACTGAAAGAACAGTACGTGTTCATGGTTTACAATTGTTGAAAGAGTGGAACGCTGAAAAATGAGAAACTGAAAAGCAGGAGAGACCTGCAAACTAATTGTTGTTTGGTTAGCTGGGAATCCTGATACTTGCAGGTCATTAATTTAATAACATCTCAGACATCTCTCTGGCAGAATATTCAAAATACCCATTCCTAAACCTCAAAGCACAGGAAAAGGCCCTAATTCTGGCCTGTGTGGATATGCAAGTGTACAGATTATGCCTTCTTTCCTCACCAGATCAGCATCAATAGGCTCACCAAATGATAAGCCACCCAGCAACACACTCAATTTTGTCACTGTCTTGTGTGTCGTTGTGTTAGAAAACAGCAGTATTGGCACAACCCAGCCATTGATACATGTTTTAATCCCAACTGTTTCAATGGGAAAAATATGCATCTCTTGTGTAAAATGATTGGTTTTGAAAATATACGTCTTTAGAATTTCCAGCTTTTGAATGTGAATGCTAGTGGTTCATAATGCTTACCTGCTTCAGTTCAAGGCGAGCAGAGTAATTGAAAAAGCAGAAAGATCTTTCTCTGGAAGCTTCAGCCTCTTCCCTTTGTCTGTCCAGTGCCCACAATATTTCAGTACCAATGTGTCTGTAAGAAGGAGTTCATAGATAACATTGTTCTGCTTATTGTGGGCTTGGACACCTTGAGGATTCTGCTTCTCATGTTTTCCAGCACCTGGAACACTATTGGCACTGGAAAAAAGGGAAAGTGAAGACCTGGAAGAAGTCATTGTGCTGTTCGTACTGTCATCATCCATTAAATGCGGGTAAAGGGAAAGAGTTGTGGGGCAAGGATAGGCAATTTCCATCAGGTCAAGGGCTGCAAAGTGATTTAGATGGACAGGTACATACACACTACAAACACATTCATATACACTGCAGATAACTGACAAGGAAGCTTTAATTCCCACTCCCACCCCCGTACACACACAAATATACATCCCTGGAATATTGGGTAGAATTGTTTGGATAGATAGCACCTTTCATTTATTATTAGATGTGTACAGTTTTGCAGAGTTTAGAAACCCCTTACCCCTGCCCTGTTGCTGTTTCCTTCTCATCTTTCTTCTTCTTTCTCTCAGGTCTTCCTAACTGTCTTCTCTCATGCTCATTCAGCCTTTGTCACTGCTCACATTCCTCTCCCTATTTACCTGGAAGCACTGTTCTCCCCCCGCCTCTCTCTCAACTGCTTGAAGAATGTGTGGACCTGGCAGAAGTAATATTGGCATGGAGCTGCTTACAAGCCCATTGGAGAAATGAGTATCTTAGTCCTACTGGGATCTTAATTAAAATTAATCAATCCATTTTAGAAAGAAAATAACCCAAAGAGGCATATCTCCAGGGTCCCCTTACTATCCAAGCCAAGGTTCAGATGACCAGTTTACATGGTCTTGGAGCTGTGTTGCAGAGACGGGGGGAGGGGAAGGGAAGGGAAGGGAAGGGAAGGGAAGGGAAGGGAAGGGAAGGGAAGGGAAGGGAAGGGAAGAAGACAGGCAGGCTGGCAGACACATGAGCATGTGTGTGCACATGTGCACACACACTTGGTATAGATATTGGTATAGATAATTGTTAAATTCCTGAAAAATATCTTTCTATAGGTGTCAAACAATTCCCTTTAAAAATTAAAATACAACAATATTATAGTAAAGCAGTAATGTCAAGTGCAATGGATTTGGAACACAGTCTTCTTCCTCCTGCTGTGAAATAGTCATGGATCTTATAGTCATTGTTGTTGTTTTCAACCTTTTTTTTTTTTTTTTTTAAAGCAGTTGACTCATATTTCATTAGCAGGCAGACTCTGAAGTGGGTGATGACGGGAAATTGCATTTTATTCCAAAACCTTATTTTATTGTTTTCTCTTCAATGTCTTGTTTTCCAAAATCTACTTTGCCTTGGTGCTTTCTCTGTGTGCATCTTCTTTGCTACTGGCTGGCACATCATCAGAAAACTTGAGGAGGGGATAACAATATGTGCTGTGGTATGTGCCTGACAGTCAGGTGTCTTGTTTTCCAGTATGCAGAGGGGACTGCCCTACTGTGAGAACTATTATATAGAATGATGTACTTAGAAGGGTGGAATAATTTTTGAATCTTCTTCTCTGTTTGGAACACAGAAGACAAGTTGTAAGTGGAGATGGTCACAGGTCTCCTGCACAGAGTTGGACCAAAATGTTTTGCTACCTTGGGAAAAGCAGAGAGCATTGCTTATTGTTCTACATAAGATGCAGACTGGGTTGGATTAATCCTATTTCAACACTGGGAATAGGCTAGGATTCTCTTTCGCACCTGAGGACAGAAGGCTAGTTTAGCAGGTACAGGACAGGCTGTGTAACACAT
The DNA here is from genome assembly GCA_948472985.1 of Iguana delicatissima. Classification (NCBI taxonomy): domain Eukaryota; kingdom Metazoa; phylum Chordata; class Lepidosauria; order Squamata; family Iguanidae; genus Iguana; species Iguana delicatissima. Next base: position 1,619,971 of record CAOKZL010000488.1, on the reverse strand, counting down.
AAAGTTCTGTCCTCCAAAAGGGAGGAATGCCTGGGGGCTCAAGGAAAAGTTGGAGAGGGAGTTCTATTATCTGCTGTCTGAAGCATTTGCTTCACTCTACTTCGTAACAAGGTCCACTCTGTCCTGTGTTTAGTAGACAAGCAGAACTTTGAGAAAAGTCTAGCATATCCTCCTTCTTGATGTGCTAGTTTACTACAGGCAGGAAACTTCCTAAGTGGGGGATCACATTCCTAAATATGATCCCTGAAACTTGATCACCAGGATTAGAAGAGCTGAATTCTCCCACCTCATCGTGTGTGATATCTGGAATGGTCTACTGGTCTACCCAGTGTAGAAATGTCTGTTCTATAAGATCCCACAACAGTTTTCCAGAGCAAACTCCCTGTTGCTTATGTTCCAGTGGCCTCTCTCCCAGCTATGCAGTCTCTGCAGCCTGGATGAACTTTTGTTCTTGTGCATTCCTTCACCAGGGCTTCTGGGGAATCGTATTGTCAGTGATCTTCAATGCATTATGTGGAAAGCCAAGTCAGCACTGCATTATCCACTTTGTTACTCAGGGGTCTGTAGTTGTTCTGCCTGCCCTTTCTCTTTGTTCAGTACGACACTGACATCTTGTGGCCCTTCACCTCACCGATATGGAAGAGAGGTCCAGCGACTCTTTTAGAACAAGGAAGAAGCTCAGTTACTTTGGCAAGAGCTCTATTGATTTGCCTTTAGTTTCACTTCCTCATATTTTGCCAGAAGCATGCTCCAATGCTTCGAGTGACCCATTTTGCTAACAAACATCTTTGGTTTTAATCCCAGTCCCTTTACAATGATCAGGATGACAGTAGCAGCTATTAGGTCTCTGTGACAGCAACCCAACAGAGCATCTCCTGATAAACTCCTTGTCAAGGGATGAGCTACTGGTAAGTCAAACAAGAAGAGGAAAGCAAAATGGCAGAGATGACCACTGCTAATGCAATCTCTGTTTTGTGAAACTCAGCTGCGCAAAGGAACTGTGATTTGTGCATCAAATTTCTTCTCATGCTGGATTTAGGAGTGCTGAAAATTATTTTCAATTTATTTATATTAAGAGATTTTTTTTTTAAAAAAATCTTTCTTCACTCAAAAATGCTGGAAGAAAAGCTTAGACATCAAAAAAAAAAAAAAAAGCCCTGTCTTTAGGCTTTCAACTAGAACAGATGTGACAAAAAGAGGGGAGGCAAGAAAACTTGGGCACTGACTGGTTCCTATGCCCCTACCCCCACAATAAGGAGATGCAATGCAACTTAATGCTATAATGGCTGTAATGTGGGTGAAGATTGTCGTCTTATCATGATCAGCTGGAGCGACTTCATCCTATGGAATCAGGAATTCTCTTGCCAAGAATCCTAAGTTGCTTAACAAATGCCAAGTCCCAGGATTACATAGGGTAGAACCATGACATTTAAGACATAGTATAGAGACTGACTCTTAGTATTTGAAGGAACCTCAGATATATCTTCCTCCACCCCTTTTCTCTTTATGCCCTTTCACAGTAACCCAACACACTCATATAGTATATAAAGAAAGATAAATCTTCACCTGTATGCCTCACTGAAATTTGCCCTTTCGAATTAAAAGTGGCCACATTACCCTCTCTCAGTAGGATTGACAGCTAAAACAGTATTGTGTCTAAATTGCCTTTGATTTGCTGAGGTAACAAAGAATCAGTTTCTTCTGCCATCAGCGGGGAGACCAAGGGTCACTGTGAGATTGCTCGCAGGGGAAGACCAACCTGGCCCTCATCTGTTGCCGAAAACAGGAGACTGCTTCATATGAAGCTGCCTTATCCTGAGACAGATCGTTGCTCCATCTAGCCCAGTACTGCCCACTCTGGCTGGCAGTAACTCAGGCTGAATCCTTGGCCAAAGCTGAAGATCCTTGGTTTTTCCTAATGGTTTTTCCAGAGCAGCAGCAGGTAGTTCCTATATTGATGGGGTGGTGAATCTTCCCTGGACTTTACTATGAACTTTAAAGGAGTTACCCAAGGTGCTGCATCTGTTTTGCAAAGCCATGATTTGCTCCCTTATCCCAAATACTAACCAGTCAGAAATCAGACAAAATTGGGTGGTTCAGGCTGATACAGGTTTCCCTCACTTATCTGACAGATTAGAGACCAGAGTGTTGTCAGAAAGTAGAATTGGCTGAAAAGTAGAACCCATGTAGGGGACATGACGGATTTATGGAGGCCTGCTTGGGACAAACTGCACATGCACACACATTGCTTGCAAAGTCAACTTGGTGCCTTTTTTCCCACTCTCAGCTCACTTTGCAAGCAGCATGCACACATGCAAGCAGTCCCTAGTGTGCTTCTATAGGCAAGAAGAACTGATGAAGCAATAGGCCCAATGTTGAATTAATGGAACTTGTCTTTAATTTGGAAGTGTTGAAAGAGTGAATCGGCAGATAATGGGGTATCAAAAGGTGGGGGCTTCCTGTATAGTGAACCCTCCCTTGCCCTCCTGACAGAAACAATATTAACCTTCACTAGTCCCTAGATTGCAGAGGAGAAAAAGAAACATTATCTGGTGACCTGAATAGTCAAAAACTATATCTCAGGGGGCTATAGTTGTTCTGCCTGGCCTTTCTGTCGAAGAACTATTGGTGAAGTGCTGGTCCTTTCACCTTCCAGATATAGATGCACTATTATTCTCATCATCCCTAACCATGAGATGGGCAGTCAGGGAAGGACAGAAAGAGAAGTCTAATGAGTCTTTCTGTTCACAAACTCTTCATTCTCAGACTAAGAGCTGCTTGGTTGTGGAGCATTTACATTAAAGTCTGTTAACAAGCCACCTTGAAACATGAGTTGACTGAAACAGCATGTTTGTGTGGGAGGGAGAGTAAATCTTAAAAATAAACTAGTGACCTGAGCAGTAGTGTGGAAGGTCAACAGGGCAATATTAAAATCTGTTTAGTTAATCTTGTTAATCCCATAGTGGTTTCTGCCACCAGGTGAGAGTAGGCTCTATTGGGAAAAGAACAGAGGAAAGAAAGCCCTGTTAGTCTAAAAAGTTTCAATTTTCCTCTGTGTCAGTCTTCAAGCAGTTTCTTATATGCCTGCCAGATCCTCCCTAACATTGCTGTCAGGGCTATCTTTTATGTGGATGCCTGTTTGAATTCTTTAAAGAAATTACAGTCTGTTAGAGCTTGCTTCTTTGCCATGGGTCTCTTTTGTGTATGTTGAACTGTGATCAAATTTGTCAATGACTTCAATAGGAGGGAAGAGAGAAACAACAACAACAAAAAAAAAACCTGCAGCAGTGGGAATGAGACAAAAATGGGAGCTGCTACAGGCGGTGGCTGTGAGGGCTGCATTACAATATTTGAAGTCCTGTGCTCAGTAACTTGAAATAAACAAAATGGATGTGTATTATGGAACAGAAAAGAGAACATAGTGAAAAAGAGCCATGTCACTGCCACTAAAATAAACTGTATCCTAAAGGCCTTTTAGTTATGCTAGGGAAGGTTGAGATTTTGCAGCTGGAGAGGTTAGAATGAATCTCTCTGGGTGAAAAGGGAAACTGTGTATATGTGAGGGGCTCAAAAGAGCTATCCAGGGTGCTGAAATAGAGATGTAATACTTTGCTAATTCACAAAGGAAGCAACAAATAATTTCAGCAGTTTTCTTTTTGCACTAAGAAAGATTCTTTTTAAAGACTCTTTGTAGATTGGGACTTATTCTGTACAAAAAAAAATGCATGGTTGTTTTTGTGCAAAAACAGCATTTTCTTCACCAATATAGGCTACAACTTCTGTTCAGAACAGAATGCACAGAAGAATGTGTTTTATTCCCAGTTCTAAAAGTGCAGGCACTGCAGAAGACAAAAACAGGAAAAGTTCAGCCTATGCAGAAAAAATGCTGCTTTCTCTGTGGAAAATAAATCTGTGAATTGTGCATAGAATAAGCTCCTAATTGTGAAGATTCTCATCAAGTCAGGATGCTTCTTGCCAGGGTTTTTCAATACTTGATAAACACATTTTCAACCATTTTTTGAAAATGTTCCGCATCCCTGTACTGAACTTATTCTGATGACAAGGTTTAGAAACTTGAATAGCTTCATTAAATTCTGAACTGTAAACCAGAGCAGGTTCCCTGAACCTATCACAAGAAAGCCACTAGGGGCCTGTGTGTGTATGTGTGCACGCGCGTGCGCATGTGCATGTGTATGTGTGAAGGCATGGGAAGATTCTTTTGCTATGTTGTGACAGGGATTTGGGGGTTATCTCTCATTTCTTTAAACCTATAACTATATTTAGTTCAGCAAAAATTGATGTTTTGGATATATTAGACACCGTGTTACCTTTTAAAGAAAGAAAATGTCTACTTCAATTAAATGCTGACATATAATCCAGATAATGCTTTCTTGTGCCATATGAAATAGGCATATTCAGCTGCTATCCGTTTCCAGTTGGATGCATTACAAAATATTAATTGGTGTTTGTAGACCCATATGTTGTTTTAAATTGTTTGTTTGTTTGTTTGTGTGCCTTCAAGTCATTTCCAACTTAAGGCCTAAGGTGAACCTGTCATAAAGTTTTCTTGGCAAGATTTGTTCAGTGAGGTTTGCCTTTGCCTTTATCTAAGGCTGAGAGAGTGTGGCTTGAACAAGGTCACCCAGTGGGTTTCCATGGCTGAGCAGGGATTCAAGCCCTGGTCTCCAGACTCATTGTCTAATGCTCCAACCACTGCACTTGCAAAAATCAATATCCCTGCAAACAAGAATTAAATTGATCATGACACAGCTGGATCCTGCATGCTATTATTGTTGCTAAAAGGTTGGAAATATAGATGTTCACCATTTATTGTTCCATGGCTAGAAGATCTTAAAAGTTTAGCCACACATAAATGTGCATTTTACAGATGTCAGCTTCAAGAAAGTGTGTATTTGGAAGCACAGTCTCCTAATGAATATAGCTAGCACACTTTTGTATCCTAACTTCCTCCTCTCTTTATTTTTTTTCTTTCTGTCTGATTATATTTCTCAGTTCATTGAAGAAACAGATGGTGGGCCTCCAGAAGTTGTTAACCTATGATCCCCATAATATGTGACAACTGACCATGCTGACTGGGGAGTCAGGAAGATAAAATCTAACAATATCTAGGAATGCAAGAATCACAGAATCATAGAATCCTAGGCCATTTCCACACTACATTGTTATAGTGCTATTTTTCTACTTTCAACATCCAGTGGAATCCTGGGCTTTGCAGTTTAGGGAGGAGCATTTAGAATTCTCATTCAGAGAGCTTGTCGGCCTCAGTAAACTACAAACCCCAGAATTCCACAAGACGTTTAAAGTAGAATAATAGCACTATAACTGTGTAGTGCAGAAATGGCCCTAGAGTCTAACTTCCTGTTATTAATGAATACATAGTTGAAGTACTCCTGAGAGATACCTATCCCACCTTTGCTTAAAGATGGAGACTGCACTACCTTCTGAGGAAGCCCATTCCATTCTCAAACAATTTGCATCCACTGGCTCATGTTCTACTCTTTGGACCAGAGACTGGAACAGAAGAAAACAAGTCTGCTTCATCTTCTCCAGACAACCCTTCAGATATTTAAAGATAGCCACCATCTTACCTCACAGTCTTCTCTTCTCAAAGGTAACCATACCCTGCTCCCTATGTCATTCCTCATAAAACTTGAGGAAGTCTTCTTCCTCTGAATACATTTTAGCTTGTCACTATCTTTCCTGAACCCTGATGCCCAGAATGAGATATAGTATTCCAGGTGATGTCTCACCAAAGCAGAATCCAATGGCACTACTACTTCTCTCAGTCTGGACACCATATTCCTGCTGATGCACCCCAGAACTACAATGGTGTTTTTTGACTGTGAAACTCACTGAGCTAACTACAGTCACCATCTTAACAATCAAAACTAGGTTCTTATTTCTGTACTGCATCCAAATGGCAAACAGCTCTTTCTGTAAACCTGAAGAAATTGAAGGTGCCTATTCTAATAGTTTGATTCCCTGGTTCAACTGTCTTGTCTTGTGATTCTGCCAAGAAATTCCTGCAAATCAGGCCCTTTAGTCAGATTTAATAATAATAAAATAATATTTTTATTTTATTTTGTGACCTGTCTCTCCTCAAAGCTCGAGGTGGGATACGACAGTGGTTAAAATACAATTAAAACATGGCTTGGGAAGTCCTTTTGAACAAGAGCACATGGGAGTTAAGGTTGAGAGATGAAGGGTGTCAATACAGTACAATTATTAAACAACCTTGTCCCAGTAACAGTCAGTTCTCAAAGGCCTGTCAAAACTAAACAAAATAAAACAAAAGTCTTAAGCCCTGGAAGGTACCATGGAGGCACCCAGTCTAGCCTCTATGAAGGGACTTCCAGATTGGGAATTAGAAACTGAAAAGTCCTTCTCTTGTGTTTCCACCAGACATCTTTGTGACAATGGTGGACAGACAGGTAGGCCTTATCACTAGGCAAAGGAAGAAGGCCACCTCTGGAAGAAGACCTGCACTGTCATGAGAAGACAGCAAAATTCTGTGGGTTTTTATTTATTTTTTCTTGCTGGGGTAATGGGAGTCTTGTGGAATGTTCAGGTGCCAAAATATCTTGGCGCTTTAGGTACTGTCTATCTACCTACCTACCTATATATCTATCTTGCATCTATCTGCTGTTTAATATTCTACCTTTCTCCTAAAATGGGAACCAAAGCCGTGTGCAATGTAGAATTAAAACAAAATACTATTAGAACAATATTTGTGACATAAGTTTAAAAAAAAACAGCAATGGACAAATAATGACATTAAACTATTTTAAATAGTTTGAATATTATGTACTTTGATTTGATGGGGGAAGGGGCCATGAACAACAACATATTTTGGTACAAACCATTTTTTTTCTTTCCCCATCTGCTGGCATGTTCTAGACATGTTCTTTGAAGTAGAAATGTAATTTGCATAAAGTGGATCTGCATGACTGATGCATATTGCATGCAGATTATCACCTCCAATCACACCTCATGTTCTGTATCCAAAATACAGACAGAGCTATAGATCTGAATCATTGCTACCAGTCTCAGGCAAATTGCCCTTGTTGTATAACATACCTCCCCAATCAAAAGTGTAACTAGCAGGAAAGATTAATGCAGATCTCAGCCAGTGCTGTGCATCACATCTACAATTGGGTTTGCTGAACAACAGCTTGCACAATTAAGGTACTGTGTTTTCCCTGGGGACTTTCTGGGGATAATCAGAAACTTTTTGCTACTTCAAAGCACTTCTCTGTAACAACAGAAACATGGTAGCTGGTTCTAGAAATAAAAGTCAGAGACATTTACAACTCCCTTAGCCTAGAGAGCTGCTTTAGATTAAGTGGAAGGAAGGCAGAGAAGATATGAATTTTATCACTGAAATATGATCAATCAACTAGCCGAATCAAAACATCTCAGTAGACGAGTTTTCTGAGAAAATTTCTGAGATCTACCCCAACTTTGTTTAAGAATATATATATATATATATATATATATATAAAACGAGTTTTGCGGCAACACCTCTCCAGAGTAAAGCAAAGCCACTGTGGAAGATGAAAAAATGTGGCCAGGCTATCTGCATAGCTTCTGGTGGTACAATTGCAATAGAGGCCAAGAATAAGAGAAATCATAGAATCATAGAGCTAGATGAGACTGTGTCATCTAGTCCAACCACCTGCTATGTAGGAATACATAGATAATGCATTCCTGAGAGATGTCCAACCAAAATTTGTGTAAAGTTCGCCAAGAAAAGGAGAATGCATCACCCTTTAAGCAGTTTGTTTCAGCTAGAGATGGGCCAACTGAATCCTTGAATCCTCGGCAAGGATTCAAGATTCACAAATCTGAATCCCTGCACTAAAATAGGCTAACTGAATCTTTTGAATCCACCAACCAAATAGTTTGTTAGAGACTGAGACGCCTGAAAACACAGGTGACCGGGGTGCCTGAAAACCTGGGAGACCAGACATACAAGGGGAGATGACAAGTAGGTGAGTTTTTCCTTTGGAGTAATAATGGCCTTTGCTAACAATTTCAGAAGTTACACCTGGCGTTGTATTCTAATACATTTAAAATGAACATTTAATATTTAAGTTCAGCACTATTTTCTGTGCTGAAAATCAATGGCATGTATAAATGCTAAGGTCAGTGGCTCTGATGCCTATCAGAAGTAATGGGCCAGAGGGCAAAGTCACACAGTCTTATCCAGTGATTGCCACATAGATGCCAGTGTACCTCCTTCCACAAGACCAGTGCCTGGTTGTAAACCTATAGCTAGAAAAGGATGAGAAGTGAAATGTCTCTCATGGTTTCTCATGAGCCACATGACAAACCATATGTGATGAACCTGATGGGAGGGGGTCTTGACAACAGAGACTCCTTGGCAACTGAGAGTGTTTAAGTTGATTGGCTGGTGAAATGGAACCTTGGATAGCCCAGGGGAGGGGGCTGGTGGAAAGAGGAAAAATAACGGATTTTAACTGTCTGGGGTATGTTTGAAGAAGAGTGTGATTTGTGGTGTGTTTGGGGAAGGTTGGAGATTTGAAGAGCTCTGTGGGAGAGAGGACTGAGAAATTGGGTCTACGAAAGATAGTCAATGAATTGAGAGCAGAGAGAGAGAGAAATGGTGTCCTGTTTGTAAACATTGAGATATAAAACAAATTTAAGCAACAGTGTTACAATAAATGTTTGAAGTTCTGTGTTCCTTAAAACAGTGTCACAGAGTCTTATTCTGAATCCTGGAATATACACGCTACCAATAATATTATCTTGACTTTAGTGCCAACAGTATCAGCTTTGGCTTGGATTATCTCTGCACTGTAGTATGTGGCCCTGTTTAAACAAGCAGGAAAATGTGGGATTAATTGACATTTTCCTGCCTGTATTGAAAGGGCCTTCATGTCATTTTCAGTCTGGGAGATCCTGAGGAAAACTATGACAATTGTCCTGGCCAGATTTCTTCAGAGGGAGGTTTGCTTTTGCCTAGACTTTTGCTAAGGCTGAGAGAGTGTGTCTTGCCCAAGGCGCAGGGCTTAAATGCCAGTACTGCAACCACAAGGTTGTGAGTTCGATCCTGCCAGGCTCCAAGGTTGACTCAGCCTTCCATCCTTTTGCAGGTCGGTAAAATGCGTACCCAGCTTGTTGGGGGCAATTAGCTAAAATACTTTGTAAACCGCTTAGATAACACTTAGTTGATAGGCAGTATAGAAATAAATGCTATATAAAAATGCTATTATCCTTCTTTCCCTTGTTTTTTAAACACTTTTTTAAAAAAAGGATTCAAAAGATTCAGGTTTCGTGGATTTCCAGAATCTTCCAGGGACTTGGATCCAGATTTGGAAAATTCTGGATTTGTCCCATCCTTACTTTCAGCTCTTACCATTAAGAAGTTCTTTGTAAGAAGAAAAGGCAGAATCTCTTTTCTTGGAATTGAATCCACTGATTCATGTCCTAGTTTTTGGAGCAACAAAAAATAAGCTTGCTCCATCTTCTACATGGCATTCCTTCAGATATTTAAGAAGAACAAACATCTTGAGTGTACGTGGGGGAGGGGTAAGTGATACCATTGCTAATATCAAGCCAAATTCCTGAAAAACTTTTGAAAAATGTGGTGAAAAACTTTTTGAAATTTCTCTCTTACAGATAGGACTGAGAATTTAGATAGACCATTCATGATTAATTTTCTTACAACATCATAAAGCAGGGATTTGAACCATGCTATCTTCCATATTTTGTTGGACTGAAAGCTCTAGCTAATATAGCTAACAGTGAAGTATGCTTGGGGTTCCAGTCCAGAATGATGTAATGTTGGACTTGGGTTCAAGGAGACCAGGGTTCAAATCCCCAGTCAGCCTAGGAAACCCTCTGGGTAACCTTGGGCAAGTCACATTCTCTCATCCTCAGAGGACAGCAATGGCAACTCTCCCTCCAAACAAATCTTGCCAAGAAAAAACCTACTACAAGTTCACTTTAGGATTACTATAAGTTGGAAATGAAATTTGATAACACATCAGTGGGCATTAGATATAAAACAACCCTAGAATGAAGGCAAGCTGAAAAATCAAGGCATCAAGTTTGTAAATCTTTGGTATAATACTGCTATTAAACCCTGCAGTCATTATAGTAATGATTCCTCATAAGAATAAGTGAAAGCTTCACTGTGTGAGGCATTTAAAAGTACCCATTTAAAAATGAATCAGCACTGAAGACACTTGACAGAGTTGCACTATGGCTAAGACACACACACACAAAAAAAGCAAATCTTGTCAGATCAAATGTATCTTCTCCACCTCTAATTTCTGTAGCAGTCTCAGAATAAAAGGGGAAGACGTTGTAGGCTAGCAGATACACAGAGATAAAAGTTAACTAACGTGGCAATACCATGCCAGATATCATAAGCCTTTGGAGACATACTAACAGGCAGAACTTTTATTTATGGACCCAGCATGCACTAGGCTTTGTTTCCAGACTTGGGATTAAGCTTGGAAGACCAAAAATGAAGTCTTGAACAATCCATCCAAATGTGGTCTAAACTAAGGATGGGCCAGCCGAATCCTCGAATCCTGGGTGTGAGATTCCTGAATCCAAATCCCTGTGCCAAAATAGGCAAACTGAATCTTTCAAACCTGCCAACTAAATAGATTGTTGGAGACCGGGACTCCTGAAAACCTGGGAGACCATACATACAAGGGAAGATAATAAGTAGGTGAGGTTTTCCCTTGGAGTAATAATGGCCTTTTTTTAAAAAAAGTAATAATCCGGGTTTGGATTTGGAAAATTCTGGATTCGTCCCATCCCTAGTCTAAACAAAAGGCTGCATGACTTAGCAGAGTCACTATTAACACACATTATCAAGGGTGATTATTTTCCTATTTGAAGATATCTCAGCCTCAGCCCCACTATAGGCATTAAAGATATGGCAAAGCATTGCACATCCAAAGTTTCCTTTCTATTATTATACCCATTCAATCTTATGCTGATTCTGACTGACTGTAGAAGAAAGGCAGGTATTAACACATTTTGTCCTGATGTTAACTGCCTGAAAAAAACTGGCTGGACATCAGGAATCCATGCGCATGATTAAAGGAGAGAAGCAGACCTTTGTAATACACTGATGCTCTGAAATGAAGAAGAGAAACTGGACATTGTGACTTAGTAGTGATTCCGCCAACTTAAAAAGAACATTATGATGTCATGCTGATGCCACCTAACCGAAAGAGAGAGACTGAGTAACCTTGTGCTGATATCTTTTGCTTGAAGGAGAGAGACTAGCCATTGCGACTTAGTGTGATGACACCTGCTTGAGAGAAAGAGATTGGATAACCCCTTGCTGTTGTGGTCTGCTTGAGGGAAAGTGGCTGACCATTTTGACCTAGCTTTCATTCCATCTACTTGAAGCAAAGACACTGGGATTTACAATCCTGTGTTGATGTTGCATGCTTGTTGAGAAAGTAGTCATTTTGATTCCATGCTGGTGCTGTCTACCTGAAGGAAAGAGGTGGGCCATTGTGACCTTGTGATGATACTATCTGCCTGAAAATTATGGGTTGGCCCTTGCTTGCCTGCTTGAAGGAAAAAACCTGCCTATTGGGACATTGTGGCAATGCTGTCTTCTTGAGGAAAGCAACATACCATTGTGAACTTATCCTGATGCTGCCTGCCAAAAGACAGACTGAACTATTCTGTCTATATGCCAGAGTATCTCCAGTCTCTAAGCCAACAAAGGAGTATTATTCAGAGAAATGGTAGCCCTGACTTCCAGTGATGTTAATAGAGGCCATATGGAGGGTAAGCTGGCTTTAAATAGACTTCTCCCCTGGTCCCTGTCATTTGATGCACCCCAGCGTGCCCCACCAGGTGCTAAGTATGATGGTCTCTTCCAGGGAGGGCACCAAAACAGTCCCCTTCCCCCCATGCCAGAGCCGTGAGGGTCCAGTTGTGCATTCCTTGGGCAAAGTAAGGCTGTGGCATTGATCAATATATCCTCGTCAACACAGCCCTAAGCTGAAAGAGGTGGGACAGTTGTGGAGTAAATTAAAGTAATTTGATGAGACTAATTTCTTAGAGATTTTTTTTAGATCCAGGAACAACATGCTCCCAGTCTGTAATCAACATTTGCTTTTAGAGAGAAGTATGAGGTTTCTCAGATAGTGATGGCAGATCTGTGATGCTCAGCAGTGTGATAAGAGAAAACTGTGTTTGGTCTCTTATCTTCCACTTAAAAAACAACAACAACTGGTTAAGGAAATATAATTCCAAATGAAGCTCCAGTCCCTAAAATAGGACTCTTCAGAACATGCTGAATGAATAGAAAAGCAGCAGAATCAGCTTGCAGTTGCCACATGCTGCTCTGCCCATGTGATTTAACCCTGACCTAGAGATGAGGGTAGCACAAGGAATAAGAAGGTAGTTCACACACCATGCACCTCTTCAGTCCCATGTTGCCCTGCTGGGACTCCAGGCCAGGGTACCAATTAGAGAACATTTCTGAAAAGCTGAGTTGAAGATCCCCTGTCTCTTTCTGCTTTAAGGTTTTATAATAAAATACCAGGAGGACAGTTGGAAACTGAATATAAGAAGGCATCCCAAAGGAAAATTTCACCAGCCAGATATTGAAAAGAAATAAGGAAGGAAAATGCTAAGGCTGTGCACAGCCTCTCTGAGAAGAGATTTACCAATTGTATAAAACTCTTAGTTTCCCTTGAAAATTCCACAAATGTTTTGCCTGTGTGGAAGCTTCCAACTTCCCCTTAAATTTGGCTTCAGGCCATCCCTGTCCTCAAAATTACTAAGTTTTCAATATCACTTGAAATTTTTGCTGTTGTTCCACCTGCTATTGGTTTTCTAACCTATGAAGGAGTATTTTGGACCTCCACTTCCTAACTTGTAAAGGAGTATTTTGGACCTTAGACATCAAGCTGAGTGGCCAAAAGCCCCACACAGCAATGAATTGAGGAACTTGTAGTCCAAAACAGCTCTAGATCCAAAGATTCCTTGCCCATTTCCTAAAGGTAAGTGAAATTTTTCATTAGAAGAAATTTACTAGGAAGGTATAAGTGTACAAATTCTTCCAGGGAAACTTTGCTGAGCTTATAAAGGGCTTTCTATCAAATCTGTTATAAATCAGGTCTTTGGTGCTCAGTTGTTGTGACCTGTCAAGTTGGTACTGCATCATCTGCCATAATTGCTTGTTGCTTGACAAGTGCTAAAGAATCTCCTTGTTTTTATAGTTTTGGGCAAGAGTCAAGACTAGTATCAATCAATAAGTGTAAAGTTCCACAAACAGCTTTATGCTTTTCAAAAATTCCCCCCTCCAACTTTTTAATTTGGAGGCTTTTAAGGAAACACGTGTATAAGATTTCTGCATTTTTTTTAAAAAAAATCCAGTTGTTTATGTTCATCTTCCACCAAAGATATGAAAATCTCCCAATCTCATTATTGTTACATTTCTCCAAGTTCACCTATATTTACTTCCTGTGCTTGTTTCATGTCTGGTTTGTTCTCAGACTTCTTCTTTCCATGAAGAATGGTGTGTGTGTGTGTGTGTGTGCGTGTGTGTGTGTGTTTGTCTGTACTTTTCCTAATAAACATACTGTTTTATATATCATCTATCTATCATCTATCTATCATCTATCTATCTATCTATATCTATATGCATTTTATCACATTTTCAGCATTGAGAAAAGTGTGTTTGTGTACCTTTTTTTCTGAAGAGAAACATTTTTAGTTGTACAACTCTATTTGCATATAATTCAAAGAGGAAATGGGGCATCTGAAGAGAATTTGACAGAGTTTCTTCCCAATGACAAGGAGCAGAAACTTTCAACTGATAGAAACAAAAGAAAGAATCTCTTCAGTGGTTGCACCAATACTGAAATCCCTTCCCTGGAGGTCAGGCTGGCAAATTCATTGACTATTTCATTTTATGGCAGACTTTCCAGTTCAGAAGGCATTCTCATCTGTTTGTATTTGTTTTTATTACTCCCTTTTGGAATTTAATTGTATGTCATAGTGTATTTCAACTCATCTGAGCTGCTCTGAGTAGAGTACAAATCAACAAAAGAGTAGTACAAATTTTTGTATCGGTCAATAAGCAATAATAAGCAATAATACAGATTTTTCATTTAAAAAGTTTGTGCACATTTATTTCCATCTCTGAATTCCACATGGTAATAGGGTTGCAAAATCCAGCTTTATTCATTCTCAGTAGTACTACCACAGAGCCATGGCTGGTTGGCTATCTTGGGGCATGATATCAGTGCATATCTTCAACTCTGACAATAAGAGCTTTTTTGGGGGGGGGAATATAATTTCAGAGCACCACAAGAAGACAATCATGACAATTGCACAGCAAGAAAAAAGTGAAAGAAAATTATAATCGTATTGCAATGTTCACATGAAGACAGATTACATGGAAATTTGGCATGGCACTCAGAAAAAAAGAGACCAGTCAAGGTCTCAGCTTGGAGAAAAGAAGATCCAGAGGTGGCATGATAGCCATCTTTAAATATCTGAAGAGATGTCTTGTAGAAGAACAAGGGCAGCAAGACTTTCTGTTCTGTATAAGTGTCCTGAGGCAGCCCTGACACAAATCTTTGCTGCATATTTCTGATTCCATGTATCCCTTATGTTATAGAGTTTATGATGCAGGACAATGGATTGATGTCAGCAGTGGGTAACATCACTTTATTCCATTGCCAGATTACCCATGCTTTCAGGCAGCCTGATGAAGTCTTGTCTCTATTTACTACCTTCATCAGCCAACTGCTTCTTTTGCTCATCACTATTTGGTCCAGAAAGGTTTAGAGTGAGAATGATTATTATTCATCTGATCTGTGGCTAAGAAAGTGACATCATAGGTGTTACCCCAAAATGTGGGTGACTGAGGGATCCACCCACAATGCCAGTACCTCCATGAAAAGGTAGGGAATTTTTAGCTCAAAGAGGAAGCCTACAAGAGGGGGGTAACCTAGTGAGATCTTTTACACCAATGTTTATCAGTACTTCAGCAAGAAAGAACCAGCCAGAGATCAAGAGTAGGCTTAATTGTGTTTTATTGGGCAATTAATCACTCACACAAAATCCAAGCAGCCACACAATCACACACGACTAACAGAAGGAAAAGGGAGAAAAGTTTTGGATAGCAAGATTTCAGAGCATAGCGAGTGATATTTACTGACCTAAAATAGCAGCAAAGAAGCAGTGATGTGTCTTAAAATCATGACTAAGGACAGTACACAATCAAGAATTGGACGAGCAGAATGGTGACCAGCAATCGGTGTACCATAAATTGACTGGCCAAAACTAGGGGGTTTATATACCTAATTTTTGCCTGGAGGGCCAAGATGTGAATGGATCTCCAACCGAGTGAACAATGGAGTTCGTAGAGTGGAAAATGAGTTCGGGAATGGGCTAATGGTCTTTGCATTTGGCGACAAAGGGCTCAGTGCTTGTTGGACAGGTTTTGGGAGAAAGGAAGGGTTTACTTGGTCAGAGGAAAAGGAGTTAAGACAATCAGCAGTTCTGTGGGAATCTGCCAAATGCTATTGTCTAAAAGGTTGAGTCATAAAGGCTAGGTGCAAGCCTATTATCTCTGGAGTTTCCTGGTGATTTCCTGTCTATGATGTGGCTGTGTCTAGAGGGGTTTGCTGACCTAATTCACAATGCACACGTTTGGCCAGTTTTTTCCTTTTGTCTAGCTCAGCCATACAGCCATAACAGGGCACATTTTAGATCAATGCCAATTAACATATCTTGCCAATTAAATCGTATTTCACCAATTAAACCATATCAAGGTGTGGTTGTGTATGGTCTGGTAATAGAGGTGTGATTATTGCCAAGGAATTCTGAGCTTCATAAATATGTGAACTGTGTCATAATCTTAGTCAAGAACTCAGTTCAAAATGTTGTATTTTCAATATTTAGTTTTATGTTTCTTGGGTGAATGACTAAGAAATTCTGCAGATTCAAAAATACCAACTCTGCGTGATTTTTTTTTAAAGGTTGTTTTTCTTCTTGTTTTCTTCTTGTTTTCTGCTGCTGCAAAAACTAGGATATGAATCAATGGATTCAAACTGCAACAAAGAGATTCCACCAATATATTATTTTAAAAAAAATCCAGATGGTAATAACTCTTCACTAGTGGAATGGACTGCCTTGAAGGATGGTAGAATTTCCTCCAGTCAGGTCTTTAAGCAAAAGTTGAATAGTCTTCTCTCAGGAGTGCTTCGTGTGTGTGTTACTGCATAGAATGAGACTGGATTAAATAGCCCTTGGGGATTCATTACAACTCTATGATTCTTTTCTAAGGTGGCTTGCCATATAATGCTTGGATATTGCATTTGGCTTGGTGCACAAACCTTATGGCCTGCTATAGATGGCACATCTGAGCAGGGTCTCTAAATTAGCATCCAAGTTTTCCATTGACAATGGAAATTTAGGCAAAATGTGTTTGTGGGGTGGAGGGAAGAATTCATGGTTGGCAAGGAAAATCCCTCTGATGTACATGGGCACATAATAGAAAGCATAGGCTGAACAGAATTCAAAAGCCCACAGCTGTGTTTCCCCCAAAAGAAAAGGGGAAAAAAGCTGCATGTAGTTATAGAGGATTTTTCCCCTCTGGAGGAAAGTCTCACAGATGGTGCCTCACAAACATTCCGCTCCAATCACAAGAGTAATTGAGAACAATTTGTTTCCACTTACTAAATTCTCCTATACAGGCAAAGCAAATAGCAAAACGTTTTTCATCATTGCTAAATAATAGAGAAAGCAAATTAAACATATATAACAGATGCTGCCATCCTGTTTTGTTACTGGTGTGTGTGCACATGTGAGCGTGTGTTCTTCTCCTGTCAGTCTCCATTACCCACAAGTCACAGATGTAAACTTCACAAAGAAGGAGCACTTTCCAAGGTTGGATGGCTTGGGTTGATTTATTTACTTACCACAGTTCTCTGCAGCATTTCCTGCTGTTAATCTGGTCAGTTTCAATCCATGTCAAGCTTCAATCATTGGTTTAACACAAGTTTATTTTTTTCTGTTAAAAAAATATTTTAATACCACCTTGTGAGGCAAAGCCTCATCTATCTGAAAAGATATATAGATGATTGACTGATAGATGGATATATAGATAGGTAGATAGATAGATAAAGAGACAGATAGTTAAATGCCCACACTCAGCTCCCATAAGCATGCCAGAACTAAAATTCCTGTCACACAACTTTATGAAGGACTACAGAGGGTAATAGACTGATTTGGGCTTGCTGGGGGATGGCCCATGGAAATCTGAGAAGGCTCCCATGCAATTTGCCTACCCTTAGCCTATATTCTGTTAAAGGCTCTCTGTAATAAAAGAGGGAAGAATGAGTTGTGTAGGGCCGGGAGGGGGTCGAGGGGACAGTGTGCCCTGGATGGCATTTTTTGGGGGTGCCACTGGTCCTTGCCTGCCCCCCTGCATGCCATTGCCCCTCCCCTGTGCCCTGTAGCCCTGCCCATGTGTGCTGTTATCCCACCCACGTGTGCTGTGGCCACACCCACATGTGCCATATCCCTTTCCATGTGCCATAGCCCCTCCCTGTGCACTGTAGCCCCACCCACACATGCCATAGCTCTGCCCACACACACTGTAGCTGTGCCCATAGAGCTGTAGCCCTGCTCCCATGCCTATGCTTATGCCCCTATCCTGCTCGCACCAAGCTATGCCACTGGGAATAATTCAATCTATGGTCTTAGAGTATGACTTTACACAATAAAAGGGCCTTTGTAGAAAACAGGGATGTAATTCTTCACTGCTCCTCTTCTCAAAAGAAATAATGAGTAATATTAGCATCTCACCCCCAGAAGAAGGTCAAAACACACAGTTTTTGAAGTCCTCTTACAATTCAGGACATAATCTGCACAAAATTTGCAAATTGTATTTTTGCTGAGAAAACAGCATTTTTTGCACAGAGACATACTCTTCTGTGCAGAAAAATGCTATTTCCTGTGCAGGGAATTCTGCTTTTGCTTAAAACAACCACATGATATTTTGCATTAAATAGATCCCCAGCTGCAATATTTTCTTCAGAGGGCATAGCATTTTCCACATAGAAAATAATATTCTTGTGTGGAATATTTTTTTTTCCTGTGGAAAATTCCATGCCCACATCTTCTGTAAATAAGTCTCTAACTGAAAATGTTTTCCTTGGTCTGGGTTTGCTCTTTTCAGTACTTCTTGATGCTGAAGAAACAAGTTCTTTGACTGTTTTCTGAATACTGTTGAATATTGTTTCCATCCCTAGCAGAAAACTCTCTATCTCTTGTACCGCTAACTGAAAAGCACATGGCTTCGGCCTCTGTTACCCTAAGAAGTGGGGCACATTGGGGTCCACATACAATGTCAGCATTTCCTTAGAATTTGGGGAAATTATAGCTCAAAGAAGGTGTGCAAGAGGAGGGTAATAACAGGATCTTTTCAACTATGTATACCAATACTAACTGTAGAGAGGACTCAAGTTAAAGTTAAACAAAGTATTGTATTTGAATTGACAAACATATGAGAAATCAGAAACTCTTAAGAACCATACAAGGCTATTGGAAAGTGAGGCAAGAAAGGTTGAATAAAGAGAGATTAGGGATGGAAAGGAGTGTAAGTTACCAATGTACTACAACAGGATGGGGACAAAACTAGAAGGTTTTACAGCCTATTTCATGCCCTGAAGAGGTGCACTGACAAAGCCATAATGGCTTTCCCACAGGTCTGACTGTGTAACTCCACAGTGACAAAACACTGATGGGAGTCATGACAATCTCTTAATGTTTGGTCAGGTAGGGTGTATAGGGAAGATCTCCATAGAGTAAGATTAAGGGAAGGTCAGTGATTGCTTGCCAATCTGGGCAGTTCATCTTTCATTGTATTCAAAAATGCCAAGAGCCTGATGTAGTGAAGGGATTAACACAAACCCATCGGTGTCAGGTTTTCCGCATAATCCTATCTGACCTTTCATGTCCTTGAACATGACTCCGGCCAGCTGTAACCCCAAACATGTTCTTTGGTCAGTGTGACCCTGATCATTTTCTCCAGTCATTAATACATCCAATTTTTGAAAACTACATTATCTCATAGGAGGGGTGGTAGGGTATGGTAACACCGCAGTGGCTGATCTTAGGATGCAAGCAGGTACTAATGCATGTGAAAAGTCTTTCAAATGACTTAGCCCCAAACGATTCAGCTCACAAACCAAATTGCTCATGATTGCAAATACTGGCTAAGGTCCATAGAAACTACAGAGGAACAACCTCTTGGGGAAACATAAACTGTCCATTGTAGACCTAAAAGGTCAGTTGTCAGTATTTATCAGCACGGCTAAACTATATAAAATGACCATTTGGCAAAACTTGTTAAGTATAAATAACTCTGAGGGGGGGGGATCAAATTTTTCATAAGTTTCAGAAATCAAATTGCTATTGAATTCTTCCCACATCCTTCCAGCTCAAATGAAGTGAACCATTTCTTTTCTTCTTTTCCCCTTTTATTAAAAAAGAAAAAAATGTAATGAGACAAATCTGTTCATGCCACTTAAACAAGGTCACTCTTAGATTTTATAGATTTCAGCACAGAGCAATTCCAGGGAGTTCTATAAAGAACTCAAGCTTTAACATGCTAGTTTATTTTCCTGCTCTTTTCTTTAATTTAGTGTTGATTATGAGGCATAAAAACACAGTTCCAATTAAATTTATACCATACTTCAATTGTAGACAGGAAAGGCAGTAATCTCTTCCAGAGACTGCAGCAGTCTTTGTACTGTATGTCTTTTTGCAACCAGATATCAGTAACAGACTGAGACACCATAAAAACTAGAACAATTGATCACATCCTTTTGGGTAGGACAATTTTTCCTGCAAGAATGCCTAGTTCCATCCAGGAATTCCATTTTTTTAAAACATTCACATATGTTTTTATTTTAATATTTTTCACCAAAATTACAGTAATAAAAAATAGAGACAGCGGTTATAAACCCTTCTGGCTAGAAGAGTAAAGAATTCATTTGGTAAAACAGTCATCTGCATTAAAACCAAATTTGTGAAGTATACTTCCTTTTAATTAAAAAAAAAATTAGTGTAATTAATTGAATGTGTACTTTTTGTTCTCAGAACATCCAAATGAAAACTGGATTAGATGTTGTGACTGAAAGAAGGAATGAAGAACTGAGACACAAGTTCTGAACTGAAAATGGACCACAGTTTATATTAACAAATAGGCTTTGCAAATCAGTAGCCAAATGGTCTATTTACAACCAAGTCCATTCTGCAAGTGTGGTTAGCTACCTAGGGATTTGATAGTGATCAGTTGTCGCTCATCTTATCTTACTAACACCTTGCCAATTCTGAGCAACGGAACTATCTGAAGGGTCACTCAGAGTCTTCCATACTCTTCAACATTTCACAGGAGAAAACTAGGATACGTACAGGTGTACATCATCAGAGTATGATAAAAAGGGTCTGACTAGGAAACAAGAGAATAAAGGTTATTAATTTGGAACAATCCATAACAAAACTATTTTAAGCAGAGAATCCTTAGAGATGATCTGCTGAATTTTAGAAAACACACAAAAAAAGAAAAAGCCCAAATCAGTAGATACAGTACTTTCCCTATGTGTGTGCACACAGCATAATCTAATATATAAAAGTCAAAGTTTGTTTTTCTGTGTCAGGCAAAGACCTCATATGATTAGCTGCCTAAGAAGATTCTACGGAATCCTGGGGTTTGCAGTTTAGGGAGGGGCCTTTAGAATTCTTGGCCAGAGAGGGTTTGGGCCTGGCCAGTTGCTATGGAGACAAGATCTAGCAGCAAGAAGGAGGGCAGTGTATTCCCTCAGAAACACAACCTCTGTATGTTAATAACTCTGAATACAGATTGGATTGGGGAATATGGGGAAAAGTTACAGGTACTGGGCAAGACATTTTGGGGAATTGGAGACACAGAATCTCAAATCTTTCTAACAAGTATTATCTATGAGAAAATAAATCCTGGGCAACTCCAGATATATACGCTAGTTAACAATAAATCTAATATTGTATAATATAATCAAAATTCCTTTAAAAGACCTTGCCCAAAATTACAGCTTTCTCTTAGAGTCACAGTTATGCTATGAGCTCAGTGCTCACACCCACTCATCTCTCCCCTGGAGTGGGAGGTGGAGAGAAGAAAACAAATAAAACTAAGCCTAAAATAAAGCTTATCGAGATCTTGGAAACAAACATATATACAGAGCTGAAGCTGGGGAGAAAAAAATATTTTCAAATTAGGAATGCTGCTCTGCAATATTGATTTTATTTTAGGGAAACACAGAGTGGAATCTGAAATCTATTAACATGGAAGGGATCTGTGTGTCTGTGTATGAAAGACTGAGAGAATGTAGCTCTAAAAGTGCTACAGTGCCTCTTTGCTTACCCTCTTCCAAAAAAGAAAGCAGTTGAACTATTGAAGCAAACCTCCGAAGTACTGCCAAATCTCCTCCTTTTGCTGGGAAGGGCAAGAATCTGTCCTCTCCTTTCTGCAAGAGCAGAGAAGCAGGGTGCTTCCTACTGAGCTAAATAAGTACACAGTTATTAATCACATTTAAGCTTATGTTAAACTGATTGTTTAAAAGAAAGAAAGAAACATGTGACTGTGGTGGAGATGACAGGGTGTTTCAGAATAAATGAAGAAAACATGAATGCAGAGGTAAAAATCATGACCATATCAGCTGATCCTTAGCTGTTGTTTGTTGTACTCTTCTCAACCTTCACATCCAGGTAATTAGCTTAAGAGGAAGGTCTAAATCACGTTACCTATATTAGCCCTGGGTAGGTGAGGTGGATTGGTCCAAATGGTTTCCATTTTCATCTGCTCTCTGGTCAACTAACTCTAACAGAGGTGATTGCCTTTAAATATCTATGCACATGTATGAAGGATCCAGAGAGAAGCATGTGAATATTTAAGGTTGCAGATCTGCTCCTCAAACTTTGTATCTTTTGGCTCTGGGAAAACACTATTTTAACCACAACTGCTATGACTGCTTTCAAAAGGACTCATTTATACAAACCATGCAGTTTTCAACACAATTGTGCCTTCTTTCTCTTGGCTGAGCTGCCTATACTCTGAAGTCTTCTTATCCTAGGCCTCAGTCCTAGTCCTCAATCCTTTGAAACATCTAAGTTTGCGTCTCACTTTTCTGTATGATCATTTTTGACCTCTGCTGCTCATTTCATTGGTCTCCCCTCCTCTCTAATATCCTCTCCAATCCTGAAGTCTTTTTTATACATAAGCTGTTTACCTTTGTGTAATCTTCTGTCATTGTTTTCTTTTTACGCTTCACTTCTCTGTTTTCTTTGTCTCTCACCAAATAACATAGCATGCTGTCTGTTCCCAATGTACTCCACTTGAGAACCCTTACCACTTAGATTTCCTTTTCTAGACATCTAGAAAAGTTCTTCTTTTCCTGCATTCAAGTGCCTCATTGAGATTAATCTCTGCACTCAATTCTGTTGGTTGAATTCTTCCCTCTCTAGACCCTAATTGCTCTAAGTACTACTCCATTTGTCCATTGTGTCTACAGACCATGAACTGCCTCTGTTTTGAATTTTGTAGATTATCAGCACAGTAATGGAAAATAGCTCTTTCATTTTAGAACATTAACTGTCCCATTCAAGGTGTTTAAGGCATTTTTTTTTTCTTGCTATGCCATTACTAGTAGCTACTACTTGCCCCTATATCACCAGAATCAAGGCATAAGACTGGGAATGGGCAGAATTATGAGGCATCGGTTCAGTAATTACATGTCTCATCTGTGACTTTCTAACATAATTAAAGTCAGTCTACCTAAATTCAGTGAAGAAATGCTTTCTACCGAAGACGTAATGAAGAGCCACCATTCCTCCCATTTAGCTTGGATGGGTGATGCTTTCTGAGACAGCAGGAATCAAATTAATGGCTGTTTTTCACCTTTCATCTCTCAAATGTACTTCAAAGAAGTCCAGTTCATGAGCTTAAAAGCCTTGGAACCAATGAAACTGGTTTGACTAATAATTTCTTCCCCACTACAATGCCTTGAGACTCTTTTATACTGCCCAGTTATAGCACTAACAATTCCACTTTAACTGCCAAAGAGGCATCCTGTGGAATCCAGGGATTCATAGTGTCGTAAGTTCTCTGGCTGAGAAATACCTTTCTGAATGTCAAACCCCAGGATTCCACAGAATGTTTCCATGGCAAATAAAATAGAATCATAGTACAATTGGCCCTCCACATTCACTAGGGTTAGGGGTGTAAAACCCTTACGAAAGTGGAAAAATCACAAATATCAAAGTGTGCCTGTGTCTATGGGAGGGGGGTGAAGGCATGACGGGGTGAATGGGTACCCAGGTCCAAACTAGGTCAGGAAAAGGAGAGACAAGATGAGGGGCTGGCATGGTGACCTTCTACTTTCTCTCTCTTGCCCATCTCCTTTCTTGGGTGTGGGATGGCATCAAGAAAAGGTTTGTGATACTGAGAAATCAGTCTGTGAGCCACCCTTAGTTGACCAGACAGCAGCTCATGAAGGAGGAGGAGGACCAGGGAAGGGTTTCTAAAGGGCTGCGTAGTCTGATCAGGGGTTCTGAGAGGGAAAGTTTCTCCAGAAAATAAATGCCTGAGGTGGAGGGGGGGCAGGGAATGAAGAAACTCACAAATCAAATCCATGAAAGTCATACTCACAAATGTGGAGGGCCAACTGTACTATAATTGTATATTCTGAAAGGGCCCCTTGTGTGCTTCCCAGTGTTCACTATCTTCCTCCTTTCCTTGAAGCCCACATTGAATCTAGCCATTTGTGACCTTTATGTGTGTAGCTACGGCTTCATGCTGAAACCAAACTGTGAAGTCAGCCAATACAACAGAGCAGAACAGGCAAAAAAGCTGCATTTCTGTGGTCAATATAGCAATGGGAACCCAAAATTCTTTGCTCAGTTCCACTGATGGTGCTGCACTGCCAGGGATTGGTTGGATGATGATAGCAGAATGTTCCTACAGCTAGGAACTGAAGCAGAGAGAGAGAGAGAGAGAGAGAGAGCCATGCCCACCAGGCTCATATACTAGGTCAAAGCAGCTCAACCAGTCCCATATCTACTGCTCTATCCAGGAAGGAGTGGACCTTTTGTGACCTTTCAGATGCACTTGAACTATAGCTCCCAGCATCCTTCAGCATGGACTATGATAGCTGGGGCTGGGGGGATCAATAGTCAAGCAACATGGACTGCAATGAGATGCTTGCCTTGCTGTAGAACGGTAGAAATCGAATACTACTTAGAGAAGGCAGGCTAGCCAGCACAACTACAGGTGAATCACAATTACTCCAACAGACTCTTATATCAGAAAGACACATTTCACTGAGTTCCAGATTTCTGGCTACATGCTGTCTCAGTTACTTGTCCTGACCCCTATGTGCCATCTACCAATTTGGGAGATCATTTCATGCAGCTGGTACATGAAGATTTGAGCCACAATACACTTGACCATTTTTGAAAGATCAAATAGACTGTAAGCAATTCAGAGTGTAATGACCTGGTTTTACTCCTGCAATGGAATCCTTGTCTAGCTGATGGGGACAGCAAGCCAGAAAGAGTGGGAAAGGGAGATTTACAAAGAGAAGGACAACTGCAGGAACAACGCAAAGGAGGAAAAAGAGCTGACTGAGAGACAAACTAAGCAGAAAAAATGCTGAAAAGGATCATGGAAAATAAAATCTGACAAATCTCACAGCTGATCAGTGTCTGTGACAGGAAATGAGGAGACAACAACTGTGGAATTACACAAGGTGGAATACAGTCTGGGATAAAATGTTTTCCATTCACAAAGCAAACAACAGGTGATACAAATAGAGGTATCAAGAAGGACTAGCATCTTTTTTGTGTCTATGTATGAGGACACTTTTTGGCTCATGCATATGTATTCAGTTGAAGATACTGGGATTTTCCATACATTGGGTGGGAAACGGGGCAGTCCATTACTTACTGGACTGGCACGCTCCCGCCCGACGATCCATGATGATCTGGAGCAGCACGCGCCCGTGCTACACACTCTCCAGAGACGAAAATGGAGGCTTCCGGTTGGCGGAGGCTCTCCACCAACTGGAGAAGCTCGCCAGCCAGAAGCCCGACCCCGGAAGATCTGCAGCCTCGCACTGGCGTGAGCCTGCAAATCTACACTTAGGGCAGCGACGGACTGGGGCGCACCAGGCTATTGAAAGTCCTCTTTTAATCAGTCTTTCAATAGCGTGGGGAACCACCAGTTCTGGGTGTTCCGGAGCAGGCTGAAGTCTGGACAAACATTAAGTAGTCCGGACCAGTTTGCCCCCAAGTGTAAACGTCCTCGCTGGAGGACGCGCCACCCCGTTTTAAATATAAAATGCAGAAAAGGCCAGTGAAAGAGTACCTATGCATACAGTGCCATTGCACATTGTAAATTCATTGTCATTTACTGTCACTCTTCTGTAACAAGACGATGTAGAGCAGCCAAGGCAAAACTCAGTGAGTATAAAGGTTTGCTGTGTCTTTTTGATGCAGGATCTCAACCAACAATCATAAATTTTGTTGTCTTTATTGAAATAATGTCTTAACATACTGAAACATTCTTCTGAAAAAAAACGATAGCTACCCCAAGATATTTTGTGTCTGTGTGAAAAAAACTGAGCTCCCCCCACCCCCCCATCAAGACAACCATCTTGTTGTCTTTTTTAAACTTGTTATGTGTTTTCCACAAGTATGTTATAAACTAAACTATACTGTGCATCTTGCACCAAAAGAAAGAAAGGGAAAAAGAAAACCACTAAGTTTTAATGCAAAAACTTGTTGCAGAATTTTTGGAAAAAGTCTCCCAATGCATTAAAAAAAGATTAAAAAAAGAAAGAAATCTCAGAATGTAACCCGGGGAGAAAACTTTTGATATTTTTCATTTTCACATGTAAAGATGAAATACATGAAAATTTATTTCTTTGCTTAGAAAATCCCCTTTCATCACTCTGTCAAAAGGGTTTGGATAGATTGTATAATGATCCCTCCCCCCACTCCCAACCTAAGGTTTAGCAGCAGTCTGTTTTAAATTAGTATAAAATAGTAGAAAGGGATGTTTGTAGCACTTTTGCTACATTGGATTAATTATAAAGCTTTCAATACCCTCTCAAGTATTGATGTGAATTATTTCTGCATGTTTCTTTTCTGAAAAACTAAAAATATCCTCTGTTTACACTATAAGTTCTCTTTTTTAAAATGTAGCAATCACACTGTGTGTGCGTGTGTGGTGTTAAGTCCATCAATGCCAATAACATAATGGCACACGGGGACAAATACAGATACAACACTATGTACAGATTTCAGACTTTATAAATCAGTTGAGTGGGCAAGATCAGATCTTAGTTTGCTATTGCATTTATTTATAGAGTTAGATTGGATGTCAGGTTTGCCTGAGGAAAGATGTGGATGGAGTGGTTTTTGAAATCTGTGTTAGCCCCTATTAGAACCATGAAACTCTGTCTCCTAGATCTATTACCCGTCAGCAATGAACATAAATCTAATCAGACTGAGCGTTCTGGCTGCCATAATTTAAGAGCCTTGGGTGGTTTGGGTAGCTCTACCCACACATCCTTTTTCATTTTGCTGTTTTTTGGATGTGTATGCATGTGTTAAATAAAAAAGGAGTAATCAGTTCAACACTGCTAATTACTCATTTGCTAATGTACACAGAGTTCTCTTCCCAAGGCATTTGGAAGAGACTTAAAGGTTTAATACCAAGCTCATTTCTGTTCCCTCCATGTAATATAAAGAGACAGACTGGAGACAAGAGTCGATACTTGTTGGACTCTGGGGAAAAAAAGTTTAAAACTCACTCTGTACACACTTTGAAGGCAAGGGGAAAATGCAGAGATTTATATATATGTAGCTTGTTTCAGTAAGTGAAACTGAAGTGGAATGGGAACTGAACAAAATTTAGAATGAAAATGTAGTACATTTAGTGAGATGCTTGTGCTCAACACTTCCTGTGAAAACCCTTTCTTATCAAAAACTCTTTGAGCTCCCCTCAGAAAACTCTGATATTTTGCCTGAAGGAAAGCACCCAGATTTGTCTTGAATTTTATTTTAGTTGAAATTTTGATGACAACTCACATCTCTTGGGGAAGAAATGTCTAAACTTTCTTCATGTGTATCTGCTGCCTCAGTCTGATGCAAACTGGATTATCAAGAATTTATCATTAGAAGCAGAAGGAACTGGAAACATCTAACAAATCAGATATAAAAGAGACTGAGTCTCAGGATGTTTAAAAATGGACTAATATGAGGATTTTTTTTTATATCTTCAGAATTAGTCTCTCTTTCATATCTTAAGGATTTGTGGTCTCTAAAGGTTTAGCAAGAACAACAGAATGACTCTTCACTCTTGTCCCAAACGATAATGCTGAAATAAATAAAGCTTGGGATATTCAAATTCACTTTAAATCCATTTCGAGGGCAACTCACATAAAGCACACTGTTGAAGCCAACCCTACAGTGCAGAAGGACCCAGGACATGTTCAATAAAACAACCCATAGAAGACATCCTTAGCTATGACTTGTGCACACTTATCATGCATCTGGTAGAGTGAGCTACAGCCCGTGAAAGCTTATGCCAAACAAAAATTGTTAGTCTTTGGGCAGCCACCAGATTCCTTGTTGCTTTTGCCTCCTTATCCAAAAGTCCAACAGGGTCCAAGTATACTGTCCCTCAGCTCTGCTTTTACGCATATAGGGAAAGAACCAGACCATTTACCGGAAGCCTTGTTACCAAGCCATACACCCCCACTTGATGATATGATATAATTGGCAAATAGAATTTAATTGGTATAAAATATAAATTATACAATGTCATGGCTGAAAAGTTATGCTGGCAAAGAGGACTGGCTGAACATGTAGGTCAGATAGGACCTCAGGGCATAGTCAGGTCATAGTCAAGGAAGCTCTGGTGATAATGAGCTTGCAAATATCCTTCAATGACTTGATCTTGAGAAACAACAGAACTCAAAACTGCTTCAACAGAGCAACTGATTGTCTTCAACCCACTTCCTCTTCCCACTGAATTTCTCCTTTGTCTCCTCACCCGCCCAGCCATTGAGGAGCTATCATGATTCCCATCAGTCCTTTTTCACCTATTGCTAAAGCCACTAGCTTGTTCTGGACCCCATTATTTACTCTTCCAGAGAGCCATTAACACCCTCCTCATATGGGCAGAAAACTGAGTATTTAAACCCTGGCTTTGCGCCAGAGGGCTCGTAGTACTCTGGACATAGGCCACCACTCTGCTGCTCCAATTCTTGTTCTTGTACTACACTTGGACCTTCAGTCTGAGCCACATTGCTTCATCTCTTCTCTGCAGGATAGGTAAATATGACTCACTAAGCCTTAACTTTTTGTTGTCCAATTTTTCCTTCCTTTCCCTTAATTAGCCTTGTGTGGTTATGAGACTGGTTGGATCTTGTGTGTGTGAGATTGTTAATTCTCTGAATAAAACAAACATTCTTTGACTCTCTAACAGGTGTGCCTGGACCGATACCAGTATACATAGGTGTAAAAGAACCTGTAAGGTTACCCACACACACAGGCCTCCCTTTGAGCTAATATCCCCCACTGTTTGATGGAGGCACTGGTATCACAGGTGGACCTATGTCACCCACCATTTGGAGTAACAACATTGCCTGAGCTCTCCATGTTTCACTTCCCTCATGTGAGAAAACTTACCATATTCACACCAACTGTAACATCTGAACATTTCAAAGGGTTATGCTTTGCAGAAATATCCCATGTTCATGTTGCTATTGTTTCCACTGTTACTAAACACTCATAACATTTGCCCTGTACACAAACCAAACCGTATGAAAAAATAACTGAAGGAACGGAATATGTTTAGCTTTCAAAAAGAGAAGATTTAGAGATCTTGATATGATAACATGTTTAAAATATCTGAAGCAATGTCAGATGGAGCAAGCTTGTTCCTGTCTTTTCCAAAAGCTAAGACCCAAACCAGTGGACTCAGATTACAAGAAAGGAAGTTCCAACTAAATTTTAGCAAGAATGTCTTGATCTGTTTGGCAGTGGAATAGACTCCTACAGAAGGTGGTGGATTCTCCTTCACTGAAGGCTTCTAAACAGAGGCTAACGGGCCAACTCACAGAAATATTTTTGTACCTTGCTTCAGAAAGACTTTCTAAGATGCATAAAGAAATAAAAAATACCAGTTGGAAGTGTTTGGATCATGTTAGATCTTTGTACCATATGTAGTGGACTTGTGCAAAGGTTAAACAGTTTTGGAAGATGATACAGGATACAATTCAAAAAATGTTGAAAAGCCAGATCACAAAATCCCCAGAATTATTTTTATTGGGAATTTGGCAGGAAGATTCCAACTATGATAAACAAAGACAAAGAATGATTCAATATATGTTACTAGTAGCATGACTGGTTTACACAAAGTGTTGGAAGAATACTCAAATCCCAACTAAAAATGAATGGTTCATTAGGTTAATGACAATTGTAGAAATGGACAGATAGATAGATTAAAAGGCTCAACAGAACAGGAGTTTGTTGAAAATTGGTATTTACTCATTGAATATTTGAGAGAAAATGAGGGTGAAATCATGAATGTGAGGTTCTGAACTTGCTGTTGCTATTTTGCTTTGTATAAAATAGAGGAATTTATAATTCCTGCTAATGACTTTAAGAATATTATAGATGACTTTAGTTTGCTGCTATAGATTATTACCTATTTCTCATATGCATATATAAAATATGGAATATAATGTGAATTTTTTTAAAAAAATTAGAGTAAAATTGTTAGTTAAATATTGATATAGCTATCGATATGTTTGAATATCCTTTTTAGAAGTATGTTTTGCTATAGAACTAAGATAATGCAACAAATGCTATTTTAGTGATTAGTGTTTATTTTACTATACTAGTATATATGCAAAGAATACTATGCATAGCTGATAGTTGGGGCAGAAATCAGCTTTTGTCTTTTGAATGCTTTGATAGAAGTATATGTTGACTCATTATTATTGTGCACTTTTTTATTTTGATTGTCATTGTTGTCTTTTGCAGATATAGTATATTGTGTCTGTTGTTGTTATGTTGGTTTTATATATTTAATAAAAATATGATAAAATTAATTTAAAAAGAAATACTTTTGTTCCTGTACTTGTAGGGAGTTGAATTAAATGGTTCTCAGCATCCTTTTCAATTTAATAAATCTAAAGGTCCTCATGAGACCCCCAGTAAACAAGGTAACAATAAATTAAAATGCAGCCAAAAATACACAAAACTATTTAAAATATACTGATCTAAAATTCATAGCTAAAAATTGACTGGGTAGGCCTGCTGAAAGGCATGCACGCACACATGCTCACTCACTCACACAGACACACAGACACACAAAATGTGGGTGGCTACTCCATGTGCCAGATACAAACAGACAAACTGTCATACCTTGGCATAGGCAGAGGAACAGGTAGAAGTTTACTTCTCATGTTTTAATTACCAGAGAACCTGTGAATTACTATAGACACAAATTCAACAACAAACTGGCCCTATTTCAATAGCTGTGGATTCCTTCACTTCCCTTATCCTTACCAATTCTTAGCTCCCTCTGTCGCTTCTCACATGCAGAGCATTTAAACCCTTCTGTCCATATACTCATATGCACACCATTCAGAGCCTTCCCTCCATATACTGTATCTCAGTCTCTCTCCTCATTTTTGCTGAATAAATTTTTAGCTACCTGGAATGCTGTTGTCATTCTAAACAATCTTCTCCTTTAAGGATCAAAAGGTCTGGGGCATTACAAAACACAGAGACCCTTTTACCTAGATACCTGTGAACTGAAGCTAGAAAGAGAAATAATCTTGAGTCAGGTCTAAACATAACACTTACAAAGCTGCAAAGACACCAGAGTAAGGAAGGAAGTATAATGTTGCCACATGAGTTGTTTGCTCTACGCTAGTCTTGTGTGACTGTGTGACCCCCCGCCATCCAAAAAAATAAACATGAGACTTTTATGTATTACATTTTGGAGGACTATCTCATTAGACACCAGTAGCACTGAAATGGGATGTGATGCCTTCTGTTTCCCTGTTCTGTGTCTGCCATTAACTGACATGACCACTGTGATAGGACAAAATAGTGATTCCCACCAACAGACAGCTGAAGAAGAAAACCGGGCCATGGGACAAAGAAAACCTATAAGCTGGTCCAGAACTTAAATTTGCTTGTTTCATTCAGAAATAAAGATGGCTGCTCTCTCCAACAGACAAATAGGAGGATTGGTATGAATTAGAAAAGACAGAAATTGCCAACCAGTGATGAAAGGCGGTTTCTTCATTAAAAAACAGCAGGAAAGGAAACCACTGCTTCTCATTCTGCTATTCCATTGCTATCATCTATCAAAATCTGATTCTTTTTCCTGGTAACATACCCACCTGTTTGGTGCCACAGGAGGCTTCTGTATCAGTGGAGTGTGAATCTGTTTTGTATTTTAGTCCAAGTTTTAAAGGAGCTATCCAAGATGCTTCCCAGGAGTTTGGAGCAGAGAAAAGGTTTTGAGTGGGGAAATATATGTATTCTTTCCAGTTGTGGCTTTGGAAGAAAGCCTATGCTTTGAAAAATGAATATCCTAAGTTCAGTTCCTGGATCTTTGGGTAGGGGCTAGGAAAAAAAAACTGTCCTGAAAGCCTGGGGAGACTGTATCCTTTCTATGTAGAACTCTATCAGGGTAGGCATGCTCCAGAGATGAGCATGCCACCTTGCTCAATTTTCAGCTTTTTTGGAGGGCCATAGGCAATTGTGGAGGCTGCCATTTTACGCAACTAGAAGTAACAATGCATCACTTTGTTGCCTATCAGGATGTTATTGAGAAAGTGGGGGTTGAATTTTTCCAAGGCCATTTCCATACTAGACTTTGATAGTACTATTATTCCACTTTCAACATCCTATTGAATCCTGGGATTTGGAGTTTAGGGAGGGGCCTTTGACTGTAAACCCCAGGATTCCATAGGATGTTGAAAGTGGAATAATGACACTAGTGCAAAAATGTGCACTAGTCTAGTGCAAAAATGGCCCAAGTCAGAGCATCAGAGCATCCAAAATAATATGTAATGACCCCCACAAAGTTTTTTTAAATCATTTAAAAGTATTTTCAGCAAGGGGGAAAAAAACAGGAGAGTGTGAGGGCCCTTGCAGAGGACAATGTGTTCCCCAGGGACCATACTGAATCCCCCAAAAGGCCACATGCACCTCATATGTAACATAATTCCCAACCTGAAACTAGATGGAGTAATATTCTGCCTGTGTATACAGCAGATTCCTACGTTCTCATAAATAGCAGTGTGTTCCTTGTCCCTAATTCTCCGAAGATAGTTCAGCAAACCATAGCAATGGATGGTGAATATTCAACAGTGTCAGCTGATAGAGAAGAGGCAGGAAAATGAAGAGTTAAATATCTTGACACAAGGAGAAAATTAAAATCAATATGGCAGTCAAAACAACACTGAGATAATATAGAGAAGGAAGGGTAAATATGTTTTTGAAAAAAGTTGAACCGTGTAAAAACACTAAAAAATATGTGGGATTGTAATAGAAGCATGAGTTGGGGAGTAAATCCTGAAGGAGAAGTTGGGGAGCAGGAGGAACACCAGCAAAGAAGACATATAAAGCAACTGTTTCCCATAAGAACAGCCATTCAGGTTCCTTCGCATGAGTGCCTCAAATGGATATTGACAAGTTGTGGCAGCACCTGATAAAGTCTTATGGCAAGCAAAGTTTCTTTCTTTCTAGTTAAGAAGAAAGCCTGATGTGTTTGCAATGTCAACAGACCAGCAGGAATGAGCTGTGTAGCTTAGTTGTGGTGCTCATTTTGGAAAAGAAAGGTCCAAATTCAGTTCAGGCAGCACTGTAAGGACTCTTTCCAGAAAGCAAAGAGAACGTCTCTCTATCAGTATAGACCAAGGGTGGATATCACATGGTCTTCAAGAAATTATTAGACCACAACTGCAAACAGTTGTAACCTGCATAGTCATATTTTACTTCCTAAAATTGCTACAGACAGAGCTACAAAGTCCTGAACTATAAGGTACCTTTGCTTTTGCTAATCTATGAGGAGCAGACAAAAATTAAAAAGAAATAAAAACAGAAGAAACTGTTACCATTAGTAAAATAAAGAAAATTGTCTCTTCTAGTCCTCAACAGAGATGAAAAACATACTAGCAACTATTTGAAAAATTGTCAGAAATTAGTATTTCAACTTTCAGGATGAGAAAAATTCTGGGCTGGTGAGATTCTTCTCAATTCTGTGCCTACTCCATGCAAAATTCACGTATACTATTTTTGCACCATAAACAGCATTTTCAGAATTAGAAACAGAATTTGCATCATAGGAAATACTATTTCACCACAAGAAATGCTACGACTGTGACAAAATATGATTTTCTGTGTTGAAAATGCCATTCCTCAAACAGAAAATGCTGGTTTTCATGCAAAAATGGCATGTACAAATAGTCACTGAAAGCTTCACGGATTTCAATTTTTTGCAGTGAAAATAAAATTGCTCAATTTGTGCTCTGATTTCTCCAAGAACAAAATTTTGCAAACTAGACATAAGCTAAACATGAAGGCACTCATGCATATTAAAAGAACCGAGAAAAGGAAACCAAGACCAGGAATTACAATGATATGAGAGATTGTACAAAGCCTTACTTACGACTATTTGTAACATAGTTTTCAGAAAACTGGTTCCCCCTTAAAAAAAATCTGTTTGTTTCCCCCCAGCCCTCCATATGTCTAAGCTGGAAGGAAGGATACATAGTTACTGCCCTGGTACAGACAGCACTGAGCTGGAGGAGTCACTGCTCTGATTCAAAATAAGAAAGTTTCCAATGTTCCTAATGATTCTGAGACTTGAATTGCTACATAGTTTTCAGTTCTAGCCTCACCTTAGATAGCTTGTGAGACAATATTAAAAACTAGAGTCTGTCTGTTTTCTGCTTAGTTCTACCTGATATGATAATGACAACGAAACTAATTGATTAGCCACAATTAAATGTAATTGACTTTAACTTCATAAACTTAAGTTTTATAAGGACATCAGCAGAAAACTAGCTGCAACATTCCAACAGAACTGAACATAATTTACTATAATTTCAAATTGATATTTCCGTTCAATCCTAGCTAAGTCAGTGGGGAATCAGTAACAGACAAAATATCTTTTTATACCACAGTACAGAACTACAGAAGAGCATAAGTTATCTTACTCCAAGCTTGTGATAATAGGAATCTCAATTCTTACATGTCTGTATACTAACTTAAAACATTAGCCTGCATTAAATCCTATTTATAAAAGGCTGTGTCCAAGTGCCCACATCTAGTAAGAAACTGTAAGGATTAGAAAAAGTGACAGCTATGTTTTTAAATAAATAAATTTACATAGATTTGCACACTGAATGTTATCCACAAATAGGTGCATAATCTCATGTATGTAAAGCAAAGCCCAAGGCAAGAACATTCTTTTTCATTTTAAGCAAAATATGCTTAAGGCAAAAAAGAAAAATGTGCTTACACAGCTATAGTAACAACTGAAATAGGCCAGTGATGACTTTCAAGGAATACTAAACGTATAACTCCCATTCTATATTCCTCATTCATTACTTTGCCACCACAGGCAGATGGCTCCCCAAAGTCAAACTGGTGCAAAGGCAGAGATAGGACTTATATAGCTCTTCAGATGTTCTTGGCCTGCATCTTCCAGCATTCTTCACTATTATCTATGTCACTGCCTGACATCTGGAGGGCTATATGATAATCACTCCAGTGTTACTGGGCAGGAAGGTTCAAACAAAATGGTTTAAGCCAAAGAATCTGTAAAGGGCTCGTTGAACCAACTCAGGTGTTATCTTTGCAGGGTTTAGAAAAATTACTTGTCTGATTATAGCTCTCAGAATCCCAAAGCCAGCATAGCCACTAGCCACACTGCCTGAGGAATTCTGCAAACTCTAGACGGTTTTAAACTTTGATCCTTGCAGACTTGGAAAGCTACTTTTAATAACTGATCATTACTGTATAGTTCCTTCAGGCTGTTAGCTCTTTAGACAGAATTTGGGAGAAGGCAGAAAAAGTATTACAGAATTCATTCAAAGATGGGAGAAGTTCTCAAGGACTGCTCCTTTGAAGGAATATCTGTCTTATTTGGGTCCTCACTCCCCAACATTTTCTAGTGTTCCCCCCCAGTTTGCAAAAAAAGACTCAATTTTACTACAATCTTGAGGAAAGCATGTGCTCCAGCAGTCTCATCTTTCCCTGGTGTGGCTGTCTCTTACTAATTGCTTGCCCCAGTTTTTTTTCCTTGTTTCTTCTTTCCCTTTTAAATGCTTTGAAAGCCTGGAGTGTGCTAGTGCTACTAACTCTGCAAGGGACCCCCAAGCTGTAATGCATGCTTGTAGGTGACAATATAGGGAAAAAAGAAAAACTTTTTTCTTTTCTTTTCTTTTTTTCCAGTTCTGTGCCTGGCGAGTGCCAGAAACCTCTTGGCTTTATGTCATCTTCACCAGGAGGAGAGGGAATGAAGCAGTGGCCTGAATTAAATCATACAAAATCACCTTTAAATGTCTGGTTAATAGAACAACACATCATCATTCAAATCCTTTACAAAACACAAAGGTGACTTCTTATGCTGAAGCCAAATGAAGAGCCAAATCATTGGCTTACCTTACCAAATGATGAAGAGCCAAATCATTGGCTTACCTTACCTTATGAAGAGCCAAACCATTGGCTTACCAGGGTGCTGATTTAAACCTACTCATTGCTATATACCCTCAAGGCAAATAGTGACTCTAACCTGGGGTTTGTTGACAAGGTTTATGCACAAGTGGTTTGCTGTTATCTTCCTCTGAGTGAATGTGACTTGACCAAAGTCACTCGGGGGGTTTCCATAGCTAAGTAGAAATTCAGTCCCTTGTGTCTTGGAATAGTAGTCGAACATTCAAACCACTGCACCACACTGGTTGTAACTAACACATCCTTGTGAGAAAAAAAAACTGATTGATTTCCCCATCCCTAAACTGGCTGACGTGGTCAGAGCTTGGAAAGATTCTTTTTGAAATAATTTGCTTTGCAATTTGTTGCAACTTCTAAGTAATTCATTCCCATTAATGATCTCCTGTGCTTTTCCTTACACATTACTTTTTGTTTCTTAAAAAAAAAAAACCTTTCAGATTTCTACGCCATTAAGAAAGGGTCACAAAACTATAAGAAATCCAACTCAAAATCTCATTGAACACACACACACACACACACACAAAATAACTAAAAATATTTGGAAGTAATATCTTTCCTACATATATTGCTCTTCAAATGTAACTTCGTCAAACCTTTGTGGAGAAAGAGCAACATGTTACAAGTAGGTACATTACTTATAATTCATTACTTTTCTATATTGTGGTTACAACATAGGAAAGTATCATGAGATACATTCTGTATTTGCATGTACATAAAATATAACAGATCATTCTAGAGTGACATATATTTTAAAAATGTTTTAAGCCATGGAAATAATACAGTGAAGAGTAGTGGACTTCATTATAGGTCAAAGTAAGTATTAAGGAGAATGCGTATTACCTCTGATTAACCTCCCACAATGGGATTTCTTCAGAGATAAGTGCCTCAGCAGTCAGACTTGCAAATTAAGTCTATGTTTAGATTCCAATTAGTCACCACAAAACAAAGCATACTAAATGCAAGATACATAGATGATGAAAAAATGTGCTATAACAGGCATTATTTACCCTGTCAGGGAGCACTTCTTTGAAGAAGAGATCATGTGTGTTGTCCTACCAGCCAAGATCAAAAACAAGAGATTTGGTTTAGGCTTCAAAACTGAAACTTGCCACTGGACCAGAACCAGAAAGGGTGCCATAGAACTTAACCTAGAATTCATTTGTCAATGAAAGGTCTTCCCAGATATAAGCTTTGCCCTGTTTGTTTGCAGATGTTTCTGTATTTCTGCTAGTCAGTCTGGGAAAGGAAGAGTTTTTTGCTTAACCCCAAACTCTGACCCTTGACTTTGAATGGCAGGACACACATTGTGCAGTTTGACCCACAGTGTGACCAAACAGGAGGCAAATATGCATTGGATACACATATACACTGTGATATTCATTAGAGAGCTATTGAACTTCAGTCACTAAGAGTTTCACACCATTAGTTTTGAGCAAATGGAAGAGAGCCATTGAGGATAAAATGCATCAAAAATGCAAGAATGTTACATGTGTCCCTGTCATGGCTAAATTCTGTATTTAATCAGAGTAAGTATGGAAGTCCCTTAGATATAATTTCCATAACCCATAGTGCTAGTTATACTGGAAGTCACTTGGATACAATTTGCATAACCCACAGTGCTAGATATATAGGCTACTTACTGACTGATGATCAGCCCTGCATGTTTCTGATGCTAAGTTCCCATCATCAAAGTGGAATAAAGCAGTCACAGCAAGCAGGCTGATGACAAAGTGAAGCAGGTATTGATGATGCTCCACTGATATCAGATTTTGAAAATATGCTATACCTTTGAACTGAATGCACTCATTCGTCGGGATGCATTAGAGTCACATAAAGGTAGCATTAGCCATTCTTTTCATATTTCACAAATCATGAGAATATGGGAGCAATTACAAGAAGAAGAAGAACAGAGAAAAGAAATGTTTGCATGGAGGCAAGACGTGTTAAGGGTTTCAATTCTTCAATAATAAGCTAGGATGTAGATAAGGACAGAGTTAAATATTTAGAGCCTATAAATGTTAATACACTGTCTTTTTTTATATACAATTAGCAACACCATAGATCATGAACCTTGTATGAAACAAATAATATCCTACAAATTGCCTTTTTCACATTTTCATGAAGGTGAGTAACCACTATGTTCTCTATATTTCAATACTGAGTAGGAAACATTCCAATACTACCACATGTTCTATATTGATTTTTATACTTTTTATCCCAATAATGTAATTTAAGCATTAAAAAGATGCAAGAATATATTCCAGTTCCATCAGAGATGTTAACATTAGATTGCTAAATAGTACAATCCTGGCCCCTTGATGGGACATATAGGTTGTCAGTCTCTGCCTATTGGAAAGAAGTCCTGTGACGGGCAAGGTCCCTGTTATGCCTGAGGAGATGGATGGTAACCAGAACAGGCAGTCTGGGCAGATCACCAATAATTCTGAATCCACCAGATCCAAATTCCTACAAATAATGTGAGGGGTTAGTCCTTGAACCCCTCAGTTATATCAGTCTGGATTGTGGCACAGAACACACAAACCCCAAATCCAATCTGGCCAGCAGGAGTTAGCATGGTTTGGGACGCTGCAGAGGAACTGATGCTCTGAGTCTCATCAGCTCTACTTTAGACTGCTCAGAAATCAGGACAAGTAATATCCAGACACCGATATACAATAGAGAAATTATTCTGCACAGATATATGTTTTTTTCCTACATGAGAAATAATGGCTGGAATTCACTAAGGTGATTACGAATGTGTGCTACCATAGTTGCACAGCTATGTAGTGTCTTCTAGGCTGATCTCTGTAGTTCCTACTTACCAAGCAGAAACTGCTGAGACTGACAGGGATCTGTTATCTTGTCCATCTGGAAGCAGTTGACTGACATTCCCACTTCATCTTGCGAGTGATCTCTGGTGTGGCAGCCAGAAGCAGAACCCATGTCTCAATTCCCCCTTGCATTAGACATCACTTATGTGATGAGTGTGTATGGAAATGTCAGTCGGCTGCTTCTGGATTGACACAGTATCAGTAAGTGAGGAAAGGGGGAATTTTGTGGTCTCTATATATTCCATAAACTAGGGAATACATAGGAATGCATAACTCTAGGTTATGCACTAACCATCTTAGTGAATTCCAGCCAATATTTTCTGTGCAGGAAGCAGATTTTTTTTTTCTGTGCAAAAATGAAGTTCCAAAAGACTTCACAAATAACAAATGCATCTTGCAAATTGCATAGAAATCTTTGCTTTTTCTTGAGAAGAAACAATACTTACTACGAAAAATAATTCTCACTGCAGGCAATGAGAAAGAATAAGAAGCTTTATATCTCTGCTTTGTTCATGAAGAAATAGCAGAACAACCAGCTCTATTCTTCCCACAGGGGTTTCTGCAGCCCTGAAAAGCCCATTATTCTGCAAGAAAACACATAGTAACAAATACAAAATTAAATAGGCCTTTGGTCTTTAACTGGATATGGTAGAGAACCAATGTGGTGTAGTGGTTTGAGAATTGGAGTAAGACTCCAGGAGAAAAGGATTTGAATCCCTGCCTGGCCATAGAAACCTACTGAGTGACCCTGAACAAGTCGTAATCTTTGAGCCTCAGAGAAAGGCAAAGGTAAACCCTCACTGAAGAAATCTTGCCAAAAAAACCTATGAAAGTGTTGCCATAAATCACAAATGACTTGAAGGCAATGACCAAACCAGAAATGGCAGAAAAGTCTGTATAATGAGGTGTGTTCTAATTTTATCTTAACATGTGCTGGAACTTGTATGAATTTTAAGCTATTTCAATTTTTAATAGGATTGTTGATTGAGGCCATTTCCACACTGGCTAACAGAAATGGTGCAGAGCATCCTCCAGGGAGGACGTCTGCACCTGGGAGCGGACTGGGTCGGACCTACTTAACATAGATCCGCACCTCAGCCCACTCCAGAATGACCTCAAGTGGTCG
Source organism: Iguana delicatissima (assembly GCA_948472985.1). Taxonomy (NCBI): domain Eukaryota; kingdom Metazoa; phylum Chordata; class Lepidosauria; order Squamata; family Iguanidae; genus Iguana; species Iguana delicatissima. The sequence goes on along the minus strand of CAOKZL010000488.1, from coordinate 1,580,155 downwards.
TCAAGTGTGCTTTTGAAAGACCGCTTAAAACAGGTCTTTCAAAAGCATGGAACGCGCCATTCCGTGCCCGCTCTCCGGTGCAGATTTGCAGCCTGCATTTACCAGGGGCGGGCTTTAAGCTGGTGAGCTTCAGCGGTTGGTTGAGACCCTTGACCAACCAGAAGCCGCCATTTTCGTCCCTGGAGCAGCGCGGAGCAACGAGCACGCACTGCTCTGGAGCAGCACGGACCGGACTGGAGAGCCAAGAAGTCCGCTAAGTAGCAGCACGGGGCGATTCCCTCGCCCCATGTGGAAATGGCCTTAGTGTTTTTTTAAAAATATGTTTGTACTATATATTGTTTCAGCTGTATCTTGTTTTAATCTTATACTGTAAGCTACCTTGTGTCTCATAACAGGAGAAGGGTAGGATATAATAGAATATTCTTGCTGTGCCAAGAAATAAGTGAACAAAAGAATATTCTTTCTATTCCAAGAAAGAAGTGAACAAAATAAGAAATACTTTCAACATTACTACTTAGAAAAAAATTTCTGTTTGGTCACCATCTCCTTTTGCAAACTTCCATATATATATTTTAGTGGCAGTAGTCATGGTATGCATTTTGTGGTGATAGCTGGGTGAAAATAAGCTTTTTCACATAAATCTGAGCACGACTGTAATATCTTTCCCTCTGTATTAGTTGTTAACAATGTGTGTTTGCATGTGTGCCTTCAAGTTGCCTGTTGACTTTATGGTGACCCCATGAATTTCATAGGGTTTACTTAGACAAGGCATAGGCAGAGATGATTTCCCAGTTTCTTCCTCTGAAATATAATTTACTGCATCTGGTATTTGTTGGTGGTCTTCAGTCCAAGTACTAACCAAGGCTGATCCTAATTAGCTTCCACAATCAGAGAGGATCTGGTGCCTCTAAGGTGTTTAGGTCTCTAATTGTAACAATAGGCCCTCTTTTATTTCTACTGTCTCTTCAGAGGCATTTGGCTTGGTAGTGTTAGAAATGGAGGATTAGGTGGATCTTGTATTGCCCAGCAATGCAAGTCTTATAGTCTTAAATACTAGCTAGAACATCGACTGCCAAAGAAAAGGAAGAATGTCTGCTCACACAGGACAGTGATCACTTTATAATTGTTTCCTGTTACTATGGGATGCTCAATGTGTTCTTTAATATGCAGTGAAGATTGTTTCCTGTCCCTGATTTTTTTCCTCTATGATTATGCAGCAAAAGTCACGTGACAGAGAGCAAGGGATGAAATATATTTGATAGTTAGGCGGGATACCCTCTCATAGGGTCATTTTTAAAGTCACTGTGCTTCTCTATATGCTTCTGGATTTCTCAGACTAGGAACCAATAATGTTTTTTAAATCAGGATATAAAAGCCTTTTATATTCATTGGTTTGGTTTCCCACCCTCCCTTTACTCCAAGTACCTCTCAGACTGAATGTGTTCCATTCAATCTACAACAGTTACATCTGTCAACCCTGCCTCATTTTTCATTTCTCTGTGTGAGATGCAAGCCAAACAGATGCTACAGATGCTGGTTTGATTAGAGCAATCTGTTGATACTGTTACTTGATATTCAAAAAACAAGAAAGCCAGAAAAAGGTAGAATGGCAGACAATGACATAGAATGGCAGCACTTCTTCAAATAAATTAGTTGAAGCATACCTGATCTGCTGTGATGGTGTCAGCTCTTTCCAGTCAATACTCTCACATATCTTTCCTAACAGATGGTGCAGTCAGTGGCTTCCTTCTAGTAGTATGTGGTGAAATGGTGACACTTACTACATTCACATACAGAGAACAGTAATCAGGCTGGAGCAAGATAGAGGATCCAGCCAGCTGTAACTTGCTGGGTGGTAGAAGACTTTCTGGCCTTTATGTGCATGCCATTGCTTGACAACTAGAAATAGCAGATATGGATATATTGAATTACACATATGCATAGATTACCACCAATTCAATAGCCAGGACATAATTCTCACCACCTCTCCTTTTTCCTTGGGAAAAAAAAAGTGCTTCTCACTGGAGTCACCTCAGCTTGTGGCTTCATGTCATTACCTATTGAACTGTTTCAGGACTGGCTCAAAAACTCAGGCCTGTGTGCTGAGCCAGCACACATCTCTGCAAAGCCATCTTCTCATGTCCAGTTACCTTTATTGGTCTCTCCCCTTGTTCTACTTTCCCCCTATAATTGGCTCCCGTCCTACACTTGTCTCTGTATAATTTGCTCATACTTATAGCAGTTTGTACATGCAGAATTTAACCATTTATGTGGCATTTAGTCTTTGCTTCTCCTCTTGCCTATTCCTGCTTTGTTCATGTGAACCAAAGCTCAGTCCACTACTTAGCCAGTGAAGTCATCTACTGAGTCCTCCTATCTGCCAGGTCTATTCCTGCTTCTCTGCAAGTAGTGGCTCATCTGCTGGAGTGCCTTCATGAAATGGTTCTCAGCCTACTTCTGCAGCCTACTAGCCCTCCTGCAATAGGAATGTGTGTGTATGTTCCTTCAAATCATGTGTTGACTTATTCCAGTCTTAGGAATCTCATAGGGTATTCTTAGGCAAGAAATACTCAGAAATAATTTTGCCAGTTACTTCCTCTGAAATACTCCTCAGTATAGCTGTCGGTATCCCTACCACAAATTGTTCCACTTTCTTTCAGACCTCATTATTAAGCCTTCACAATTAAAAATAAATAAAGATAGAACCTCTGTTCCAGTCACACCTGAATTCCAAGTGGTACTTTGCTCTTCATTTACACAATCCTAAATTATGTTAGGAACTAAATGCCATCTAGGTGTTGCAGTGTAGTGTTATCAAAGGGGATAGTTAGCAACAAAACAGGGTCCAGAGTCAAGTCCATATGCTTGTTAGAATTAATTTGTTATGGACTACTAATCTCCTTCCGTAGTTCACCACAGCAATTTTCAAATTCTCTTTTTGGAACCTAGGAAATCCCTGGAAGATCATAAACGGCAGACCAGCTTGCCCGCTCTTACCAATTTCTCCTTAGCATACAAATCTGCCAGATCATACGAAGCCTATTCCAAAGGAGAGGTGCCAATCTTTTGGCAAATGTGCAACAAATCAAGTCCAAATCAAGAAGAATCATCAATATTAAATGTGTCTGGTGCTTGAGAATTGTTATGCCTCTACTCTCCTGAAATATTCATTCAACGTGGGAAAATACCAAGGGCCAAAAAGTCTGGTTTATTTCTCAATAGTGTGCCCCAAAGAATGCTACTGAATCTTTTCAGTGAAGTAGACCCCACTGATTAGGAGTGCCTGAGCAGGCAAATCAACATAAAGCTGGTTCTCTGCAGGTAGGCTATTTTAAAGCCAGTGATATAAAACACAAAAATTTGTGGACATTATCAGCTATGGTCAGTTACAGTCTTCTGATGAGACACCTACTACAACTATTTTTCTCACAGACCTTGGCATTACAGCCCGATCACTATGCCAGTGTAAGACAAAAACATGTACGTCACTAGTAGCCACAAGTGAAGTGAAGACACTCAATATGTAACCAATACAATTAAGCCTTTAGGTCAGATATAATTCAACTTCAGCTGCTATCAACCCTCATCCTTGACTAGGACAGATGGGAGCTGAATATCAATAACATTTGGAGTTATTGTTCCCTAAGCCTGTAGCAGCTGATACTTTGGAGGATGAGTAACTTCCTATGGGGATAGTGATCTCAGGGAATATTTTACATATACATAATTTCTGTTACTCTAGTGTCAATCACCAATGAGACAAACTTTTTGGAAATTAGTTTAGCAGTGGCCTTGTATATTTGCAAGCCAATGAGAAGAGTGGTGTAATTGTAAAAGAAAAGGAATGAAGTTACCTAAGGGGAAGTCCTTGCCACTGAAATGCAAATTTCTGCCTGGGTTGTCTGACTGCTGGCTAGACCATACATTGCAATGAATAAACTGACCAAAAATGTCAGCTCAACAAGAAAGGTTACAAGGGACTGGGGTCTTCCTGAACTCATGCAAGAAGGAAATAACAACACACTGCCATACTCAAATTTATTATTATTATTAAAAAGAAAACAAGACTGCACAATTCCAGAGTCTGTATTTTGCTTAGATTTTTACTCGATGCTTGAGGAAACTTCAACTATTTTAGCATAAGCATTTACTGCTGGCCAAGGGAATAGACAAAGGTCCATGATAGCTGCAACTGTTAAAATGTAATCCATCACCCACAGAATGGCTGTGCAGACTGGAGTTCAGCGAATTCCTTTGCATTCGTCTTCAGCTGACAACAGAATAGCCACCTAGTTCGCATGGTTAACAGACTGATTGCTTGAAGCTCTCTCAAACTGTTGATTTGACCTAGCGCTGCACGTTTATTATTTACCCATTTCTTTGTCAGATCACAACATTGCTCTTCTGTAGAAATTTTTTTGCAGAGTATAAAGCAGCAAACAAGCAGACAAACAAGCAAACAAACAAGTAAACAAATATCAAAGAAATACTTTAAAATAGTTAAGAAATGGAAACAAAAGCAACAGCAAAATAACACCTGCCTTCAAGCTGACCATGATGGTTCAATGGGATGCCTAGCACCAAACACTTAAAACTGAAGTGAGATATAATCTAAGGAGATGGGTGAAAAATTTAGGAGAGTCCTTGCAATGGGCTGCTAGCTGCTTTGTTAAGCCTGATGAATAGGACTAGGAGAAAATACTAACCCACATTCATTACCCACTCACAACTAAATCAAAGAGGCAGGATCTCAGCCAGTGTTTTCTGTGTGGGGAGGGGAAGGTTATTTTAGGCAGAAGAAGTCTTGGAAAAAAAACCTGAAAACAAAACAAAACAGCAAACTAATAGCAGTTCATCATTTTCTCAATGGGAGGAAATGTATTGAGACTCCCTTTTATGTTGAGGACAAGAAAAATTATTGATGCTCTGGACATCTCTAGCGAGAATTTATTTGGTTCATTTTTTTTAAAGGAATTCCCCAAGTTATAAACTTATTCATTTCTTATTTTATAATTTTTATTTGATAAAGTCAAACATAGGAGAAACTGACAGATTTGCCCATCCAGAGGACTTTGAGTACTTGTGTCTTTCAAATATGGCTTTGAAATCTTGAATTTTTGGGATACTGAATTTGGGCTACTGAAATACTGAATTTGTGGTACTGAATTAGGGTTGCCACTTCTTATTTTCTGATAGGTCCCTTTTCTCGACAGGTAAGCACAACATGGCTCTCGTTATAGTGGGAATACTGCTACTTCTTGAGTTTAACCAGTAGAGAGGATTAAGAACACTGTTAAATTCATGTTTCATAAGTGCTTTCAAAAATTTACTAATTATTTCGTAAATTTCATAGAAAAAATTTAAGATTTAAAAAAAAATCAAAGATGAGAGAAAACCAAATTTTGAAATTTGTTATCCCTACTGTAGTCTCACGATTCTTCCTAGAATGCATATTCTGAATGTAAACTCAAACTGGATGAGACCCTGTTTAATTTGTTGTTAGAGCGAAGTGTGGGTCTATTACAGAAGTGCGGATCATGCAGTCCTCCATGTGTTGTTCGACTGCAACTCTCAACATTCTTTAACGTTGACTGTGATTAGTGGTGATGGAGCTTGCAGTCCAACAATAACTGGAGGGCTAACTGATTTCTCTTCTGCTGTATTGGATCCTCATCACTCTTTCTAAGAATAGTTGCCACGGATTCCATTTTTTACCATTTTCACCATTACCCATGTGTTAATACTTTTCTATTTTTAAGAAAGAGATAATAACAATCCCTGGTAACTTTATATTTCAAAGTTCAGAACAAATCTTCAGTGTCAAGTGACCAGTGTTGGCTGATGGATCCCAAGTCAATGGGGCACTAAATCCACTCCAGGTTTTCAGTAGACATGAATGAGCCACCCAAGGTCTAGATCAGTGGTTCTCAACCTGTGGGTCCCCAGATGTTTTTGGACTTCAGCTCCCAGAAGCCCTGAGCATTGACCATAGTGGCTGGGGCTTCTGGGAGCTGAAGTCCACAAACATCTGGGGACCGGCAGGTTGAGAACCACTAGTCTAGATCCATATCAGGAAAGGGTTTGGTACCTTGGATAGCTCATTTCAACCAAAACTTGAAGTAGGTTCACTGCCCAATGATACCAGTGCCACCACCACTGATGAACCATCAACATATCCTCATAGTATCTGTACTGCTAGCTGCAGGAAGAGAAAACCTCTTGATCAGAAGGAACCAATCAATTTGATGAATTATAACATTTTGAACTCATCCTGTGTACCTCACTGGTGGGCTACCTAAAAATGAGTCACATTTTTAGAAAGAAAATTGGTTCTATGTGAATGTAGTCTAGGCAGAAGACAGAACTAAGGCAAAAAAAAAAAAAAAGTGTTTTCTACTATGGCCTAGTTTCCTTCATCTCTATTTAGAAGGAGCAGCTGTTGCTTGTTTGTACAGCATGTCATGTTTTTGATCTCTGTGAACCTGACCTGTTACCTTCTGCTATGATTTGGCCCTGTTTCTATTCACCTCTGACTTTAACAAACCTGGCACATAGTTGAGACCTAAAGATGAGACTCTTGCATCTGAATTGCACTCATGCTATCATTTTGGCAAAACACGGTTGACTGATACTTAATCTAAGCCCTGTCTATTTTATCTTTTAAATAGAAAGTGTGTCATTTCATCTATAGAGCATGTCAGGCAATAAAGCAATGGCGCGGTATGTCAGTCTAACACAAAAACTATATCTTTTTCTGCAAATTTTTCTATATGCTTTTGCAAAACAGATTTTCCTCAGAACCACTTGAAGCTCTCCTTAGATTTGAATACAAGCTGTCAAACAGATCCTTCTCTAGTCTATTCCAAGGCACTTGAAACTTGACTCATACACAGTTGGAAAGCCCTTAAAATATTTGTGTTCCTTATTTTTCAAATGCCAGTCAACCATATTGGGTAATACCAGGCACAGCGGCTACATGGATAGCAGGCCTACCAACCTCCAGAAAGTACTTTGAAAATGAGTTACCAACATATTTCAGTCTGACCATGTGGTCATTTTGTGCCTGCTTTAATGTGTCAGATTGTGGCAACTTCCATACTACACTGTTGTAGTGCTATTATTCCATTTCCAACATCCTGAGAATTCTGGGGTTTGTAGTTTACTGAGGCCAAAAAACTCTCTGGCTGAGAATTCTAAATGCCCTTCCCTAAACTGCAAACCCCAGGATTCCATAGGAGGTTGAAAGTGGAATAATAGCACTATAACAGAATAGTGCGGAAATGGCCTGTGTCTCATATTCATAGTCATAACTTTGTAAACAATCCAATCTGGACATTACACACAGCACATTAGCTGAAATGAGAAATTTGTTAGCTAACAAATATGTGGCAGTTTAAAATGGTATACTAGTTCAAAGTCATTCTTTTGGCCCTACTTTCTGTTCTTTTTGTTGCTCCTAAAATTTCACTCATTTAATATCTTTGGTAAGATAGGCCTGAACTTTAATCATGGTAGGCAGAATGCCCAGATGGGTTCCTTACTTTCTAGAGTGTGTGAATCTTCATGCAAGGAGACCAAAAGTGGGGAAGCTGGAACCTTCAGCATCTACAAAGGCCCCTCATGTGATTTTTGTGGCTTTCATGCGCAAACCACTCCCAGAGCTCTCTCGCAAATTTATTTTGTTCAGGCACATGACCAGTGCCAGAAACCATCACAAAAATGCTGGGAAAAATGGCACTTTGGCTGGTTCCTTCAGACATCTGATTTTCTCTCAGATCCTGAAAAAAAGTAGAAAATGCCATGCTTCAGCCAAAAAGTGAATCAAGAATGGGTGACAAAACATTTCAAGCTCCTCTCTCTTCTGGAATAGTAACTATATAATCCCAAACCCTCAGTGTCCATATAATTTGACTTCTGACTGCTCAGAATGTGCTGGTGAAGTCCTGGGAGGGAGCATGAGGACAAAAATAGTCCTTATTCTGGCACAGTTTCCTAGCCTTAAAGTAGACCAAAGCATTCTAAGAAGTAACCTGCGACCATGAAAATGATCTTCAATGATATTAGGAAGAAAAAAAAATTCTCCAAGTGGTTCAACCATAACATCTTTGCCACCAAGGGACATGGTATCCACTGGAATATCCAAAAATATTCCCAGTGGAGTTGTTATCCCAAAACACAGGTGCCATAAGGGCCACCCTGTGATGCCAGATACCTCTTGCAAAAGTGGGAAATGAATTAGCTCAAAGAGGAGGTTTGCAAGAGGGGGTAATTTAATAAGACCTTTCCTAGCAATGTTTATGGACTCATGCAGGAAAAGAACCAGCCAGAGATTCAAAAGTAAGCTAAAAAGGTGTGTTTTTATTGAGTGGAATTCACTCATGCATGCACACAAGATATACACAATCAAACATTCACACAAGAGCTAACTGAAGGATAAAAAGGAGGAAAAATTATATGGAAAGAGAGAGACTGAGGGTTTCGGATTATATAGTTCCAGAAGAGGAGTGAGGAGCTTGAAATGTGACTTAGATCAGGATTCAGAGCAACATAGTGGGGTTGAGCATTTCATCTGACTGTATCTGACTTCTCAAAACCCAGGGTTTCTATACTCTGTTTCCCTCCCTGAAAGGATGTGAGTTAATTGCCCTCCCAGCCTGGTGGACAATGGGAGTTGCAACATAGACAATGGGATCTGGATAGTGTTCATGGTTTCAATGTCTGTGAGCCAAGCTGCAGTAGGACATGCACACCACAGGGGTCCTTGCCTCTGCAACTGGGCACCTTATTGTTTTCTGAGGTTGGTAGTTGATTGGATTAGCTCAGAGCCATTAAGTCAGGCTTTCTTGGCTAATTTCGGTGAACTTTCGACCTGGCCACACTGGGGTTACCTTTTGGCCTGTTTTTCAGCAAGGGTCTCTTCTTCTACATGGCTTCCAGTCAGTGTATATAATTTATATTTTATGCCAAAACATCTGCCAATTAATATATTTTGCCAATTAGACCATATCAAAATGTGGGGGTCTACAGCCCAGTAATAGAATATACAATTACACAATTGACCTAACATCATACAAGGAAAATGCCAGGATGGGAAGAAGGGAAACAGGAAGGGGAGCTGAGTTTTATTCATCAGCAGATTTAACTACTATTGTGTGTATGGGTGGGGGACAATATCTAACAGCACTCTTCATTCACATGGCTTGACCATGGGGGTGGGAGAGAAATTCTCTGTTAGCAGAAAAAGAGCCATGTAGTCTGGCATGCAGGACGCAACTAAAGCACTCTTGTGAGATGGCCCTCCAACCTCTGTTTGAAGATCTCCAAATAAGGAGAGTCCATCATTCTAAGAGGCAGTACATTCCACTGTAAAATGGCTCTTCCAGTAAAGTGTGTGTGTGTGTGTGTGTGTGCGCCCCTAATATTTAGACGGAATCTTCTCTCTTGTCATTTGAACCTATTGTTTTACATTCTAGCCTCTGGAGCAGCAGAAAATAATCTCACTCTTCTATATGAATTCCCTCAGATATTTTAACAATAGCTACCACACCACGCTGTTGACTCATGTTTAGCTTGTCGTCTACTAAGACCACTACCACCCCCAGTGCAGTTACAGGTTTTTGCTATTGCTAAAAAGGACAGCTATTTAAGAGATTTTTGGACCTTTCAGTTGCATCTAATCTTTAATAAGAATAGGAAGACACAGGCCCTTTTCGCACCTTACCTTTTCGTGGCACTGGGGTGCAGGGGTCACGCAAGCAGCCTCTTGTGAGAGGCTCTCGTGTCCCTGCTGCTTCAGCCTCTCAGCCGATGCTTGCTAGTGAGCAGGTAGCGTGAGGGCTTCTCCTCTTCCTTCTGCAGCACAGCCTGGGATTTTCCCAGGCTGCGCTGGGGTAGGAAGTGCGAGCGCCAAGGCTCTGGAGGCTCCGCACACACGGTAAATGCATGCAAGGCCCTGGAGTGATGTGTGATCACACACCCTTTTTGGCTAGAAGCAGAAAATGAAATAGTGTGCGATCGGCGCCTACCGGCCCTGGCAGCATTGCGCAATTGCGAGGACATCATGTGGATGGCTCTTTGCAATTGCGCGACACTCCAGAGGCCCTTTCGCATGGTGAATGCCATGCAAAAAGGGCCAAAGTGTACAAAGGGACTATTTTTTTACTGGCCGCTGAAGAAGACAGTGCCGTTGAAATGCATCTAGCTTATCTGTAGCATTTGCTATCTGTCTCCCATTATCACTGTGATTATGCCAACTAGCTTTCACTTCTACATGTTTGTATGCCTCTTGTGTTAAATATTTACTTAGGTATTTAGGCTTTATAATTTGTACTGGAAAAATATATATTTACTGAAAATTTCCTGACTCTTTTGGTTGTAAATTTTACATTAGGTCTTCTTTTTGTATTTTGCAGCATTTCTCATAGTAAGACATTTTCCTGCCTGAAGCAAACCAGGAAAGGGTGTCCATGTGGACACACACACACAAACTGACCAAGTCAAAACACTGAATACACAAAAGCGGACAAGTTATTTTGACTTCTGAGGAAGAAAATTTCGTACGTACTTCTTCTCCTACATAAAAGATAATAACAATAGTAGTAGTAACAACTGTAGGAATATTTGGTATCCATATCAAGCAGAGTGAAGATTAGCCAGTGCAATATGAGCTTGTGGTAGGGAACAAGAGGGTCTTGTAAAGCAGAGGAGGGGGAGGAGAACTTACATTTATTATTTCAGGATATCCAACTTGGAAGAGGAAAGGAGACAAGAAAAGAAGATCATCTAAATTTCAGTTGAAGGACCCCTAAAAGCTGGCTCTCATGCACTGATGGAAGCCATCCTGAGGCAGAAACTCATGGATGCTTCCTTCCCACACCAAGGGAGGCAAACAACTGACTTTTGGGAGAAAGGGTAAGTGACCTGTGCAGGCAGGAAGGAAGCAAAAAGGCTTGAATACATACGTCAAAGGGGAAAAAAAACAGAGAGAAGAAACAAAAGGACAGGCATGATCTCTAGAGTTTCCACTAAATCAGTGGTTCTCAATCTTCCTAATGCCACGACCCTTTAATACAGTTCCTCATGTTGTGGTGACCCCCAACCATAAAATTATTTTCGTTGCTACTTCATAACTGTAATTTTGCTACTGTTATGAATTGTAATGTAAATATCTGATATTTAGTCCACCATAAATTATACAAAGTTTGAAGATTTGGCTTCACTGCATTCAGACTGAATTAAATCCAAAAATAAATCTGGTATGGGAATAACACTAGATTTTGTAGGCTTATTCCTTACAATTGATGCAACGTTCTTGTTTTTATCAATATCTGAAGTGGCACTCTCCAGACTGTCCGGTCCCAGAGTTACCAACAGCTTTTTCAGCAAATTTTTAAAAGAATCTGAGGAAACTAATCTCACTTTATTATCATCTTCTGCATCCTCCTCCTCGGAAATAGAACCATCTGATTTAGAGTCATTATCCTTATGAGTATCTGCCAAATCTGGTTCCTCATCACTTTCAGATTCAGTGTTGATTTGTTCAGAGTGTGACAAAGCAGATTCCTCAACTCTAGTCATTTTGGACCTACAGGTAGACTTTTTTGGTAAACACACACCAGCATCATTTGATTCAGCTTGAATAACTTCTGTATCATCAGGAAAATCACATGAAAATGAAGGATTCATTGAAGTAGTTTGTTGACTGCTTAATAATGACAGTACATTCAAATTCAATGAATTGTCCAACTTGCAATACATTTTTTAAACTTGTTATGTATTTTGTGAAATCGTTTCACTAATATTGTTTGCCTATTAACATGCACTTCCATTTCTTCAGCAATCATTTGTCTTATCACCTCCCTACTACACTCAGACACATTCCCCTGGGAAGACATTGAGGACATAGGAGGTTCAAATCTTACTTCTTTACGGAGTGTTTAACGTGGTGGATCTGGAAAGTAGGAGAAGAGGCGAGTGTGAGAGAGAGACAGAAAGGCGACAGAAGAAGCTGATTGAAGTAGGGGATATGTAAAAGAAAACCAAGGAAAAAGGAGAAAAAGTGACTAGTATTAAGACGGAGAAAGGGAGAGAAGAGAACTGGAAAAGGCGACTAGAAAGGAATAGTTAATGAACGTAGAGGGGGATTAATGGGGGGGAAGGTGGAGGAGCGAAGGAGGCAGAGACTGAGAAAGAGCTCCAAAGATTCTAGAAGAGGACAAAAAACCAAAAACCTATTTAAGGCCAAGGAAAAGGTGAATATATGTGTTTTCCTCTTTTTTCTTATCTCCTCACCATTTGAAACCAAAAAGTTGTATAACTTTAAGCTGTAAAGTTGTAAAGGGAGGTTTAACTTTGAGAATAAGAATTGAAACTAAATCTATGTGAATGGGTAGTAACGAATGGGCTGTTATAAAATAATTATTTTGCTTTCAAAAAGTATAATAATAGAAATCTGTGGACTGTAGGTGATAAGATACATAATATATAAAAGATATATAAGGTACAAATATATATGGGAGATATATAGAAACCATAGAAGATATTGTTTAATGGACTGAAAATTTATGGATTGGAAACTGTAATAGCTTATTACTCAATTTGCATCTGTTATAATTGCATTTTGTAAAAATAGGGGGGGGAGTGAATTAACAGATTATGAAATCTCGCAGAATGGCTGCAAAGAAAGCTACAACATTACTGACTCAGACTCAAACAATAAAAGGAAGAAGGTCATCAAGTGAGTTAGCAACAAACATAATAGAAACACCGCAGCTACAAATACTAAAGGATAAGGAATTACAACCAGAATTGTCAACCTCTATCGCCAGTGTTTCTCTACAAATAAGTGAGATGCTGAAAGAATTCAAGAATTTTAAGACAGAAATGAGGAAGGAATTAAAGGAAGCAAGGACAGAAATTAGATCTGAAATCAAAAAGGAATTAAATTCCTTTGGAGATAAACTAGAAAAAATTTCAAATGATATTACTACAATAAAAAATGACATAGGTACCCTCCAAAAAAGGTTTGAGGAGACAGAAACAATCACTAAGCAAATACTTAGGACCCAGGATCGAGGTGCAACTGCAATTACTCAGCTAGAACTAAGATACAGGGACAAATGTTCAAAATTACACGGGATTTTGGAGGAAAAAGAGGAGAATATATATGACAGGGTGCTAACGATACTTGCTACATATATGGATACAGATCAGGATATCTTACAGCAAGATATCGATCAAATTTTCCGTATAAACTCTAGGATTGCTAGAGAAAAAAGATTACCTAGGGACGTAGTCATCAGTTTTACAAGAACAAAAACTAAAGAGTTAATTCCCCAGCAAAACTATAAGAAAAAACTGATTGTGGAGGATAGAGAAATAAAAATCTTTAAAGACATACCCGGGGAAATACTTCGAAGAAGACAAGAATACAAATTCTTGGCACAACTGTTATTCAAAATGCACATAAGTTACACATGGAATAGACTGGAGGGATTATCATTCATATACAAACAGAAGAGATTTAAGATAACCATGGTAAAAAAAGCGAGACAAATACATGACAAAATTAAAAAAGACTGGGATACAGAAACAGTTCAGCATAGCGAGAAAAGACAAAGACAATCAGAAGAAAATTTACAAGATTACAACCAAAAAGCTGGCTTAGAGAAAACTACCCAAGAGAATCTTAAAGAAGCAAAAACAAAGACAGATCAAGAGGCAGATAAGGAAGAAGAGGAAAAGATACAAGAAGAAGAAGAAATCAGTGGTGACACAGATAAAGACGAAGGAAAAGAAAAAGAAGAGGAAGAAGAAGAAGAAGACATAGAAGATAGACAGTGTGAAGAAGATTAAAATAATAAAGTTAGAATAAACACGAAAAGAAAATGGCATTAAAAATAATGTCGTGGAATATAAAAGGAGTCAATTGAGAATACAAACATAGACAGGTCTTCCATTTTTTAGAAAAAACTAAAGCAGATATAATAGCTCTACAAGAGACAAGAATATGAAAGAAGGACATGAAATATCTAAAAAAAAACCAAGTTAGGGAATTGTTTTCATGCAGCATACTCAAAAAAGAAGAGAGGTGTGGTCATATATGTAAGACCGAATTATAAAGTGGAGTAAATATTTTCTGACTCAGATGGACATTATTTAGGCTTAGAGATCGCCCTCCCGAGATATAAATTGCTTACTGTAGGTGTATATGCACCACAAGAAAACAAGGAAAACTTTTTCAGAGAACTGCATAGGAAAATAAACATATACATCTCTGAAAGAAACTATGAAAACATATTAATTATGGGAGACTTCAATGCGGTAATAAATCCTATAGAAGACCAAAAGTCCGAGAAACACATAAAGAAAAATCAGGGGAAACTTCCTAAAAGTTTTTTCTCACTAATGGAAGACCTCTCTTTAATGGATGTTTGGAAATTTAAACAGCCAGGTGAAAGAAGCTATACATTTTATTCCAATAGGCACAACTCATTTTTAAGAATAGATCTATTTTTAATATCTAGCAGTCTACACACGGAAATACATCATATGGAAGTTCAACCAAAGACTTATTTAGATCACAGTTTAATAAAACTAGATTTAAAAACAAGGAAAAGGGAATATTCTTGGAAACTGAATGACTCACTATTGACAAATACTCAAAGTGTGGAGGAACTAAGAGAAACTCTGAAGAACTATTTTGAAGAAAACAACAATGTGGATTTGCCCGCAAAAATCATCTGGGACACCAGCAAAGCTGTAATGCGGGGCCATTTGGTAAAAATAGGACACATAAATAGGAAGAAAATAATGGAAAAAACCAAAAAAAATTATAACGAACTTATATTAAAAGAAAAGGAATTAGAAGAAGATATGGCAAATAAAAAGTTGAAAGAAGACATTAAAATATTACAAGAACAACTAAAATTAATACAATCTCAAGAAATTGAAAAGAAAATCAAGAAATGTAAATTGAACTACTTTGAAAATTCTAATAAACCCGGCGGATGGCTGGCATACAAGTTAAGAAAACATAGAGAAAAGAAACAAATTCTTCAATTAAAAGTAGTGGACAAAATATACACAGATCAGGACTCAATCAAGGAAATATTTCACAGGTACTTTACAGACCTGTATAAAGAAATCACAGAACAACAAGATGATGAAAAAGAGATATATACATATTTAAACCGTCAAGAAACAATGGAAATTTCACAAGATCAAAGAGAGATATTAAATGAGAAAATTACGAAAGAGGAAATTTCTAAGGCAATCAAAAGTTTAAAAGCTTCGAAAGCCCCTGGGCCTGACGGTTTCACAGTGAAATATTATAAAATCTTTGCTGAAGAAATGATACAACCTTTATATGAAATGTTAAATCAAATTATAAGGGAGGGAATACCAAGAACATGGACAGAGGTGAACATTGCCTTAATCCCAAAAGAGGGAAAAGACTTATTGTCACCTAGTAGCTATAGACCAATTTCATTACTTAACACAGATTACAAGATATTTACTAGTATACTTGCGGAAAGGATGAAGAAGGTTATGACATCACTGATACATGAAGATCAAAATGGCTTTTTACCAAGGAGGTTAATGAAAAACAATGTAAGAACAGTACTGAATATTATAGAATATTTCGAAAGACATAATGAAAAAGAGTTGGCATTGAATTTCCTTGATGCTGAAAAAGCCTTTGACAAACTGAAATGGAACTTCATGTTAGCTATGTTGGAAAAAATGAACATGGGCAATAACTTTATAAAATGGATAAGGGAAATATATTCACAACAAACAGCAAGAGTGATTGTAAATGGAGAAAGATCAAGAGAGATAAAAATCCAGAAAGGTACCAGACAGGGATGTCCCCTTTCACCCCTTCTATTTATTTTAATATTGGAAATATTAAATCACAAGATTAGATCAGATCCAAATATAAAGGGGGTCAAAATCAGGGAGCAGACATATAAATTGCAAGCCTATGCAGATGTCCTAGTCATATTTCTGCAAGAACCATTAGAAAGCATAGACAATTTATTAAAGGTCATCCACGAATTTGGTGAAGCTCGCTAAGCAAATGAGGGGAAGCTCGCCAAGCAAAGCGGCAGCAAGGCGGTCTGAAACTCAGGAGTGATCTGAGGAAGGACTCGGAATCAAGGGTTTTTATAGGGAGAAGTGTGACTGCAGGCTATGCCTTACTCGGGGACAACAATGAGTTTGAGGTGTGAGACAGTATCTCTGAAAGGTCACAATTTAGCATGATGGAATCAGATCTGAATTAACAATGGTGTAGCCAGTATGTAAATGTGCAACACTTGACAGTGGATGGTTCAGCCTTTGTCAAGTTGCCTGCTCGGGCCAGGGAGCCTTTTGTAGGTAGCGTGCATACATAATAGGGTGTTTTTCCGGGAGGTCCTGAAGCTGCGATCTGGCTATTTCTGGCTTGCCTGTATTGTTTGAGAATATTTCAGCAGTTAAGTGCTGAGCCTAGTTTCATGCTTGTCCGGGGGCCTCACAAACACGTGGACAGGGGTGGTATGGTAAGGCTGAATTATGATATCAAAGTGATATTGGGTGCTATCGCCAGATAGGTCTAAACTGCAGTAACAATCTGGTCTCTGTTGTTTCCAGGGAAGCCAGAAACAACTGTAGCTAATGGGCACAAATATAATACTGGTGCCTGCCACACTGGGGGAAATAATGCAGGTTCTAGAACAAACTGCAGCATATGAGAATCCTTTCCCAAGCCAAACAGCGAGTGGCATTTGTACTTAATTTACAAATAAAGTATCCTGTAATTAAAAAAGCTACAAAAATAAGCAAAATAAAACTAATTCATGATAGCTGTACACATACAATTGTTCACTAATCCCCAATCCCTTTTAGTGACAACACAGCTCATTATTGTTGAACTTTTGGTACTTTTATCCAGTGAGCTATGGAGCACTGTGACCAAGGAGACAATCAGCTCAGAGACATTTGTATGCTAATGAACTACAAATGTGATGTTCAATAGTCTGAAAAGAATAGTACATTTAACTCTGTGTAATTAGTTAATGTGCAGCGAACATTGGAGCTAGATAAATACAAGCAGAGAAATGAGTATGTTCGGCACTTCATGAATTATTTCCTTTTAATGCTAGTAAGGCAACCTTTAACCACTTTTGGAAAGGAAGATGTCCAATAGCCCAATCCTACAAATGCCTCCTCATTAGAAGATTTCAAGTAAGGAGGGGGAAATGTATTAGTTTCACTTTTTTTCTACATTTAATTTTTAACTTGTTTTCTCATATCTGAAAGAAAACATTGACTGAATGCTTTAAATATATATATTGTACCCTCTGTCTAAAAACCTCACAGTGGCATGCAATAAAATCGACATGAACAGTCTTAAACAATACAAGCAATAAAATGACTTTTTTAAAAAAGCCCAAAACATTTTAAACAAGCTTAAAGACAGATTAAAGCCAGTTAAACACTTTACAACAATTCAAAACCATGCATGTTTGTGGATCTGTATAAAACCATTTAGGCCCCAAAGGCTTTTTGTAAATGGCCATGTTTTCCACTCACTGCTAGAACAACAGCAGTGTAGGCAACAATCAGGCCTACAAGGGGAAAGTATTCCATAACTGGGGGTGTCATGAAAAAGAATGCCTTTTCTTATGTCTTCCAACAGCACATTGCCTTGACTAATGGAACATGCAATGGGGGGGGCGCTGCCAGGAGACCTCATTCCTTGGGCAGGCTAATGTAGGGAGAGACACTCCTTCAAGTCTCAAAGCCATTTAAAGCTTGTAGACTGAATTCAACATACTTTTTGGCAGACAGTGCAATTATTTTCAAACCAGTATTTTCTGGCTTTTGGATAATGTTCCAGTCTGCTGTCTAGTTACTGCATGTTGCATTAGCTGCAGTTTCCAAATCATCTTCAAGGGTAACCCACGTAGAGTGCATCACAGCAATCTAATTGGGAAATTACCACTGTATGGACTACTGTGACTCAGTTACCCCTGTCCAGGAAAGGCTATAGTCGATAAAGCAGTCAGAGCTGACACCAAGTATGATGAACAATGGAGTCCACCCTGGGGTTCAATGGCAAAGACAGATGTAAGAATGTTCTTAAGCTATGTACCTGCTCCATCAAAAATTTACAGCTCTTGATCGATTCTTAAAAAAGGAATTGAACAAAATCCTCCTCCATTGGCACTAGCCAAATTCAATAGATACAATTTTCCCAGAGTAGGGGAGAATCATGCTGTACTTGCCATAGAAGTATTAAAGATGCAAAACCTCTTAGGGAGAAAAAAAAGATGACAAGCTATTTCAGCGTTCACATGGTTCACTATACAGCAGAGGTGGGTATCTGTGGCTTTCCAGATATTTTTGGCCTACAATCACCTTCAAACCTAGCTAGCGCAGCTAATGGTCAGGGGTCCCACCAAAAATACATGGAGGGCTACCGCTACTCTTCCCTCTGATAGAGAAAATACAAGCCAGGTTTTTTTTGTTTTTGTTTTTTTAAGAGCCGTGCATTTAAAACCCTTGGGCCCAGATCTTGTTTGGGCCCACTCTGGAGTTTTAAGGATGTGTCACTATAGCCACCATTCTGGACAACCAGAACTGACATTGCATCACTCCCAGTCACTTTTGACAGCTGTTTTGAGATTTGCTTGTTTGTTCCTTAAGGGTGGGAAGAGGAACAGAAAAAAAATTTCCAAGTGTCCTGAAGTAGTTGCAACTGTTTATTCTGCTGAAAAGTGTTATTTGGACTGAAACACTGACATTCTTCTGGGAAAGTAAAGGGGCAAGGCCAGTGGAGGACAAATGGACAAATCTGTCAGTCTTGGCTTCTTTTACATTCATTTTTTAAAAAATAAAGTAGGTGGTGAAGCATTGAGGTCAAAGAGCATGGACGTCAAGGTGCAGGACGCTATTTTTAGAGCAGGAACAATAACACCATCTGTTGAAGTGTTACTTCCTTGTTTGTTTGGTTTAGGCTTTCCAGCATGAGGTGATAAGATGGGACTGTGATATAGCCAACTCCTGCTTCCTCTTAAATGCAAATATATATCTGCATGGCCAGATCCTATCAAAAGTGCTGTGCTAAGTTATTAATAGATTTAGTAAGCTAATGGTTTGCCCACCACCACCACACACACACACACACACACACTCATTTTGTTTTTTAAATGACTATTCCTGAACTCCTGACTGCTTAGTTCTTCAACAAATCTGTTGAATTAGAAGCAGAAACTGAATTAAGTTTACTTAGTTTGTGGTTTGGATTCCACTAGCACATATTCTGCTGGATTTCAAAGAATCCAAAGAAACTGTGAAAACGGAATCTATCATGAGAGTCCAAACCTGGCTTCTTTCATATCCACATTTTTATCATTAATAATAATTTTTATCACTGACATGGAAATCACCAGCTGTTACACTGCTACTCACATTTTTATCATTAATAAAAATGTGAGTAGCAGTTGTAACAGCTGGTGATTTCCATGTCAGTTGGGCAGTGAATATACTTTGAAATTTAGCCTGAATTGTAAAAGAGCCCCCCGCAAGTCAATAAACCCAAGCTTCAAAATGGGCTCTGTACCTAAATACCCCAAAGGCACCAGATCCTGTCAGATTTGGGAAGCTAGGCAGGGTCAGCCCTGGTTTGTACTTGAATGGGAGACCAGATGCTGTACACTGTATTTCAGAGGAAGGAATTGGCAAAACCATCTCTGTGTATCCTTGTTTCAGAAAAACCTATGAAATTCATGGGGTTTCCATAAGTTGGCAGGTGACTTGAAGTCACATCCACCTTAGATAGCTCTTTTAAAATGCAAACTAAAATCTAGAGTGGATTTACGGCCCTACAAACATGGGAGAAACTATCCTACACTGAATGGTGGCATCCTAGGATATTTAGTGGTTGAAAAGGCGGGAATGGTGCCTGGTAGCCTACATCAAAGGCTTGGAAGTACAAGCACTTGTCATAGGGCACTTGTCCAAACTTTCTGCTTGTCAGACCTGAAAACATTTATTACATTACTCGTTACTCATAGCCAAGCTAGGATTCTTACACTGATCTCCAGAGTTGAAATCCAATACTCAAAACATTTTGGCTCCTACCTGAACATGACAGTTGATTTTCTTAAACCACCTCTATTTTGGTTTCTTAGATGGTACTTTCTGAGTTCAGAGAATTCACTTAGAAATGCCATGAGGTCCACCCATGGCATCCTGTGGGCTAGTCCCCATTAAATCAACTGCTGCTTGGTGTGTCAGCATATAGGTGAATCCAGCTGGTAAAAAGGTTCTACTCTAATTGAGATTAATAGTAATATTATTGAGATCTGGTCTTCCTTTGCAGTTTAAAGGAGATGTCCAAAGTAATGAACCTGGTTTGAAGACAGAATTAAGGATCTTGGATAGCACCTATAAAGTGTGGGTTAAAACAGAGAGCAAATGTTACCACTCCACTGGCAAGAGAGCCATCAGTCACGGGGCCACCCTGGGCAATGAACTAGGACTTCTTGCTGAACTATTACTGTTAAAGTGAGAAACTTGTAGGGACTCTGTCAGGGGCATTTCTCATAGTAAATTAATCTGAAACTGTTGCTGTGAAGTTAACAGCAATGTAGTGGAGGAAGAGTCCAAAGAAATACAGCTTCAGAACATTTTCCTCTCTAGAGCAGAAGTAGTAGTAATAACTATTGTCTGATGATGATGGTGGTGGTGATGATGATGATGATGGGGTGCCAGGATAACTGGCAGACTCTCCTTGATTGGGCAAGTGAATAAAATAATAAGTTAGTGATGCTTGTGACAGATTAGTATAGACGAAGTCATAGAAATAAAAAAAAAGAATCGAGCAGAAACCATTTTTTTTCTGTTATTGGAGGTGGTTCTTATATTATGCAAGCTATATAAATAGCAGATATTTCTTCACATGAGTGTTTGTCTTTCTGATTAAAAGCTAAAAAGTCCATTTTCATTGGAATCTGAAGTTCAAAGTGATTTACAAATTGAAACACAGTATCACAGCACAATCCACTTCAGTGGAACTTTAATCCCTGGTAGGTCTACATATGATTGTTGTCCTTTATATTTGGTTATGGAACTTGTTTGTTTTTGTTTTGGATGTCTCAATTTTATTATGGAGATTTTAATTAAAGTGACACTTAGTTACATATAAATAATAGAAACACTGGATGGGTGAATGGGCGAAGACAGACAGGAGACAGACAGGTAGATGTGGAATGACTATGGACTCTTCTCAAGACTGACATTACGAACCTATCATGATGAGCTCCTATACTTCAAAATATGCCACGAAGCCACTGGAAATTAATCTGTTCTTAGAAGATGAGACAAGGTAAGGATTAGGCTCAATTGTTTGGCCAAGGCAATATGAAGATTCAGAACTTGAGGCAAAATGCTCACTACTTGCTGTAGAATGTTCTCTACCTTCTTGAAATCTAACCAACATTTCCATCAAATGAACCATATTTAATTCAGTTCTCAAGTACATTTACTTACATCAAAATCCAGGCATGGTACATCTTGTATCTTGCATACAACAGTATCTAGAACAGCCTGCTCCAAATTTGGGCCTGCAGATACTGTTGAAATAAATGTCCCATAATTCCCTGTCAT
Source organism: Iguana delicatissima (assembly GCA_948472985.1). Taxonomy (NCBI): domain Eukaryota; kingdom Metazoa; phylum Chordata; class Lepidosauria; order Squamata; family Iguanidae; genus Iguana; species Iguana delicatissima. The sequence goes on along the minus strand of CAOKZL010000488.1, from coordinate 1,558,498 downwards.
GTACTGGCTAACTGGTTTCCCAAGAAAACCTGCAGAGTGCAATAGCAATGTTTTTATTGAGGTAGCACAAGCAGCATAGCTTATGGATAAAAGTTGTTAGATCTGAAGTATGTCAGTTAGCAGGCAGGTTATATAGTTGAGCATACAAATTTGGGCATAAACAGCATTGATTGGTGAGGATCGTAAATGTCACTTTGCCCCCCATCTCAAGTTTCCCAGGTGCTTTTGGATGTTTACATACTTTGTTCTTATCTGGCATTCCTGGTTATTCTCATAGCGTCTCCTTGGGATCACACATGTCATTCTTTTGATGTTTCCCCCATCCTTGTCTGGATGCCCCGGGCACTTCGCTGGACCTAGAAGCCTTTGATCCCTTACTCAAGTACATACAGCAATTGGATTTCAACACATTTTTACCTCTTGATGTGCAATTCATTGTTACAAGTGGTCATTAACATTCATTATATTGTTGCCACCATCCAATCTATTTCTACAAATCAGCTAAGCATGGCATTCTCCCCTAAAATACCATGGCAGGAGCTGAGTCTTCTGAGCCTCCTGACATCTGCAAACAGTCTGCTAAGACTCCTAGATCCTTTTCACATGTATCTTACTTGACTTCATTGTTCCATTACTTGCCATCTGATGAGTAGTAGCTTGAGAACTTAACTATTATAAATATTACTCAAAATTATCTAAAATGTTTGTTCACTGATTCATCAGAGACGACTCATCATATGGGCAAATCATCACAGTCATAAAGGGACAAACACACACAAGAACCAGCCTGCATCTGTGTTTTGTTTGTTTTTTGATCATAAGTAGTGTCCTATGGACAAATGCACTGCAATTCTTATACAATAAATGGCAGAAGTATTTTCAAAATGGATTAAGTTGTGTAAAGAGAAGACAAAGACAGAGGTTAGGTGCAGAACAATCTCACAAGAAGAGATTAGCTTTTCAAATTCATCTTCCTATTCCATCACAATCATTTCCAATTGCCAAAGGCAGCGTGGTAAGTAAGGAAACTGATGCTGGCAATCAATCTCTGGCAGACCTTTAACCATTCAGTGATTGAGACTGATAAAAGCCAACTTGTTTCCCTGTCAAACATCTCTTAAATCAGCCACCTTTTCAATGGGTGCCAATGAGTTATTAACACTTTTAAGAAGACCGATCTCATTTCAATGGCATGAATTTAGTGTTAATGGCTTTTTAAAATATTATCCCACAGTAAGCAAACACTCAAAGAATTGACTTCAGTAGGCGAAAGAGAGCAAGATGATTTCATATGGCTTGTTGCTGGAATAGAAGTCATATTGTTTTTGCAGTGCTCTATGGTATCTCCCACATTTACTAATTGAGAAAGAATTGACATCATCCTACAGAACTTGTACTCACTCAAATGGAAGCTGAAAGCTGCTTTACACATGCCACAAAGACAAACATGGGCTTGTCTAGTGATGTAGTAAAGTATGCATTCACAAGGTAAAAGTGCTGGGGAGGGGTGGATTAGCTAGAATGATGGGGTCATCCACAATCCAACCAGACTTCTCTTTTTCCTCTTGATCTTAGAGGTGATACTTACAGTTGCTGGGTGATGGGGAAAGTCAGACTGGCTCATCTTTTATTAGATTCTGACAGATAGCCAAGACTACAACTTTACATTCAACGTTTGGTCCATAAAACCAGGGTTGGATGATGTGTATTCTTTTTTTAAAAAGATGTTTTTAAAAGTTCTTTCTTTTTAAATAATATTTTAACCTCTTTTTAGCATGCTTTTACTTGCTATACATTGTCTTGGAAAACCTGGTAGGCTGAGAGATGATATCCAAAAACTTAAATGGATTAATAAATAAATTCTCCAAGCAACAATTGATTGGCTGAGATTCTGCACTGGCAGATATATGTATGATGACAGAGCTTCATTGTTGTAGCTATTTCTGTGAATGCCATCCCTCCCCCCCAAAAAAAAGTTTCTTGTCAGACAGCACCTCAACCAAAGTCCTTATGAGGTACTGAACATCAAAGTAGTGTTGGGATATGACTACTGACCTATGAGATGAGCCGCTGGAGACACCTTTTGGAGTCCTGCCACAGCTGCTTGCCTCAATGTGCTTAGTGACCAGAAGAGTATTGCAGTCAGCATTTCCTAGTGCCCCTGTGTGCAGCACTTTGGAAACTCTTTTGCTGAGATCCTGGCTGAGGAAGTAGGTTTTGGGTGTCTCGTTCAGTTATTAACAACCGTAAGCAGGAATCACCAATGATGCAATCTAGCAAATACTGAACATTATGCCAACCATTGCAGTGAGACATCGCTGCTGTGATGTAAAGGACTATAGGGCAATTGGATCTTTAATAGGAAATTAAGACCCATTTGCTTTCCAAAAGACTCACTAATAGTAGAGATGAAAATAGCTACAGTAGCTTTGGTGGTATGGATCTATATATCTTGGTGATGTTTTAATTTTCCTTAGGTGCATAGCTTATGCAGGTTGTCATAATGAATGCCTGCATTTCACCACTACAACAGTGGTAGCCATGAGTAGCTACAGATTGTTAGCTAGGGAGTCTCCTGCACTTAATTGCAGTTCCTGAACAAGTGTGCCCTTGTAATATACATGAGCACAATTATGTTGTTGTGTGTCACCACATTGTTTGTGACTTATGAGAGCATAACTTGCCCAAGGCCACCTAGGGGTTTTCATGGTTGAGTCTGGATTCAAAACTTGCTCTCCAGAGTCATAGTCCAACACTCAAGCCACTACAACATGCTGGTTCTTGAGCACAGCTATATCCTCTGTTCATGTTCCCCAGCAACTAATATACAAAGGTATACTTCAACTGATACTGGTAGTGATACATAGCCACTCATTCCAGACTAGGAACCATTGGTAGCCCTGTCTTCCATGAATTTATGAAGTCTTCTTTTAAAGCCATCTATGTTGGCAGCCATCAGAATATCAAGTGGTAGTAAATTCCACATTTTAACTATTGATCATGTAACATTTAGCCAAGTTGAGCAAGTGAGTAATATAATGCCTTCTAGTAGCAATAGCAATAGCATGTGTATTTCTATACTCGTTATCACCTAAGCGCTTTCTAAGCAGTTTATAATGTGTTAGCTAATTGCCCCCAACAAGCTGGGTACTCATTTTACTGATCTGTGGAAAGATGGAAGGCTGAGTCAACCTGGAGCCCAGTAGGATTGAACTCACAACCTTGTGGCTGCAGTACCGGCTGCCAAATTTGGCAGCCATCCCAAAAACGGTGTCTTCTAGACATATTCCCATCATCAGTTGGTCATGTTGGCTAGAGATTATGCAAATACATCAAGAGGGTAATAGGTTGTGGAAGACTGCCATGCATGTTTTTTGTTTTTTGCCCCTGTATGGAAAGCTACCTTCAATCGGAGTCGTGAGAAGCTCCAAGCAACAACTCTGAGTAGGATTTTGTCCTCATGAAAGAGAAAATATAATGAGATTCAGTGCTGAGATGATGTGGAAGTTGGATATATCTCAAAAAATTGACAGGCAAACTGAAAAGTGGAAAGCTGATGTGTAGTCATACTTTTCTCCACTTCTAGATTAATGAGAATCCTGCTTTGTGTTTTCTTCCTTCTGCTATGTAATTTAACAGAAAGCTTTCACTTCCCATACATTTATTGAAATATCTTGTATAATTTATACTTTTTTTCTTATTTTTTTTTACTCACTACTCACTGCCATGGCCTTCCTTAAAGAGATTTTAGATATATATATATCCTGACGAAGGTAATAGGCATGAACATTTTTGAGTTCTGCTGCATATATATTACTTTATAGAATTTGATAGAAGTTCATATGTGTGAGATATAAATATATATGCCTATTGCCTGTTACCTTCTTGAGGATTTCTCAAAATTAGAACAAGTTTGCTCAGTGGTCTTAGAGGAGTGTTGTATCATTTTCTTATTTTACCTTCCTTACAGTTATAAGGACTCCTTGGTGGGGTGTTCATTAGTGAAAGGAAGAATTCATCCCTGGATTTTCGTTACTGAGTTTACTGAAAAGGAAAGAATGAGGGAAAATCAAAGAAAATTTCATCCAGCCTCAACCTTCTAAGCAGGCTGCTGTGCTGAAAAAGGGGTGGACAAGACATAGTCCTTCAGATGTCATTAGACTGCAACTCCAATCAGCCCTAGCCAGCATAAGCAATGGTAAGGGATGATGGAAACTGCAATCCGACAATATCAAGAAGACCATGTGTTGGCCGGACTTGTACTAAAGGTTAGGGCTGGCTGTACCATAGGTAGAAGGCAGCTGCTTTGGACACTTGATTTGGGGTATCAGAGCAACAACTGTTTAGTTATGTTGTTCTTGTTACTGCTACATTTTCAATCCCAGGGAAAGGCAATCATAGAAATATTTGCTTCATGTGCCCAGATAAGATGTCCAGCCTTGGTACTATGTATCATGACTTCATGCATGTGTAAAAGGGGGGCACCATTTGTTGTTCTGCCTTGAGCAGCAACCTTGGTCTAGTAATTTTTGCATGACAAAGCTGTTGTCAAAGCCACATGATCAAGCCCCACCAAAATAAAACAAAAACCAATATCCTAGCAACAACCTTATTCCTGTGCCAATTTAGAAGACCATTTCAAAGGAATTGTATTATAGAAAATGGTATTTGACATTAAACAGCCAAAAATGTCAATTCTTGACCGGCATTTTGTTGGTTAGTCTCCACTAGAGTTGACCCATTCAATAAAATATTGAATGGGGAGTCAACACATACATAAGTTTGATGCATTCAGTGGATCCACTGTAGTCAAGGTGAAAACAGTATTTAGGCTGCTGTCTTCTTCCTTGTGATTTGGAAGCTGTTGCTGATGTGAGAGAGAATAAGAAAAAGAGGAAGAGGTAACAGAATGAGAAAAATACAAGCCTGCCTAAATTTCACTCAAGTCCTGCTTATTTCTGGCTTTGGCCCTGCTCTCCTCTAGTACGTAGTCCCCATCTCTAAGTCAGATTACCTTTAAGGGAATGTAGCTCTCAACAGAAGAAAACAAAACAATTTCCTGCTGCTGGGCCAAAAAGCAGGAAGTTTAATCCTCCTCCTCCTCTAGACCAAGGCTGGGGAGATCATGTGGCTTCTAAGGTGTTGCTGGACTAATACACCAGTCACCCCACCACTCTTTGGCTATGCTAGCTTTTGCTGATGGGAGCAACAACTACTGGAACACTACTTGTTCCTCAGCCCTCCTCCGAAGAATCCTCCTTGGTAAATTCTCCAGAAAGCATTTTGTTCCTTCATTATACTTTGTGTCTTCTTTCTTCCTTCCTTATGCACTTTTGTTTGGTTTTATTTCATTTTTTTTTTTACAATGAAGTGGTGTCATTCTGCAGGCACAGGTCTGAATCCCCTAGAAAACTCTTTCACTGCTGTGGCCTTGTAGAAGAAGGGGACATCCCTGCACCAGGACAAGATGCATCCTCATTCATGGCCATTTGATGTATTTCCATTACATACATGAAGCTATACATTTCATTCTCAGAATTTTAATGGCCCTTTTTTTATTGCTACCTAGGGAGGGAATTCTCCATTTGTAGTTCCATCCTTAATAAGAACTTCAAGGACCAAGGTTTTGCTTATAAAATAGGTTCTGATGCACACCAAAAATTGCTTTAGCCTTTGTAAAGTTCTTTCTGCCTTCCAATTCCTATTTGAAAGTGATCTAAATAGGACAAGCTGTACTAGAAATGAACAGACATGTGGAACTTGCTTTGGAAGGATGTGATGGGCCCCGCTTGCTGCTCTATTGAAATGTTTATAATGCTCACTCATGTTTATGAATAGTGCTCTTCTTTAGCATTTCTCTCGAGGCATTGATATGGTACAATTTCAGGAAAATCATGTAGGCTTGAAAAATAAATCTATATCTTTCTAATACTTGCATGCACAAAAATTGAAGGTGTTCAGAGTTTTGAAAACTGGGATGATAGGGGAAAGTTCCATTTTGTGTAAAGAGGGCACATGAATGTGCATGGCTTTCTCTCAGCCTGTTATTTTTTGTTGGCCAAAACAACCATATTTTGAGCTGGAAAATCAAGGAACACAGAAAGATGTTTTATGCAAGGTCTACTCTACCAAAGGGCAACTTGTATCGCATTTTGCTGTTCTCATGACACCCCAAATCAGCTACCTCAAACTCCCTAATGGTCAAACCAGACTGAAGAATGTGTGTTCTTTTTGGACCAACTATATATTGTTCAACCAGCTTCCACCATCCCCTTACCATTGTTTGTGATGGCTAGGATTGATGGGACATGCAGTCCAAAAACAATCTGCCGGGCCAAAGCTTACCCACCCCTGTCTATTCTAGTCTGAAAGAGATTGTCTCATCACCTGTCACTGTCTGGGGATGTCTTCATGCAAACTGTGCTCTCTAACACTGAGCCAAAGACTTTCCCCTGTATCATGAGCCTTTACTAGTAGTAAGGTAGAACTGAAGGTTACAACCACAGAAACTCCTGGCCTATTCCTTCTGTGATATTGTTGCTAGCGCTTCTCCCCATCAACCTGAAGTAACAGCAGAATAAGGAACCAAGGAGGCTACGAACAAGGAAAGGAAAGGGAAGGAGAAGCAACTCCTTCCACTGTGTTAGAATTGCTAAAAGTAAAGATGAGTTTCCTACCCAGGGTTACTCCATCTCTGTGGAAGTTCTGTTGTAGTAATCTTAGTTACAGTGATGCAGATCTGGCATACAAGGAATAGAGAACCTCTGGCCTTGAGCCCTAGTGGCACAGTGGTTAAATGTCGGTACTGCAGCCACAACTTTGTGAGTTCGATCCTGCAGGGCTCCAAGTTGACTCAGCCTTCCATCCTTCCATAGGCTGGTAAAATGAATACCCAGCTTGTTGGAGGCAGTTAGCTAAAAACACACTGTAAACTGCTTAGGAAGTACTTTGCACTGATAAGCGGTATAGAAATGTAACTGCTATTTCTATTGCCTTCCATATATATGGGAGGTCATTTCTCAATAGTTCCAGCCAGCATAGCTAATGAAACATAATAATGGGAGTTTAAGTCCAAGAACATCATGAGAGGAAAAGTCCCCCTAGCTTTGTGGCTTTTATTAGGAAGACTGAAAAAGGAAATTTCTATATAATATGAGACATTAACCTTTAAAAAAGTGGTTTGGGAAGCTGATTTACATTAAGAAAGAAATCAAAACAAAATGATGCAGGCAGCATCTCTTTTATGCAGACAGGCCTTTGGTATCTGAGCTGAGGTATATTTGAAAAGAACAGTTGCTTGTATTTTAGTACTGTGTTCTTAGGTGTGCCTTTAACCTATTTTTATGTTTTGATTGTTTTTTATCTACCTTCAGTTTCATTTCTTACATTAACGGGTGAGGTGTGAACAATAAATAATAGTTTATCATCCATAAAACATCCATATCCACCACTGGATGACTGGAACTTCAGGTGTTGATTCTCCTGATGAAAGGCCTCTAAAAAAATAGAACTAAAAATCCACTAAATCAATGCATATATTCAGCCACTAGAGCAAGGGGCTGGTTTATATATTTAGGCACATCACCTGATTTATTTGTGCTTGATGATTAGCAGCTGAAGGGTGAATTGACTGCATTGAAAACCATGACACTGGAGGCAATGAATGGCAAACTAAAATATGGCCTGTAATGACATATGCTGTGGCTTATTCTTACATACAGGTCATTCAAGTTCTGTTCATGCATTGTGCAGCAATGCCAAGAAGATGTAGGAAGATATAAACAGATTGTTGTACAGTAGAGACTCAATGATCTCCCATGGGTGCCATACACCAGTGCTGTGATCTGCAGTGATTTCACTGAATCTTGAAATCTAAACTAAAATCTTTCCTGCCCTGTGGTGCTCTACTGTGTCATTAATGACAGAAAGAGACTGGAACTGTAGAATTAGAATGTGTAAACAAAATGGGCTTTCACTTTGGATTCTAAGTGCTCTGCTCCCTCCCCCCATAACAAAAAGATATAGGCTGACATATCCATTAGTGATTTACACATGAGTTCTCCTACAGCAATCAAGCAATCTATTGTGTGGGACTGACAATTATTTCCCCCCTACAATCTGCAAGAAACTGGCACTATATTTTGGGTGTACTACCCACAATTGTTTCTTTCTTTCTTTTCTGTAAGGCACCCAAGAACCAGCAACCAATTATTCAGGGAGAAGTGCTGGTCCAAGGATCACTGCTTTGAACAGCACTGTCTTACACAAGTGGTTGGAGAGTTTGCCCAATGCAGAAGTCTGCATTCAGTTGAAATCTGCAGAAGCAGATTTGCACATGAGGTATCATTGTGCATGTAGCACACAGTCACAATTTGTAATACACAGTCATGTGCATTCAGTTTTACAGTGTTCCAATTCATGAATGCACCATAGCTGCAAAATTCAAGGAGTGTGTCAGCTTCTTGCCCTGGTGAAAGACAGCTTTTTCTGAGAAACAGGCAAATTGGCCAGACGTTTCTTGGTTCAAAGGCTAGAGGTCAGATTTATTGAATGCAAAAATACAAAAAGATTCTGTTATAACAGGGTGCCGATAGAGATTCGGAACCCTGAACAAAGGATGGGGTATGCTTTTATAATCTGGGATCCAGGTGATCAGGGTGCACACCCACTGCAGCATTTTTCACCAATCACAGTATTCAGGTAAACATTATACACACCCATTGCAGCCACCCAACCCATATTAGGTAATTGCCCAGAAACTTCTAACTATATAAGGGTAAAGGTCCAGAGACTTCTGACCGTGTAAGGAAATCTCCAGAGGGGCAGGTAGTATGAAGTTTCTTCCAATCACAAGTGACCTTCCAAATATGGCCAGATTCCGGTGAGGTGGCAATAGACATGAGTCAGCAGACGGGAGGGGCTGGGGTCTCCTGTATACGTGACAACTCCTTAATCTGTGATGGTGATTGTCTTTCCCCCACTCACAAGTGTACACTCTCTCTCCTCAATGTAAGCTCTCAGCCATCACTTCTCATTTCATTCAGGGCTGCCAATATGTTTTGTAATGCTCGGCCTTAATGCTAGTCTAAGAGTTAAACATTTTTAAGCAACACCTAAACAGGGTTGTCAATTTTAACAGGAGCACAGCTCAGAGACATGAAGCTTCTCCCCTTCTTCTCATACCTGCAACAGGAAAAGCTCCCCCTGTATCAACAGCACATGCCTCAGATACCAGATCTCTCTCAATCTCACTTAGTTTTAATGCTTCATTTCTCTTCTTATCAACCTATGGTTATCAGTTCACTCCTTACCCCCAGCTCTTGTTTATGAGGCCTGATGCTACAAGACACTAATTAGCATAGCCTGGCCCTGCTCTGTCAAACAAAACATAGGCCACCAGAGACATGGCAAAATGAATAAATATCCAGTTTTGATCCCTGCCTAGGATTTTAAGCAAGTATTAGGTAGGCCATAATATATCATGAGGAGGTTCTATTTATTTTGTGGGTGATTGGGCAACTGGGACACATGCCACATCAGCCTGGTCTACCCACAGAAGTGCCACAACCATTTGGCAATGTTTTGCAACTCGCAAACAAAAGTAGAATTTGCCTCCCTGTCCTGCTTTGTTGCAATTCAGCAATTTCCCCCCAGGGTTTTACTTCACCATGAAAAATAAAAGTGATAATGTGTTCCTCTCTCGTGCATGCACATACAAATACAGAGTTAAACAAATGGATATGTTTTGACGTACCTGTCAACTGCTCGTATTTCTAGGATTATGCTTAATCCTAGTTTCAAAATTACTGTTGTTCTCAGTTCCTCAGCCTCCATTCTGCACCATGTAACACAAATTGTCTGGAAAAAACTTAGTGTTCCTGTTTTCCTCTTCCATCTAACCTTTGTCTTCTTCTTCTTCTTTTTTTCCAAAATAAAGGCCTGAAATACATTAGCTGTTAATTACTACAGTTCCTTCCACAAGTGGCTCTGCCTTTGCAGCCTTTTCTTTCACCACTTAAAAATAATGAGAAATTGCAAAGGAAGAAGGCAGTGGGGAGCAGTCTTCAAGCTTAATCAGGAGAATAAGTAATATCTTGGCTACAATTCAAATCTGCATAGGTCCTAAGAAAAGAAGATCATATGCCACACTATTATTCATAGGAAGACAATGAATGAGTTCATACCCAAAAGGCAAGGGCACAGTTCTGGAGTACCTTTCAAGGCCTTGCAATGTAATCCTATGCATGTCAACCCAGAAGTAAATCCCAATGACTTCAGCATGACTTAGGCCATTTCTGCACTACACTTTTATAGTGTTATTATTCTACTTTCAACATCCTGTGGAATTCTGGGGTTTGTAGTTTACCTCTCTGGCTGAGAATTCTAACTGCCCCTCCCTAGAATGCAAACCTCAGGATTCCATAGGATGTTGAAAGTGGAATAATAGCACTATAACAGTTTACTATAACAGTTATAGTGCTATTATTCAGTGCTATTGTAACGGTTTACTATAACAGTTTAGTGCGGAAATGGCCTTATTCCCAGCCAAGCAAATATACAAGTGACTGCACTCTCTTTCTTTAACGTAATGTGAGAATTCATTGAAATAAAGAAAACATTGATGGACAAAGTGTGACTCTTCACAACTCTGAAAAGCCCTGGACCCTACATTTTAAGAAAAGTTTGTTTTGTTTTTAGGTGATTTTTAATACAAAAATTAGCCCAAATCACCCCAAACTACCCACAAATGCAGTGTTTTGCTTCCCCCAGCCACAGAAGTCCCCAAGACCCCTCAATTTTAGGGCCAATTTTCAGGTGATGTTTACCCCAAAATAGACCCAAAGTTTGTGAAGCTACCTGCAAATGCACCAATTTGCTTCTCCAAACCCCTCAAAGCCCCTCAACATCCTCCCATTAAAAAAGGCAAAATGTGGCCAAGAGTGATTTTACATGACTTTCAGTGTGCCCAAAATGTACCATTATGAAATCTCCCCCCTCCACAGCTACTCACCCCTACCTTACGAGCATCCTTGTTTCATCACACCAGGGGATAAGAACACAAGTGGGAAACAAATGGCTTTTGGGATAATTTGGACTCCCACTTCCCTTAGCCAGACCTGGCATGCCCAGCAGGCAGGAATGATGAGAACTGAAATCCAACAATATTTGAAGGACCATAAGGTTTGTGCCTCTGTTGTACATAATTAGAATAATAACATAAATTCTTTTTGTCAGCCATATCTTCCTTCCTCCTGCCCTGCTATTCTAGATAATTATACACTGTGCAGTATACACTGTGTATATGGGATACACTGACCATCTAATTATTTATAACACGCATATGCAACTGTCTAGTAGTAGTAGTAGTAGTAGTAGTAGTAATGTTACTTCTAATGTAAAATAATTTCCATACATACATAAACAGCCTTATACCCTTTTTTCTATTTCAGTTTGAAGCTTGCTTCCATCTGATTTTTAGAAACCACAACCTAAATATATCTCTATATATAAATATATATATATATAGAGAGAGAGAGGGAGGGAGAGGGAGAGAGAGATATTCTATATAAGAGAAGAGGGCGCAAAAGATGAGAACTGCAAAAACTGGAGGATAATGACTAGAAACAAGAAAATAGGTGAAAAGCCCACTGTAACATGTATTTTCAGCCCCTTGGATTTTGAAAGGCAATGCAAGTCTCATGAATGTGTGAATTCTTTTTCTTCATTCTTTTAAGGCAAAACTACAGAAAATGTGACTTACCGTGGGCAGTTTTTGAGGGCTGCTGTTTTATTGTCCTCTCAGTTTGAGTGGGGAAAATTTCCTGACAGTTTTGGTTCGTTCTTCTCCAAGGCTGCTTTAAGTTGGCAGGGGGGCAGTTTGTTTAACCAGAAGTAAACTGAAAGTTGAGTTCCAGCTTGTTGTTGTGTGCCTTCAAGTCTTTTCCAGCTACACCAACTACACCATGCCAGCTGTCTTCCTAGTTTATAAAGGCATCCCTTGGGCCAAAAAGAGGTCAGAGGAGGGAAGGAAAATGTGACAAAATTGTCCAACAGCTTTTAACAGATGGGGGGAGAGCAATCGCTAAAAAGAAGAAGAATGTCAACTTCCAAATGTCTGGATGATCTCAGACAATATGAAAGAGAAGGAGAAGGAAGGCAGGAGGAAAGAGCATAAGAAAGAGTTCAGTTTGAGAGTGACAAAATAAGTGATTTGTGATTTACAGCACAATCCTATATATGTCTACTTTAAAGTAATCCCTGTTGATTGTTTTCTATCAGAGTTAACTCCCAGGTAAGGAATATAGGAGTCCATATTTTGCAGTCACACAAAAATGCCACCCTGGGCAGTTAAATCCGTTTGCCCTCTTTTGAGTTCCCAGCCTCTTTGGAGTTCTTCTCAACAGTGAATCGGGGTGGGAATAGTATGTCCCTCCAGATGTCATTAAATTACAACTTCCAGCAGCCATAAACCAGGAGAGCCAATGGTAAGAAATGATGGGGGCTGCAGTTGAACTGCACACCAGTTTCAACCCTGCAACTGAGGGAACATCCCAACAGATCATAGTCCTTTAGCAATGACAGGAGACATGTTCACAACCTTGGCTCATAGAATGAGGTTGGGAAAATGATTAGGACAGCCATGTGTTCTAGTTTCTAGATGTCGGTCCTCTGTCTACGATTCTATAAGAAGGTGCTCTCTGTTTGAAAGGCTATCCAGCCCAAGCCCATTTTCAGGACTAAGTAACCCATGAGATGAAATCAGGGTCACTGAAGCTGTCCATTAATAATAAGCACCAGAGGCCCTTTCTGTCTATACAGTTACAGCACTATGATTCCTCATGAACTGTCACAGTTACATCTTATGAAATCTTGGGGGTTTATATTTTGGTGAGGTACAAGAAGAGCCCTTCAGCAAAGAATTCTAACTACTCCATCCTAAACGGCAAGACCCATACATTGTTTCCTTTTCAATTTAAATGGAATCACAGTGCTATAACTGTGTAGTGTGTAAGGGTCCCAGGACAGCAGGCAGACTGAGTAAGCAGGTACATAGATCATTTGGTCACAATCTTCTCCTTTAAAATTATGTATATATTTTTTTCTATTCAAATTAAAGCAATTATTTCCAAACTGACATCTTTATGGAAAAAAAAACACAACAGAATTGTCAAGTTATATGAACACTATGTTCTTTTATTTTGAGGTGCTGCATTTCTGCTTTCTTGGAGATGTGGCCACCTGTCCAATGACTGGTAGTTATTGTTTTAACAAATGCACTTTCCTGGGTATAAATCCAAAGTATGCCTCCAATTTTAACTCAGAGGAAGGAGGGGGGAAAAAAAGACCCAGTATGCCTCCCTTAGTTCTGTGTCATTGGGAGAAACAACACAGTTCCAGCAGCGACAGGGATGCTCTGATTGGCATGGATAGAACCTCCTCAGAGGTAGAAAAATAATTATAATCACTTCATGGGGTGAGACTTCCAAAGGGATGGGCCTGAGGCTTTAGCCTCTCACATAATTATTTTATCCTCCTTCCCTCCCTGACATGCCCTTTGTGGTTTGCTCTACACCCTCTTCAGAACACATAGAATGTTTTGTTTGTACAAGTGAATAATTAGCAGCAAGTGGGTCATTAAGCAAGTGTCTCCTGGCAGGTTCCCCCCTCCTTTTCTTCTTCTCTTCTGACTGCACCTTTCACTCCTGAGGTAACTCATTGCCCTAGCAGTAATTAAGTCCCACATTCAGGAACTGACCTGGAGTATCTAGGCTAATGAAAAGAACAGAAACAACACATGCAAAGGTGCATCAAAGAGGCAGCCATCGGGTAGGTGAGCAAATGAAGCTGATAGATTGAAAGGTGCTAATTGGGAAGACTGGGAAACAGACTTCTCTGGCACTGAGAGCCAGCACTAGAGTCTGACATATTCCTTTCAAGTTAGAAAGACACTTTTCCACATTCTTGACCTGCCCTGAACTTGCGGAGGGCTGGCGGAACTATTAGACAGAGTGAGGCAGCTGAGTCAGACAGACAGTTGTGAGCATCATGGGAAGGCCGCACATTTTAAGTTATTTAATTTGTTGTGATTATATTTTCCATCTCTGGGCTTAGGGTATGGGAGTTTGTGGCATTTCTTGGTTGATATGTCATCAAAATCTGTCTGGCTTTGGGTACTAGTCCTCTGGATTAGACTTGGTATGGGTGCCATTTGCTGCTCTTTTTTAGGCAGAAAAAAATGTTTTGAGTTGGCCCAGGAACAAAAAAGGGTTTTGCAGTCTATTGTGAAACATCTAGGAACAAAACTAGGAAAACAAATGCAGAAGCAACCTTGGTGAGACTCTAAGGTACAGAATGTAGTAAGTAATATGAGCCATGTATAATAAAAGATATTGATCACTTCACTCTTTAAGACAGCCAAAATATCATTTTAATTTAATAAATGTGATCCTTATATGTAAAGAAAGGAGAGCAAGTTTGGTGTCATGGTTTGAGCTTTGGGCATTGGACTGCAGCTCTCAGAGTGTGCTTCCCTGCTTGGCTATGGAAGCCCCCAGGGTGACCTTGGGCAACTCACATTCTCAGCCTCAGAGGAAGACAAAGCCTAATCCCTCTGAACAATTGTGCCAAGAAAACCCCATGATAGGTGTGCCTTCGGGTCACCGTAAAATCAGAAGGCACACAAAACAGCAACAATGTGAAAGAAGGGCTATTGTTACCAGGAATGGGCACACTAGCATATCCCCAGTTCACAAATCCATGCAGTCTTTTCAACACTTGAAAGTTACTTTGAAAATATAGTTAGTTACTCTTAAAATGCCAAGACTCCTAGTTAATGCCATTTTATCACATATTTAAAAGTGATTGTTTTCTCAATATTCTCAAATAACACAATTTTTTTTACTTTCAGTTCATTTAAAAATAACACTGAATGCTATGATCTTCTCACCTGTGGTAGTAAACACACAAAGAGTAATATCCTGTTAGTCAGTTACTCTTACTTGGACTTACTGTGGCCACAACTGAAATGACCTTGAACCCCCCCCCCAACATGGAATGATGGAGATTTGTTCTTCGGGTGAGCAGGGTGCTGCCAGGTGACATGACCAGCCTACTCCTACCAGTAAATGACGCTGAGCGGAGCAAAAGATGGGTTCCCTGTGGCGATCTGACACAACTCTTCATTGCAGCCTTGCTCAATGGTGGGAGTGGGCTTGTCACATCATCCTGAAGCAACCTGCACTCCAGCAGAAGAGGCCTCCTTTTCTCTGGATGTCTAACTGGCTTTCAAGGTGGATTTCAGGGATCAGACAGTGAAGTAAAATGGCAGAAGCATGTATTTCTTGAATGTTGGGAAATGCTGACAAGCAGAACCCTGTGTGGATAGGAATGTCTGCAGTTCATGATTCATTCTGCACAAAATTCACACATTTTGCATGTGCATAGAAAACAGCATTTTCTGTACAGATAACATTTCTGCACATAAAATCTTTCCTATGCAGAAAATACAGTTTTCTGCTAAAAACCCATGTGGGAATTTTGCCCAGAATAAGGCTTTGGCAAAATCTTTGAAAACTGAATAGTCTTCAGAGAATTTCTCACAGCAAGAAGAAAATTGTTAAACATGCTCCTTGCTTTCTCTGAGAATAAAATTAGTGAAGAATTTCATCCCTATTACAATTACAGAGCAAAATAAGTGAGGTTACATCTCCCTTTAGGTTATAATTGGTACATGAGCTAGTTAGTCCTAATCATAACTAAGATAAATTAATTACAAGTAACCTGGAATTTATAAAAAATTTCTCCCAATTTTCTGTGTTTTTTGTAGGTATTCCTTGTAAGTAATCAAAAATCCTTGAGAGATCTTTTAGTAATACTTGGGAAAAAAATATTTTAGCTTTAGATAATCATGTTCTCAAGAAAATCAAAATCTTACACTTGTGTGGATGTTGGGGTTGCAGGGAGGGAAAAACCTTCCTTCTCCTTCACTGTCCTGCTTGTTGCCCACGTGGGAGTGCAAAAATAAGGCAGAGCACAGGGGCAACAGGCCAGAGACTGAAGAGGAGGAAGGTTTCCCCCTGCACTCTTCTGCCTTTCACTCAGTCCACAGCAGAAAGAATGAGGGAAGGGGGACTATTCACTGGGGGGGGGTATTCATGATTTTTTTACTTTTGCAAGGGTTCTGTGCTCCTAACCCTCATGAATGTGGAGGGCCTACTGTATAATGATAGCTAAGTGCAACAAGGATTCAAATCCTGTTGGTGTTATGTGTGAGTTTCCTTACACATGTGATTGCACGGCGGGGGCAACAAATATATTAAGTACACAAAAGAGTTTTACAAGTATAACCATTTCTTATGGGCTGAAATCCTCTTATCAATGCCAGTAGAGCAAGCCATTGGATTTTCTTACATATTGACACAACTATTCAACAATTGTTTGAATGAGTCTACTCTGCTTGAGACAAGCCAACAGGATTCCAGCTGTGCAGCTGCATTTTCTTGGATGGCCTGTAATTTACTTATTGGATTCCAGAAACAGCCACTGTGCATTTCCCATTGCAAGGTGGGACAATAAACAGGCACACTGGCAGATGCACAGTCCATCATACAATGTCGGTATTCAGCAAAAGGGCAGTATAGTGTGATCACCATGTACTTATGCAAGAGTAGATTTGCACCATTTGTGTAACTGTAACTAGTTTTTAAAGTAATGTTCCAAACTTTGCTTTAACATCTTGTTCTGTAATATGAAGAAGCCTTATTACGGTTGTTTTTTTAATATCTGCAAATCAAGTGGTTATTGCAGGAGCAAGGTATAGAAGGTGTCAACACAAATGAGAGATGAGAAACTCTGTGCTCTTAACATCTGGGGTGCTGCATTCCAGGACCAGTCCAGACTCCATTACTGCTCATGCTGATTTTGAAACTATTTAAAATACATTCTCTGTGTGTTCCAACTGTATGGGAAATGCCATAGTCTGCATACATGCCTGATTCTGAACAGCTGTCTCTTTTTCGAAATTGACCTGCAGGCAACTGAGGCCATACTGTGGTTTTTAGTAGAGAAAACCCACATTAGGGATAGAAATAAAACCTTTATACATGCATATGAAATTCCAGCTCTGCCCTGAGCTAATGAAATCCAATTACTGCACTAGCAAGATGCTTTTAGATCAATGAGTGAAGGACATAGGTCTTTGTAAGGGCAAAACTATCTTGTCTCTTCAGTAAGTAAAGTGGGCCATTAGTTTGCTCCCCTTGAAAGAAGTACAGGAAGCGTTTGAACTGAATTACATGAGAAGATAGCAGATTCCAGTAAACATGTGCACACACACACACACACAAAACCACCCAACAATGTTAAGAACAATTTCTTTTAGGAAGCCAAATATACATCTCAAATCTCAGTTTTATAGTTATAATTATGCTGAATAGATCCATCATCCAGAGCTTCCTGTCAACACAGTGTCAAACTAAGTGTTTTGTCTCCCAACTGAAGTATATTTTCTGAGTTTTGCTGTGGTTTGCAGATATCCTGTAGAGTTTATTAGCAGCTGTTGTCAATCAAGAAGACCAAAACCAATAAAGAATCTGATGTATCCTGAGGTATTTGGTATATATACCATCAATCCTGAGATATTGAGCATCTGTTATAAATACTTTAAAATGCTGCATTAAAAATTGAAATAAGCTAAATAATGATATTTCTCTTGCTGGGATATATGGTTGTGCAGCATTTCAGCATCCTGTCTTCCTCTAGCTGATGATAATGAGGACATCCGTCACCTCAGAACATATGGGGCAACTTGCACATCATCGAGGATGGGAATGTAGAGCAAACTCTGTAATGCGTGGATGGCCAGGCTAGGGGAGGGAATATTGTATGTGGCCCTATCATCCCCTTCATACCAGTGTCAAACATGTGATAGGGAATACAAGGAGAGAGCTCAGGGGTCTATATAGATTGCTGGTGTCTTATAAAATTGAATCACGGTCACTCCATCAGCATGAAGAAAAGTTGGCGCAGAATGACCTCCTCTGGACAGTGAGTTGTTATTCAGCTAGAACACACACACACGTACAAAATTTGCACTGGGAAACTCTCACAACTAATTTGAGACAGACAAAGGTGTGGGGCACTTTATAATATCACTGTTAGAGTTACAAGTCTCGTAAGTTGCTCTTGCTGCCATTTTCTATGCAGACACAGTGTGGGGAGATAGGGTAGAATAGCTGGATAGCAGGAAGAAAGAGAGACAGGTATCATATTTGTGCTAGGTTTAATGAGAGGTAACACTGATAGGATTCTCAAGTACCAGAATACAAGGTTTAGACCACTTGACTCCAGAGTGCATACAAGAAAGAATAGTAGTTCTTAAGGAAAAGGAACAATGTCTATAATGGCATTTCAGTATATTTGTGCATATGCTCACATGCACACACCCATATTACTATGTCTGGTTATAATTGCAAAGCAGATAGCCAGAAATGTTGGGATATGAAACACATGAGCTTAAAATAAAACACTAATCAAGTCTTCAGGTTTTCAAAATAGGCAAGATCTTATGGAAGGGAAAGGAGAATATCTTAATCAGATCCATAGAAATGGTGGCCAAGACTCTAACTCACCCACCCTGTTTTACCAAGCATCAGCCACCACAAAAGTTGGAGAACTGTTGTCCTGCTGATTGGGGTGTTGTAGACTGATGTTTCCATGCAGCTCCCACCAACTATCTCCAGTTCAACAATCAGAAGCAGAACATCTGTCACAATTCCCCCTTGAGCCAGATATCACTGATGTAAGGGGCATGGAAACACTAGTCTGCTGCACTCCAGTTGGCAGGAGAAAGACTTCTGCCACTTGCAGTGAACACTGCTTGATAAAGCAAGATCGGGAGATTTTTGTGTTTGTGACCATGATGCCACAATCATGAATACACAGGCTTTGTGACTTCAAATCAGTTACAGATCTGTAATTCTAGGTTACAAATCTGTAATTGGGATACTGAATTCCAGTCATTGTTTTTAGATCTTTTCATGGAGTTTTGTTTTGAGGGTATCCTTTCGTTGACCAAAGCAATTGTGATGAAGGAGTGGGGAACAGCTGGTGGCAGTAGTAATCACTTTTATTAACTTATGAAAATCCCATACAAATTTTCAGTGTAGAAACTGTTACCCTGAGTCATATACAGAAGGCAACAGGAGTTGACATCATGCTCTGGACTTTTCTAGGCAAGCCAAATATAAAGGGGAGATGAAACTTTTGCACCTTTAATAATAGCGGAAAGGAGGAAGGTTGAGATAGCTTGTTATGGTGGTCATAATGTTCTGCCTGCTAAAACAGCCATTTCTACAGAGGTGTGACATTTACAAGTGCCCTATCTTTTCTCTGTGCAGTACTCTGCCCCCTAAGCACCATTTCTCTAGCCCCATTTACCACTTTGCTCTTATCTCTTCATAAGCATTTCAAGTGCTTTCTCCTTTGCAGGCCAAAACAAATAAAACAAAAAAAAACTGCCTCATACACTCAAATATAAATAACAGGTGAAAGTCTGTCCCAGATGTTCTCACCTTGACCACCCCAGTGGCTTTGGCTGAGAAAATAACTCTTAGCCAGGAGAGGCTTAATTTAGAGGCTTTACTCAAAACTTCCATCATTGAGGCAGGGAGGTCCAAAAATCTGTTTTGTGTGATGACCTTGTGCAACAGAAGCCATTTTGCTGTTGAAGGAAAGGAAACAATGGTGCCCCACCATCACCACTGGCCCTTATGCACTTAAAGAAACAAACAAGAGTAGCCATTGAATTTTTTGTCTACATCAGTGATAGGACAGTGCCTTCTGCCACACAGAGAATAATTTAGGGGGTGTGGCACGGGCCACAGAACTCAAACAACTAGCAACAGAGCTCAGGAAAAAGGTCAAGTGAATAGCTTTGCCTGCTTCCCAGCACATGTTACCTGAGATAGCAGCATCATTTTGCCTCATGGTACAGTTGGCCTTGGAGTTGGCTGGGATAGGTTTAAAATCAGCCAGTGAAATGAATGTCACTGGCTCCCAAATAGAACTGCCAAGGCCTGAGGTAATAAGCTTCTGATAATCTACCCTCTTATGGCACAGAGCTGCCTTGTCCTGAACCACTTGCAGCTGCCAAACTATATTCTAAAGGGCAGTTAGATAAATGTCATGGGCTACAGTGAAGCAATATACCTGGCATGACTGACTGAGCTGTTCCTCTTTATTGATCTCTGGGAGCACGTCACAGTAAGACAGTCACCTAAATTTCCAAATGATGTATAGCAACTTTTCTAATGCAGTCTTCTCATTTCCCCTGATTTTTTTTCCAGTTAAAAAGGATTATGCTCAAACAAAAGCCATAATTTCCACCTCCGATAGACCTCCTGATGTCTGCATTGGCACATTTCACATTCAGATAGCTTCTGTGTGCAAGTTACAGTTCACAGTTAGACAAGGACCTAATTATCCAACATTCTGCTTATACTTTAAGTTCAATCAGTTCATGGTTGGAAAAGAATTCTGCCTCATATATAAATGTAAATGGTTTCCTAATGTAGTGTTGAATTGCCTTTCCCTTTTAAAAAATGGGGAAAATTTTAAAGTGGTTTGTTTTGTTGTCTGAATTGGGCTTGACATCCATTTAATGATATTATATTTAGAATATATGGGCAAGTGTTCCAGATATTTAAAACCAGCAGGCTTTATTTTAAGAGGAACATAAACATAATGCTCATGTCTCCCTGCATATATACTGTGAGAAATTGGGCACTTCCTCAAGCTTAATATGCAGCATGAGGACATCTGGTGGCTGCATGAGCAACCTTAATTATTACTTGAACTTAAAACTTTCTCAGGTATTCTGTTATGTTCTGTCTTTTAGCTGAAAAATGGCTCCCTCTTTCTGTGTATTCAACTTTAGAAAAAAGCTTGTGATGATAGTTCTCATTCATAGCATATTATTTTCTCTCTTTTATGTCTGCCATAACCATTAATTTCATTTTTCAAAGTTTGGGCTATGGGGGGGCAGGGAGGAAATATTCTCCCAATTTAGGGGTAATTCTCTCCTTCCCAATGGTCTTACATTCCATCCCACATGTTGTGACTTGAGCATATATTTGGTTATGTCATCAGACAATGAATGAGGCCTCAAGTCTGTATGGCTACCATTGAGCTCTATGGGACAAGCTTCATAGGTTGCAGTGATACAGGACAACCAAGTCTATCTCCAAATAAAATAAACTATTTTTTTTAAAAAAACAAACAAACTAGGTTTCCAGGATTTCTGCCCCAAAAGGATCACTGAGTACTTCCTGTACTTTCCCCCACATAAGTGAATGGCAGCCAGTCAGCCCTGTGGAAACAAGTCCTGCATTTGGGGATATGTCTAGGAAGACACTGTGACCCGATGTTTACTGAGATGAATGTCTTACATATACACACTTCTCACTAAGGATGTATGATTCTATCAGTCTCTGTCACATTGAGTTTGTGTGTGTTTGCTTGTTTTCCTACTTGCATTCTCTTTCTGTCTGCATACTGTATTGGAGCTGTGAGATTTCTCCACTCCTGCATAAAAAATTATGAGTATTTCCAAAGGCATATTAAATGTACAGATCTTCGTGTATTTTCAACTATATACATTTATTTTGCATATTGTTTAATTTATTAAAATCTACAAATGGATATATCTGAACTGTTGAGCACATTGTGTCAAAATACACGTGAGTCTGTGGATATTTTTCCCTCTGACATTCATTGTTTTGGCAAGGTGTTCCTTTCCAAGGCAACCTGACTTTTCCATTGACAATCATAGGTTGTGTCAAATTTGTTAGTGTGTGACTTCAACACATTTCAGACTTATGGCAACCCCAAGGCAAACCTATTACAGGGTTTTCTTGGAAGAATTTGTTCAGAGAGAGGTTGTCTTTGCCTTCCTCTAAGGCAAAGTATGACTTGCATATGGTCACCCAGTGGGTTTCCATGGCCAAGAAGGGATTCAAGCCCTTGTCTCCAGAGTTGTAGTCCAGTTCTCAAACCACTGCACCATGCTAGATCTATGGCCATTTCCACAATACACTATTAACAGTGCTATTACTCCACTTTTGGCATCCTGTGGAATTCCAGGGTTTGTGGATTACTGAAGCCAAAGAGCTCTCTGGCTGAGAATTCTAAGGGCCCTTCCTTAAACTTCAGCATGCTGAAAGTGGAATAATAGCACTATAACAGTGTAATACAGAAATGGCCTATACGTCTAATAGGTGTTTCCTCACTGAAATTAACAAACATTTCTCCAATCACTTCTCCTCATTCCAATGATCATTATAACAGGCATTTTGCTAAGAAAAAGATATAATTAAGAAGAAAATATCTTTCAGCATTTACGTGTGTGTGTGTGTTTTCATTTTGCACTAATTAGAGAGAGTGCAGTGTAGTGGCTGGAACATTGGACTATGTCCCTAGAGACCAAGGCCCTTTCTGCAACTCACCTATTCTCACCCTGGGGTGCGGTGCTCGTGCAAGCAGCCCCTGGAAAACAACTCTTGCATCCGGGGTCCTTCGGCTCCTCATGAGCTTCCTGCTCACGCGAGAGCCCCACCTCTTCCTTTCACAGGGCAGCCTTGGACCTTTCCTGGCTGTACCAGACAGGAAGCGGAACCGGCCCGGATCCTGAGGCTCTGCACACAAGGTAAGTGCACGTGGGGCCCCGGAGTGATGCGTGACCGTGCACCATTTTCGGCTTCAAGCCAAAAATGAAAAAATGCGTGAGCAGTCCCTGCCGGGCCCTGGAACATTGTGCAAATGTGAGTGTGCCATGTGGACTACTTGAGGGACCCTTTCACATAAAAAAATGCTATGCAAAAAGGGCCCAGGATTTGATTCTCTGCTCAGACATGGAAACCCACTGGGTGACCTTCGGCAAGTCACACACTCTCAGCCCTCAGAAAACCCAGTGATAAGGTTTGGCTTATGGTTCCACGAGATATAAATGAAGACACAACAACAACAACAAATTGCCACATAGATAGAATAAGGAAGTAAGGTGTCCAGCTGAAAGAGTGTGATGATTGAACTATGTACAGTTATATCATTTCTAATATTAGTTATAACACACTGAAAATAGTCACTATCCAAGAGAAAAGGCCCACTTGAAGCCTGACTATTAAATATGTACAGCATCATTTGCAAACCAGATCTTGTCTTCTCTGTCTTTATCTATGGGCCTTTCCGCAACTCACTTTTTCTCGGCACTGGGGTGCGGGGATCACGCGAGCAGCCTCCAGCGAGAGGCTCTCATTTCCCGATTGCTTCAGCTCCGCAGCTGCTGGCTGCTCACATGAGAGCCTTGCCTCTGCCTTCCGCAGTGAAGCCTGGGAGTTTCCCAGGCTGTACTGGGGCAGGAAGCACAAGTGCCCCAGCTCCGGAGCTCCGCACACACGGCAAGTGCGCACGGGGCCCCAGAGGGATGCACAATCACGCACCATTTCCAGCTTAAAGCCAAAAATGAAAAAGTGCATGAGCAGTGCCTGCCAGACCCTGGAGCATTGTGCGATTGTGAGTGCATCGTGTGGACCGCTCCTCACATTCGCACGATGCTGAGGGGCCCTTTTGGATGGCAAATGCCGTGCAAAAAGGACCTATCTTTCTATCTATCTATAGCTGTCTGTCTATCTATCTATCTGTCTATCTATCTATTTATCTATCTATCTACCTAGCTATCACTATTTTAGTATCCTTTCTCCCCATATGGGGCCCACGGTGGCTTTATTAATCATCACATCCCAGCATGCCCACTTGTAATCCTGAATCATATTACTTAGTATCCAAGATCTCACAGATGACTTTGAGAGGCCAAATACTCTCTATTTCTCTTTCAAGGTAAACACTCTGGCAGACCTGAGTGGCAGAGCAAACTATTATTTCAGTCTAGGCCACAGATAGGTTACAGATCTCTTGGCACATGAGACTATCTGGCCTGTGAATCTGCACTTAAAAGAGCAGGGCAGGGAAAGGAGAGAATGTCAAAAGACTAAGGCCATTTTTGCACTAGACTGTTATAGTGCTATTATTCCACTTTCAACATCCTACGGAATCCTGGGGTTTGCAGTTTAGGGAGGGGCCAGCTGGCCTAAGAAAAGAAGTATGTTTGTAAGCTTCTCATATCTTTATGTTGCTGCTTGTATGATAAATCAGCAGTATGACTGAATGACCTCTTTGCTGAATCAAAATCTGGTGTTAATCTGCCCAGAGCAAGGAGGTCACTTGACAGGCGTACAGAATCTGGCCTCATGCCATATGTCTAATTCCAACAAGCAGCTTGACTGAAACAAAAGCTGTCCAAAGCTGTAGGCAAGACTCCAGGTATGCCGTCTAACAGGGTCTAGTACCGTTTTATTAAGAACAGTAGTATTCAGTGTCAGCAGGCAAGTCAAGAAGTGTCAAGGCCCCAAACCCATTCAGTCTGAGCTCTCTCAACAGGGTCAAAGCTAACAAAGCAGACTGGCAAAATTTCCTTGCTAAGTTTATTATTAATACATCATTGCTAGAGATATAAATCTTTACTTTAGTTCATTCTTCATACAAGAACAAATAATTCACTGTTTTCTTATTGCTAGGTAAGATTATAAGAATGTTTGTACATTTTTAACATTTCATACTTGCAAAAAATCATTTCCACAAAAAACAACCTGTGCAGAAAAAAACAACTATTCTGTGCAAAAATGCCTTGTTTTCTGCACAAAAATATGGGTTTCAAAATAAGTTTTTGGACAAATGATTTTTTAAAAAGGCCTGACTTAGAAGAGTATTTTGCAGCAATTGACCATTTTCTTGATGAGATATATTACTGTTTTGAAACACACACACGCACACTTTTCATGGAGGACAGTAAAATTTGTGAGTATCCTTTATGCCTACATCTTGGTGAGCAACTGTGGATGGCTGAGAGTCTGCTTTAGCATCTCAGGATGTATTGGAGGCCTGTACTATGAAATATAGTGATTTAATGCTGCTTTAATAGGCATGCCCCCATCCTATGGAGTCCCGGGATGTGTAATATGCTGAGAATTCTCTGGACTTCTTCCTTGAATCACAGCACCGGAACTCTTTAAAGGAGATTTCTAAGTCCCTCACTGCAGACCCTAGGATTTCATAGAATGGGGCCATTCTAGTCAAAGAGGAGTTGTTGGGGCAGTTAAAGTGGTATCAGAGTACTACAACATTATAGAGCAGATGCACTTTGCAACAGTGGGTTGTCAACTCTATGTAGCCTTCTGCTTTCTGTACTCTAGGCTGAAACAAATTTATGAAATCCCAACCACCATGTACAGATGGTGGAAAGAGGTAATTAGTTATGCAGGCCACTTCTAAGGCTGTGAAGCTCCTTCAGTTTCTTGACCTTCATCTGTTTCTACTCAACACATTTGAAAGCTTCCTTTCATGGAATGCCTAATAGTTTTCAGTGAGATAGTTGTATTAGCCAGCTGCAGAATAAAAAGAAAAAAAAATATTCAGAGAAAGAGAATGGATGGGATGCATGCAGTCCACCTGGAAGATTCAACCCAGAAAGTAGTGTCAGCTGTCCAGGGCTGGCAGATGCCCTCCTTCGCCCTGCCCCCCGTGGGGAGGAGGACTGAAAGTGGACCACTCCCTGGATCGACCCAGCCCCCATCACGTGCATTTCTGCCAGGTTGGTATGCTGCAATTGGGTCTGGGTTATCCAGGAAGGCCCCAGTCCAGACAGGTGGCCTGCTGCCCTCACCTGGCAGTGGATGTGACACCCCAGCCACAGCCATTGCTGCATCCCAGGGCCAAGAGAAAAGACCACCACTGTGCCCTCTCCATGCTGCCTCCTATACTTCCCCCTAATGGGATGGGTGGTGCGGGGGCCTTTGCATAGGGGCGAGGATTGCATCCCCCAGATGCAACTGCCAATGTCTGCTGTGGTCATTGATTTCATTTTTCAAAATCTGGGCTTTTGGGGGGACTGGGGGGGCTGGGGGGAAATATTCTCCCAATTTAGGGATAATTCTCTCCTTCCCATTGGTCTTACATTCCATCCCACATGTTGTAACTTGAACATATATTTGGCTATGGCATTCCAGTACATAATCAGACAGAAAGTCTCTTATTGGTGCAATGAAAGTCATTTCCACACTACGTTGTTATAGTGCTATTATTCCACTTCCAACACCCTATGGAATCCTAGGGTTTGCCATTTAGGGAAGGGCTTTTAGAATTCTCAGCCAGAGAGCTCTTTGGTCTCAGGAAA
This sequence comes from Iguana delicatissima, assembly GCA_948472985.1. Lineage (NCBI taxonomy): Eukaryota > Metazoa > Chordata > Lepidosauria > Squamata > Iguanidae > Iguana > Iguana delicatissima. The sequence goes on along the minus strand of CAOKZL010000488.1, from coordinate 1,532,214 downwards.
CTAAAAACCCCAGACTTCCACAGGATGTTGAAAGTAGAATAATAGCACTGTAACAGTGTAGTGCAGAAATGGCCTGAGTTGGCCTCAAGAGATATTGCTGCCCAAGGTGAAGAACTAAATGGTGCCCACACAAATCTATGTCAGAACCTAAAGCTAGCCAAAGTACTTTGATACATGGGGCACAAGCACTGTAAAACAAATTAAATTAAGAACAGTTAGTTATCCTTTCATGACACCCAACTACTAAGCAAATGCTAAGAGCCAGTGTAGCATAAGAGTTCTGCAGACCTCTGTTACAGCCTATCTTTCACCACCAACTCTAGGATGCATAATTTTGGTGTGAGAGTCCCTTTGAACATTTATTCCATCACTTGTGGAAGGGGAAAAACAGAAGCATCATGCAGTGTCCCATAGACAGATGCATCTTGATGATATCTTCTGCCAACATCCTCTCATGGATTATCATGGATTTTGTTTACTGATATCACCTCTCAGCAGCTAGAATTTGATGGTAAAACTCTATTCATGGCATAATTTTATAATTTATGGTAAATGCAAATTTATATCTTGGTTACTATAATTGCCATCAGCTGGAAGACCATGTTTGTGTATGTGTGTGCACACACATGTTAAAAAAAAATGGGGCTTGGGCTGAAGTGAGAAACTGATGTCTAAAAACAGAACCCTCAGAGAAGATATAATATCAGTAAAATTTAAAGAAGAAAAGTTTCCTTTTATTGACTTCAGGAAAAACTCATTGGATAGAAGTGGTCCACCAAGAAGCCAGTGAAAATATTGAAAAGATGTGTTTAGTGAAATTTAATATAAAAGTTCACTACTTCTACAATGCTAAGTTTATAGCTTTGATTACCAGTATCTGTTTACCTGAAAAATAGTAGTTGGGTAACACTGGACTCACCATTACTTACTTCGTGATATTTCAGCATTCAACCTATTTTGATGTTGCTCATGTTTTAATGCGTATTTTTAACCATAAAAATTGTGTGTTGGCACGTGTGTTTACTTGTAGTCACTCTCAGACAGGAAGATGTATTGCTAGTTGTCAATGCACTATGCCTACAAGATGGCACTTTGCAAGGAGGCTGATTGTTAGAAGGAGAGAATAAAAATTAGTTTCAGGTTAACTTTGTCAAGGTGTCAAGATTCTTTGTCTGCTCTATCTCACACTGCTCCCTGACCTTCTGAAGCAGGTTTTTTTTGTTTTGTTTTGTTTTGGTGAAGTTAAAGGGTCTACAATGTGAAGGTCACAGTGGGAAAGTTCTGTTGTGTGAATAACCTGCTGTTTGTTTAAACCTGTGCCTTAATAATTGAGGGTATACATTTCACACATTTACTTCTTTGCCATAAGCTCGCTACCAGTATTATTCCATAAAGGTACACAGAACACACACAGTTACACACTTCCTTGAGAAATTTTACAGGACCTTATTTTCTTTTCATTGACATCCTTTGAAAGTACATTTAATTTGACATTAAAACTGGCCAGATCTTGGAAAAATTACTTGCTGGCTTGGGGATACTGAGAGTTGTATTCCCAAAGCTCTGTATAGAACCCCTCTAAAAAGCTTTTTAGTTCCTCCAAATTTCTCAGGTGCTATGCTTTGTGTAATACCAAAATTTGCAGCAAATTTCAATTTAGATAGTACCTCATATCCTGTTAGTAGCTCTGTATTGGTGGTAAAGCAAAATATGATGTACCAAGCTGTGAACTAACTAACTAATTACTGGTCCTTAGGAACCTGAAAATATTAAATAATCAATAGCACTTTAAATTCCGATGCTGTATCCACAAAGCTGAGATTGGTACATGAGATTGGAACCTGAAATAATTTTTCCAGCCCTGAAGGCAACTTAGAAAAAAGTGTGCTTTATTACAAAATTCTTGCCAGGGTCGCCTAGCTTCTGCCAATAGTTTCATGCAAATTCGCTATATTTAATGATTTAACATAAAGAATCACAGTTGTTAAAGGCCACAGAATGATATGCATATTTCTCCCAAAGGCTGGCTGTGTGCATTCAGCTGTTCTTAGGTAGAAGGAACATCCCACTAAATATCAGTGTCATGCTAAAAAAGAGAACAAACAGAAGAGGATCTAAGAGGCTTCTGCTGGACTGGAAATGTAAGACAGAAAAGTGGTGTGGGGGACTGAAGAGAAACACTTTTTTTTTTTTTTTTGCCTTGGAAAGGGAACTTATTTTCAATTAGTACTAAAGGAAATGTTACAAATAAGAGAGGGAAAGTATAGAAAGGTAGTTTGAAAGCATGAGCCATGGCCTAGGAGACACTCCAGAGGGGCTTTAAAAAGGTAACGATAGAAAATAAGATTTACTGTAAATTACCTGGCTACAGAAGCTCATTTGGGAGCTCCTGACGGCTTTAAGAAGGGATGTAAAAATCTCTCTGTCTTGATTTCACTGCATTTGTCTGAATCCTATCTGCATTAGTTTACATCATCTGGAAGACTGTGTTTTTTATTCCTGACTCCTGTGCATCATTGTGAAGTTTTTGGGTCTGGGGTTTGGTTTCTTTTTGTTTTACTGGGTCAAGTTTAAACAAAAATTGTACGTATTTTTGTATGCATTTCTCCCTTGGACTGAGGAATGTGCATATTTTTTCAATTGTGCATGTTTTTCAATTGGTCTCTTTTCAGCCATTCACATTTTTGACACACTTTCCTGGTTTTGTATGTGTTTTATGTCTTCAACCTGTGCTAAAAGCAAGGATGTAGCTACTGAAGAGAATATTATTTTGGTCATTAACTGTCATCAAGTCGACTTCAAGTCATGGTGACTGTCTGAATGAGAGACTTCCAAGTCATCCAATCATCAATCGCCCTGCTCAGGTCTTACAGATTCAGGGGCATGTCTTCATTGATTGAGTCTATCCATCTGTTATGTGTTCTTCCTTTTTTCATACTGCCTTCTACCTTACCAAGCATTATTGGCTCTTCTAGAAAGTCACGTCTTCTCATGATATGCCCAAAACATGACAGCCTCAGTTTAGTCATCTTGGCTTCTAGGAAGAGTTCAAGCTTGATGTGCCCTAGGAACCATTCATTTTACCAGTCCAGGTATCAGTAGAACTCTTCTCCAACACCACATTTTGAATGAAATGATTTTCTTCCTATCAGCTTTCTTCGCTGTCCACTTTTCACCACCATACGTAGAAATTGGAAATATGATGGCATGGACAATATTAACTTTAGTATTCAGTGATGTGTCTTTTTAATTGAATGTCTGCATATGGTCAGTATCTTGTGGGGAGTCTTGCCTCTCACTAAATGGTCCAGTGTCTATAGGAGGTCATATAGCCAGGAGAGGTAATCGTGCCAATGCTGACATTAGTATAAAGTTTGCAAACCTGATTTATTCACTCTTCTGTGAGAAGCTAATTTTTCAATCCTTTTCTTCCATGATGAGGCCATTCAATCCAATGAGTTACTGGAGATGTCTGAAATCCTATGGAGAGCTTCAACTAAGAGGTGATTTCCTTTGTCTAGGGCAAGGATGGGCAGCCTATTGGCACTCCAGATATTGTTGGACTGAAATTCCTGTTTTTCCAACCCCAGCTATCATTATTTCACTATGCTGGCCACAGATTAATACCATTCCACCACAAGTTGCCCGTCTCTAGTCTCAAAAGCAGAACTGGTATAAGTTCTAGCTTGATGATTTCTTTATCCAGTAGGCCAAGCAGTGATTCTTGGCTCTGAAATATAGGAATGGAATGAATATTCAAAAATGGTTAAAAAAAAATCTTTCTTGAGTGTCAGGAAATCCTGCCAATAATAATCCTAAACTTATGAGAATCTGTGCAGTTTGGGACTCACTCTACACAAAATTTGCACATTTTACAGCATTTTCTGAACAGAAATTAGTATTTCTGCACAGGATATTGGAAAATGATGTTTCCTGCATAGAAAACATCATTTCCTGTGCAAAATATTATGTATGAATTTTGTACAGAATAAGGCTATTTCTGCATCAGCATTGCTGTCCCGCAATGGGGAAGCATTGGCAACAGTCTGTGAGTTATGCTTTCACACAATGTTGTCTCAGTCCTGCCAACGCATCTGTACCTGTCACAATCACAGGATATTCCATTAATGGAAAAAAATCCATTAATGGCCCATGATCACACAATGCTCCAATTGCAGGCAGCAATGTGGAATGGGTGGAAGCACAATCGAAGCACTTCCCTCCCCAGTGCAACATGGGAAAGAGGTCTGCTGCAGTGCAGAAGGAAGGCACATGTTGCTCCAATCCACAGGCAGTCAGCCAGTGCAGAGGGGAACACTGGGGACGTGCTACTATCCTGGCAAAAGCATCTACAGAAAGGAAAATGATGTCCCTTCATTAAATGTTTGAAGCCAGTTATTTTAGGGTTTTTCCTCTTCCACATTTCAGACTTTCCTCTTTGTGCTGTGGCAAGCATCCTGTTTGTTTGTTTGTTTTTGGTGGAGGTGATTTCCATTATAAATCATATAAAATGTATAAATATAATACTTCTAAATTTAATAGCACAAAGAAAAAATCATGATGTTATGTAGAGATACATCTTAACTCTGGCCAACAAAAGATAAGTTGACAGTGAAAGTAAAAAAGACATGGGTGAAAATCATCCACCTAGAAGAACCTCAGCAGGTCCCCCTGCTGATTTATAGAGAAAATAAGCAATATTTATACAAGAATGCTGAATCAGAGATATCACCTCGACCAACCGCTGAAGCTCGCCAGCCTAAAGCCCGCCCCTGGCAGATCGCAGGCTCGCATTGGTGCGAGCCTGTGATTCTGCACAAGGGAGCAGGCTCACACTGACGCGTTCTGTGCTTTTGAAAAACTGCAAGAAACAGGTTTTTCAAAAGCACTGGACAACCACTTGGGGTCGTTCCAGAGCGGGCTGAGGTGCGGAACTACACTAAGCAGTCCGGACCCAGTCCGGTTTCAGGTGCAGACGTCCTCCCTGGAGGACAGACTGCACCATTTCTAATACCCCATGCGGAAATGGCCTAAGACAGCTTTCTACTCTTTTATATCAAAAATGTACACTTTTTTCCATACTAACATAGAAAGCTGTTTTGTACAAAATCAGACCATTGATTTACCAAGTCCTGTATAGTCAACCTATCTTGTTTCAATCCACAGAGACAGAATCCATCCAAATTCTAAGAAAAATCTTCCAACAAGTATGAAGAACAAAATGGGTACTTTCGAAGTATGGTCCGATGCCCAAGAAAAGAATTGTACTACCCATTGGACTGTTGCACTCAAATATCATGCAATCAAAATATTTGTCAACAAAGACATTTTCTATATATGGAGTTAGAAATGAGAGATGTCCAAACTGGCTTTGGAAAAGGAAAGGCCATATGAATAATATTGAAAACTAGGGATGGGCCAACCGAATCCTCGAATCCTGGATAAGGATTCAAGATTCCCGAATCTGAATCCCTGCACCAAAATAGGCAAACCGAATCTTTTGAATTCACCAACTAAATAGATTGTTGGAGACTGGGACACCTGAAAACCAGGGAGACTGGGATGCCTGAAAACCTGGAAGACCATATATACAAGGGAAGATAGTAAGTAGGTGAGGTTTTCCCTTGGAGTAATAATGACCTTTGCTAACATTTTCACAAATTACAGCTGGGCTTGTATTCTAAGATATTGAAATTGAACATTTCACATTTAAATTCAGTACTTGACTGGAAGCTACAGGCTTCAGATTTCAAGGACAGCTGAAACATTCCTTTGTAGCTCCCTTGCAATCCTCTTTCAGACACAATTCTGGGGTTTGAACTTTACAAGGTGTCACAGCTTTCTCTACCAAAGTGTACTGGTACATCATCAAACTACAAACCCCAGGATGCCAGAAGGAGTTATGCAAAGAAAAGCCAGTTTTGACCTGGATTATCTCTCTATTGTAGTATGTGGCCCTGTTTACACAGGCATGAAAATGTGGGATTAATCCACATTTTCCTGCCTGTGTAGAAAGGGCCTTTATGTCATTTTCAATCTGGGAAAATCCTGAGGCAAAACTTTGACAATTGTCTTGGCCAGATTTCTTCAGAGGGAGGTTTGCCTTTGCCTAGGTTTTGGATAAGGCTGAGAGAGTGTGTCTTGCCCAAGATTATCCTTCTTTCGCTTGCTTTTAAACTCTTTTTTAAAAAAGGATTCAAACGATTCAAAATTTGTGAGATTCGTGGATTCCCAGAACCTTTGAGGGATTCGGATCCAGATTCAGATTTGGAAAATTCTGGATTCATCTCATCCCTATTGAAAACATATTTTGAATAATGGAATACACCAAAGAATTTCAGAAGAAAATCAACTTGTGCTTTATAGATTATAGAAAAGCTTTTAGAACAGTTATGGAGAAAATATGACTTGCCAGAACATTTCATTGTCCTGATGTGTAACCTGTATTCTGAACAAAAGACAGTGATGTAGACTCGAGTAAACTGACGCAGACTCAAGTCAGACTTAAGTAATTTCAAAGACTCCACTCGGATTCAATCAGCAATAAATGATGCACTGACTTGAGTTGACTTGAGACTTGTATATTTTTAGTGACTGACTTGCTGTCCTTGGTTCAGAAACATAACACATCCATTGAGAAACCTTATGACTTTGAACAATGCTTCCATCTCTTTTTGCTTACTGGTCACATGATAATCTGTCTCAAGTCAAAAGTGTGGGTACATTTCTCAGAGAAGAACAGCAAATGGATTAGGCAATGGGCTTGAGGTCTACTCAACAGCCTGTCCCTTCTGCATATCGGAGGAGCCTTCTAAAACTATTCCTAAGAGCAGAAGTCAAGGCTCACCCCCAGAGTACAGGGTGCATTTCTCAGAGAGGAACAGCAAATGTGTTAGGCAACAGGCTTGAGGAGGAAAGATCCATCTAAAACTTTTGAAGCTTTAGTAATAGGGAGTAAAAAGGATCCTATTCCCCACTTCTGAAGCTGCATATGGCAAAATCACAAATATGGAAGGTCAACTCTGCATAAATGGTTAAAACTGACTTTATGTGACTCTGTCCAGAAATTCTGGAATATATGTTGGGGTATGAACCTGGCTTCCAGACTTGAGACTTGACTTGAAAGTATCTTCAAGGACCTGAGACTTGACTTGAGACTTGAAGGTAGAGACTCACAAGCCTCGTTCACAGTTTCTCAGTCTCACAAGGCTTGCAGTCCCTATTAAAAATGGCCTAGGGAGGCAGTAGAGGTGACAGCTAATAATTTGTGAATAATCAAATCTGCAAAAGTGAAATCCACAAATGTGGAGGGCTGACTGTATATGTACTGGCAGCAGGCTGTGACATCATAAAATTGTGGATTCTTTTGAACTGAGAGGAACCTAATTCATTAGGAAATATGTCATTGAGTTCTAAAGGTAAAAACAAAAAAACAAATCCTTTTTATTTGAAACAGTGGTAAAGGGTGACAGTGCTGGGGAGAATAATTAAAAAGGTTCTTCATTCCTTCAGTTGTCTTCAGGTCCAAATTTATTATAAGTGCATATTTGAGAAAACTGCAATGCTGCAAATTGCTTAAAGGGAAGTAAAACAAGATACGGCAATGTAATTACTACTAATTAGAACTGGTCTTGACTTTAGAAAACAATTAGGCCATAAACCACTGCAAAAAATGGCTTTTTTCTTCAGTGTTCATCATTTAATACTTCCTTATTATATCCGTTCATATTTTAAAAAATTGTCTCCTCCGTGTCCATTGAGTCTCCTTAATTACTGGGAGAATTTTTTTTTCTTTTTTTTAAATGTAGCAGGTAGAAAGAAAATACTAAGCTTGATATGCTGGGGTTAAATCAGAATGTTCTGCCCTTTCTTTCTTTCTTTCTTTCTTTCCCTCCTTCTCCTTTGGTTACTTTGAATGGATCACAGCTTCTGGTATATCATGGTCTTCCTCCTAACATAAGGGTGTGCAAGGTGCACCTTGAAGAATACATGTAGCCACCAGGGCTGTTTTTGTGGGTTCCGCCCCAGCTCATGTTTTTTGAAGTTTTTTTTCCTTTTTTGGGGGGGCTCGTATGGTCCCAAATGCCATGTAGGAGCATTTTCTTTGCATACTTGCACCTCCAGCCCAATTGAGGTCAAAGAGAGTCCTCTTAGAAAACATTCTGCATACAAAGCTGGTGCTCACTGAGCTACAGTTCCTCCAAACAGTCTGCTGCTAGAGCTGAGCTGGGCTATTATGGAAAGACAGGGGCCTGCTTTAGCCCATAAGGAGACCTTGAAGGTCATCCTCAATAACTCCTCAACATTGTTGCTCCGACATCCCCATGATGAATTTTTTCGCCATTTTAGTTCCAGGAGAGATTGGCTGTTTTTAGCAAAGAGGCATGACTGGAAACCACTTCCCATTCACTTCCTGTTTAATAAGAGGAAAAGGAAGTGAACAGGAAGTGTATGAAGAAAGTCTCAGGTTCAGTCCCTGGCATATCTTGTTCAAACAATCAGGAATTCAGTACTTGTCAAAATAATTAGGAAGCCTGAGATCCTGGGGAATAGCTGCTGCTCAGAGTAGACACAACTAGGATAACTGGACAAATATTCCAGCCTGTCCTTTTATATGGTACTTTCCTATATGCAATTGATTCATTGGAAGTGGGGAGAGGAAGAGTTGTTTTCAAGGTCTGGAGGAATGAATGTTTTGTTTTTCTCTGAAAGCAGCATTCCTGGGTGAGCAAATAATAAAAGAAGCTGTTCAGTGAACTCAACAAACTTCAAGGTCTAATGCTCAGTAGGAGCAAAGCTATAAGGGGAAAGCATACTTCTTCATCATCTACTGGCTACCTACTGCACAGGGAGTGGGCAGGCTTGCATTTTGTGTATTATTATTGTTGTACAATTGATGTTCCTTGTCACCAAATGTGGCCATTCATTCAGCTTAATAGGTTTAAGAGTGAGAGTGTCGCATACATAGTTGATGCTATTAAGCTTTGCCAACCAGTACTATATTTGGTGCTAAATGTTTCCTTGTGGTGGTTTCCTTCATCTCTTTTGGTACTCAGAACCCAAATGCATAGTTCGTGGAACTGCAGATTTGTTGGTGGAAGAAGAAAAAAAGAGAAAACAGCAAATTTGCTACCTTAGCAGGTAATGCTGTGCTGAAAGAAAAAGAAAGGAAGGAAGGAAGGAAGGAAGGAAGGAAGGAAGGAAGGAAGGAAGGAAGGAAGGAAGGAAGAAAGAAAGAAAGAAAGAAAGAAAGAAAGAAAGAAAGAAAGAAAGAAAGAAAGAAAGAAAGAAAGAATAAGCAGTTGGTGTTTCTTGCATTTGTTGTCAGAGGCACTCACCCATTTGTTTCCTATTTCATGGTAAACTGGCAGTCTGATAACTTAAATGAATTAAAAATAATTTGAGTGTTCTTATTGTGTTCTTTGGGGAGAAAAGAAAGTTACAAGAAACTTTGTGATGAACAGATGGCATGTCCAAACTGTTGTTCCTTCCACAGTTTTGACTTCTAAAGTTTAACTACCAAAATCTAATTTAAATGAATTGAGCATCCATTTTCTCATTCAAATGGCTCACAAATGGAAGTTTTATTGCTACACATGATCCTTATATTGGGACTGAGGTGAAAAAGGGGATTAAATACAGATTAGCAACTTTATTTACACACAATGGCCAGCATCCTGTTAGTGACATAAGTATGTGTAACTTGCAGTATGCATACAAAATTATTGTTGTTGTTATTATAGTTGTTGTTGTTGTTGTTATCATCATCATCATCATCATCATTTGGTCAATGTACACTGGTCATATCCAGCTGATGACAACATAAGTGGAGCTGCACATGTGGGACCATAGTGCATTATAGCACAAAGAATAATGTATAAATTCATATTGTCTCTATGCATTTGTAGACTGTGTGTTGTAATGACACAATGGATTTTAGCCACTAAAAGAGTTCCACAATGTAACTCCACCAGTTGATATTTATGCTACATTTGAAGCAATGTAAGATTTCAGCCATTATACCATAGCATTAGTCAATGTAACAACCTGACTCAGGCCCTTTTCGCATGATATTGTCCATGCAAAAGGGCCCCTCGAGTGTCGTGTAAGTGTGAGGAGCGGTCCACATGACACATTCACATTTGTGCGATGCTCCTGGGCCTGGCAGGCACCGCTCACACACTTTTTCATTTTTGGCTTTAAGCCAAAAATGATGCTCGGTCACTCATCGCTCCAGGGTCCCGCGCGCACTTACCATGCGTGCAGAGCCTCAGGAGCCAGGCCAGTCATGTTTCCTGTCCCAGGCTGCACTGTGAAAGGAAGGGATGGGGCTCTCGTGCAAGCAGGCAACTCGTGCTGAGCCAAAGGACATCAGACGCGAGACCCTTTCTCCCGAGGCTGCTCACGCAAGCACCACACCCCAGCCCTGAGAAAAGGTGAGTTGCGGAAAGGGCCTCAGTGTTGTTCAGGATAGGTGGAGGGCTCAGGAAGAATATGGGTGGGGATCTACAACTGCTTCCCCCCAAACATTTACCTCTTGATGTGGCTACTTAATCTGCCTAATGGTAAGGCCAGTCTCACATATGCAACCAACTACTGATGGCCTCCACCACACCTTTAAGAAAAATACATATTGAAAAGCAACAGTTTGGCACAGAAAAGCAGTAGCCATAGAATGTGAAATCTTTTTTCCTCCTCACCACTTCTCCACAATCACTTTTCCCCCACCAACAAATTTCCAAACATGTGTTTGTTAAGGTAATGTATTGCCCCTTTCCTCTCTATTTTTAATTACCTCATCTTGGTGAGAATGCATACTGAGACCATTACAAAAGTCACACGTAGCTTAGCGCTTTCCAGGCTGAGCTAAAGGAGAAGAAAATTAATTAGAGTAATTCAAACCCCTCTGAGTCAGTTTCTCTCCAACGTCCTTGTTCTCTGTTTTGCGCAGCTAGGAAAATTGCCAGTGGTCAGAAATGATAAATGGCAGGTTGCATCCAACCTCCATTCCAGTGTTTCTCAAACGATTGCTACCTTCTTCCCTGAATTTAAAACTGGAGGCCTACTTCATGCTTACACTGGAAAAAGAGGGATAATATATCTTTGATCCTCATCAGTTCCCAGAAAAAGTGTGTGATCATCCCTTCTTCTGCTGTGAGATAGGCTAATTAATATAGCCACCTAAGCATCTCACCCCTCAGTTCAGCCGAGGAAGAATACTCTACCAAATCAGGACAGTAAAGATGCCTCAGTGATTTCCTTCATACTTCTCATTAGTAGTTAGGAATGGAGAGATTATAGAGTGGAGTAAGGTTGCTGCAGATTTGGGATCCCATGAAACCACAAGACATAATTATGTCTTTTCATTACTATATTATCAGTATTTCTATTGTTACTTCCATGCATGCAGTGAGGCACTTGTACAAGTTTCTGCCTCATGAGTGAAGGGCTGATGCTATTTTGGTGCTTTCCTGTCAGGACTCATGACTCAGAGTAAGAGGAGAAGGCATAGAATAACCTTCCAGCTCAACCGGTAGAATGGCAGCCTCAGGACCCACCAGTGGTTGAGGGCACCGGCAGCATAGCTGGAACACTCTGATGATGAGGCATTGGCTCCAAGCCCTCAGGCATGAAGGGTAGAAAAGAGAACAGAGCAAAGACATTCACTGAAGCTTCTTGCCAAGCAAGGGAAGAAACTCTCATAATTTAGGACAGCTGGCTGCAGCCAGTTTAAGAAACAGCTCAGACTCCCAGTCTTTGCTGGAGAAAGCCATTCCATTTCCTGGTGTGCATTCCTGTGTTCCTGAGACTCTGTTTCTGATATCCAGACACTGGCCTTGGAATGGCTGAAGGCCATGTTGGGATCTTGGACTGGCTGACAACCCTGCTTGTGTAAGGCCCCACTTTGGGGGTCCCCAATATCAGTATGGTTTGGATGGGCACCATACCTAATTGGCATCATATGTAATTGGCAACATATTTTATTGGCTCTGATATCAAATTCAAGCCTGAGAGGTGACAGAGGTCAAACCGAGTGAGGGAAAGAATTTGACTGTAAATGTGAGAAGCATAGGTCAACTCCAAACGTCCTCCAGGTAAGACTGAGTCATTTGTCAGGCAAACACACACCATTCCTGTGGATAATAGGCTGCAATAGAAGCTGGACTTTTCCAGGGAATCCAAATGTGAGGAGCCCACCAGGACACTGGTTGACAGATATCCATCCATTGAACACCTGGATTCTTTCCTCTGTCCTCAGAGCACCCAAAATAGACAGCTATTACAACATTCATCATGTCTTTGTCAATCAAAGCAATAAGCCCATCAACAGGCGAAAGACTCATTGTCCACAACAGGTTCCATTTGTCTTGCATCTGGAACCTTCACAGCCACAAGCCATTTTCAGGGTACAAATACCCCTGATTTGAGGAGGCCCAGTGCAGTCTCTTGAAAGTCTACCCGTCACTCTGTCCATCTGGCCCCTGAATGAGAACTGCCCTTAGGTCCTACCTAAGCCAAAATACATTTCTGCTCTTCACTACTCTTCTGGACTGGTAATTATAAATCCCCCCAAATCCCTCAGCCTCTCTATAATTTTTCCTCTTCTCTTTCAGCTAGCTCTTGTGTGCATGTGTGATTGTGTGTATCTTGTGTGCATGCATGAGTGAATTCCCCTCAATAAAATCATTTATTAGACAATTCTGCTTGGTTTTTGGCTTGGCCTGACCCCATAAACATTGGGTAAAAAGATCTCGCCTCTTGTAGTGCTACAGCTTGTGGTCTGGCTAATTCCCATTCCCCATTATCTGGAACACATTGAGGTGTCCCCCATGGGACCCCAGAAATCAGGATAACACTTGACTCTCCTTTTGCAAGTAAACTCTAAGGCAGTGGTTCTCAACCTGTGGGTCCCCAGATGTTTGTGGACTTCAGCTCCCAGAAGCCCCAGCTACTATGGTCAATGCTCAGGGCTTCTGGGAGCTGAAGTCCACAAACATCTGGGGACCCACAGGTTGAGAACCACTGCTCTAAGGCAAGTTGTTCTACAGAGACTCTGTATTTTGCTGACCTTGTCTTAACCCACATTATCTGCAAGAGCACTGAGTAAACTGCTTCCTAATAGCTGCTTGTGTGGTTGTGTCAAAACATGCATCAGGACATTTCCCACAGGCAGCAAAATATCTGAGGCTGGCAGGGATGCTTGAAAATTGCCTTGGCCCCAACTCCAAGTGGCCACAAACTTCTTAAAGCTTGCTGCTTCCAAAAAGTAGCTCACATTCCCCAATCCCAATGTTTGCAGCTGGAGATCCTGGGCCAGTGAGTTACCCCTCACCTTCAAGGTAGCCAGGAACTTAAAGTATAGATAAGTATGGTGGTGCCAGTGTCTCTGACTTTTACATATACTTCCAAGCTTTGGCACTAACATGGATTGCAGAATGGCTCACTTTGCGTAATGAAAGATTGCTAACGCTAGAAAGCGCTGACCTAAGGTTTGGGTGGCACCTCTATATCTGGTATGATAAGGCAAAAATTAATAAAGATGTCTCTCACCATTATATCAGAAAAGCTTTACTGAAAATATGGAACACTTACAAGTCTACAATATTTAAGAAAATTTCATTGTGGATTTCACCACAAGAAGCCTTCTTCAGAACGTGGAAAAATATATCAAATAAATGGATACAATATTCAGATTTAATTGAAAAATCTCCCACAGGAAAACTAACTATAAAAAACAGAGAGAAACTTGAAGAAGAAGGGAACGTTTTGAACTGGTTCCCTTATCACCAGCTGGTTGAAAGGTTCCACATAGAGTCAAAACTTCAAGGCTTTGAAACTAGTAAAGAGACAAATGGTACAATGAAGCTCATGTTTGAGAACCCCTCACATTTGATGGCAAAATTATATAAGATCTTACAGCTTTGAGAGAAAGAGGAAGAAACGGTTAAGGATCTGATGATAAAGTGGTCCCAGAATTTTGGTTATCTGATACAGCTAGAACATTGGAAATTAGTTGAAGAATGACACTAAAATTTATAGTAGCTCAGCATTTGAAAGAAAATCATTTCAAGCTATTCCATAGATGGTACGTGACCCCAGAAAAACTTCAAAAAATTCACAGGTCTGGTACTGGAAAATGTTGGAAATGCTGCAGAATGATGTGCCATATGTAGTGGAATTGTTAAAAAGCCCAGGAATATTGGACTAGAATACACAAAACTATATTAGAAATCTTCCAAATTCAGTATGATATGTCCCCAGACATTTACTTATTGAATATTTTACATAAAATTGACACACAGATGACTAGGAAATATTTGAGGATTATATTTGAGGAGATATTTGAAGATCGTTCTATATGATAACAGCTGTTAGAATTGAATATGCAAAACTATGGAAAAATGAGGGGGTCCCCAAAATTGAGTAATGGCTCTATAACCTTCTGGAAATGAAGGCAGTAAACATATTATCTCAAAAACTAAAAAACTTGACAGAAGAGAAAATAAAAAATGAGTGGGCTTCTGTAGACATCTTCCTCCAAAAGACAAAGGAGCAAGTCCAGCTGATACAGTAAGCCTCTATAAGTAAATTTAGAAGGAGGAATCTACTTTAGGATAAGTTAAGGGGGCTTAAAGCTATACTCTATAAAGACATGGAAAGAAACAGAAAGAGAACATTAAGAATTAAGAATGTATTGTAGGGAAAAAAGCTTTGATTTCAGTCTTAAATATCAGGAGTAGACTGTAAGTTGATACTCTTAGAAGTACAGTTTGAATTGAAAACACAGAATATACTGTATCTCAAGTGGAAACAATGGAAGGTTAAGAAAATACAGAGAATTTCTACTCATAAATATAGACAAAATTTTATTTCATAAAGTATGTATTTTATTTCAGTTGTTTTGTGTATAAAAAGGATAAATAAATAAAAAAAGGTACGGATAACCTTCCCTCTATCTCTAAGTGTCTCTAGATGCTCACCAGGATAGCATCCCTCACTTGTCAGTGTCCCTATACATATACACGGCTAATGAGACAAATTTGTACCCTCAACAAGGCAATACTATAGTGTATACCAAAATTAGTGTTGCCAGACTGGATATGAAATGAGGATCATGTAACATTAATTCTGAACAGATCATAGAGCAGCAGAGGTACTGTAAAGTGTTGTCAAGCCAAGCAAAAGATATCTGTCCTTGCTTACCTTTCCAAACCCCAGCTTTTAGCCACAGCCATCCACTCCCAACCTGGCTGTTTCTGCCCTGGTGGAAAGTATCAAAAGAGACACAGAGAGGTATCTGGCTCTGTTCTTGTCAATGCCACCTTTGCGCTCTCTTTTCCCCACTCTCCACTGGTGTGGTAATAGCTGTGTTGGGAGGGGAAAGCTGTGTCTGAAAACTGGTGTGTGGAAGATGAACAAGGACAGATGTCTTGATCCAGCCTGACAGAGATTTACAGTACCTTATTCTGCTCTACAATCTGTTCACAATTAAATTTACAAGAGCCCTGCCCTGTATCCAACCTGACAACCCTTGGTAAAATGCACCCATGAGCTAATCAGTGTGAAGAAGAAAAAAAGAGTAGCCTCCTCACCCACAGGCAACTAGCATGAATTGAAAGAAGTAAGATGAGTAGCCACATCATTCAAACAAGCTGCTGGAATGGATAGGCCCACCTTAAGTAGGTATGCTGCAACTAAAGATACCATGATTATGTTGCATGCTGGTACAGTGTCAGCATCTTTTCCACTTTCCCAAAAGTGCTGGGAAAGGGGGGAAATTTGCCTCTAGCTGGAAGAGCAACATTCACACAATCCTTTTGGGAAGACCTTGGGCAATGTCAAGGATAAGATTCCCTTTGCAGTGAACATTTAGAACTTCTTGCAAAAATCTTTTCCTTGCAGTCTATGATGGGCAGTGTCTCCCACATCAGTGGGTCTGGGAATGTACTTTGAATTTTAGTCTGAACTTTAAAGGAGCTATATAAGTTGATAAAGTAATTTTTGGAATAAGGTTCAGCACCTAGGTTAGCTCCTTTGAAGTTCAGATAAAAACCCAGAACACAATCCACTGACATGGAAGCAACAGCAACCACTAATGTTACTTCTATTCAATTGCACTTGTACTCACTTAGCCCAGTGTCAGCTGCACAGATAGAATAATTTGTGCTCCTTTTTACTGATATTCAGTGATGTCACTGAGTCAGAGGCATCATAGGCCCTTTTTTCACACAGCATTTCTGATGGAAAGGGCCCCTTGAGCATTGCGCAAATGTGAGGAGCAGTCCACACAATGCACTCACATTTGCACGATGCTCCAGGGCCTGACACGGACTGCACACACATTTTTTCATTTTCGGCTTGAAGCTGAAAATGCTGCGCGGTCGTGCATCACTCCAGGGCCCCGCACACACTTACCTTGCGTGTGGAGCCTTGGGAGCCGGGCCAGTTGCGCTTCCTGTCTCAGTGCAGTCTGGAAAGGTCCCAGGCTGCACTGCAAAAGGAAGAGGCAGGAAGCTTGTGTGGAGGTGAAGGACCCCAGACATGAGAGCCTCTCTCCGAAGGCTGCTCGCACGAGCACCGCACCCCAGTGCCGAAAATGGGTGAGTTGTGGAAAGGGTCGTAGTGATATCACATGCTTCTGTACAGGTTCCTTGCACATTGAGATAACTGATATTTTGATTCCACAAAGGAAGAACAGTGCAGGAGAAATGACGCCAAAGACAGCTCAAGAGCTCTTTCATGCTACACAGTTAGAGCACTCTGACCAGTATTCTATATCAGTGAGCCCAGCCTCCCTAAACCCAATGGAAATGCCATTTATCTATGTTGCAACTGTTGGCTGCAGAGGTGGGAGGAGTCGTGATCATGGGAATTGTGTCATAATCATAATTAATTAGTGATTGTAGATACAGAACAGTTAAGGATGAGAAAATCTAGGTAAATGTTCCATATTCATGATTGCTACTTAAGTCACAATGATGACCCGATTGCCACAATTGCATTTCCTACCCCCAACCTACTTGATTGGGTGTCAGTTGCATGGGTAGAAGAAAATCCATTCTGCTGGTGATTGGAGCATGGCTAAATGACGTTTCTGTCAGGTATGGGGAAGGGGATTGTGACAGGAGAGGTTACTTAGTTAAGTATTCTTCACTGAATAGTTGGTCTATCATTCCACTTTAACCATCCTGGTTCCATCCTATAGAATCCTGGGATCTGCAATTAAGGGAGAGGTATTCAGAATTCTCAGCCAGAGAGCTCCAGTTGCTCAGCAGATTACAAGCCCCAGGATTCATCACATTATCTAGGCAGTTAAAGTGAAATCAAATCATAGTGTTATAATTGTGCACTGGAATGGAACTCCCACAGGTCTGTATAGCCACAGACTACATGCATTTTCATTTGGGCCATTTGAAAATGAATTTACATGATTTGCCACTTCCCACTTTAAGAAATGAACTGAGAAATGATTCTTTGTGCATTTTCAAAGTTCTTCAAATGTTATGATAGTTTCTTGCTCAAAAATGTATCAAAATAAATATCAACATGCATAATCTATGGAAAATGCATGTGAAAATGTGCATTTTACTCTAAAATGCATATAAAGTTAAAATAACACATTTCCCTGTAAACTGCAGATTTGATATGGAAACAGATTTGACATGGAACAGGCCTGTGGATGAACACATGGAAAACTGACTTGGGCCAGAAATAGACCAATGCTTATCTCCCTAACCTAACAGCCTCTTAGTTACTTGGTGTAGTGTGTCACTCAGATTTAACTTTTTAATCACTGAAAGCAAACACAATCTTCTCTGAAATATGCTCAATGCTCCCTCTCATGGCTGGGGATTCTAGGCAAAGAAATTGTAATGATGGGTAATCTAGCTTTCAAGCAAAGCTTGATAAACATCTGAGTGAAGATTATCAAATGCCTCAAAACTGGTTTTGCTATCTGTATTGATTTTGTTTTACTTGTCCCACTGAAACTCATGTTTTCCTTCTTGAAATGTTGCAGATATTTTTCCTCAGAACATACATTTCCCAACTCAGTAGGAAATTTCTTCTGTAGATGAAATTCAAAAGCAGCTGTGAGTTTTATCAGCATATTCTGATATGTGTGGAGTTTCCTCATCAACATCAGATTCCCAAAAGGATATTACTTGTTTGTAAGAGGCAGACATCTACATGATAGCTTGTTTGGAAGTTTAACATATAGTGTTTCTCAAATAATATTCTAAAGCTGTTGTGGACTCTAATAAAAGCTTGCAAAAGTTACTTTTTTGGGACTGTAATTCCTAGACTTCCCCACCCAGATGGCCAAGATTCTGGGCGTTATAGTCCAAAAACTTTCTAAACTGCTTGACATTCTAGCCCTAAGCAGGGATGTGTAAAACCATTCTAAGAACATTTGCTAGACTAAGAAAGATGCTTTGTGCTTTCCTCATAATTCCTCAGACATTTCATCTTAGTGAGCATGTCAAAATTCCCCTTGAAATTTCACTTTAGAGAAAATTAAGTGTCAAGCCTTGGGTATGCCCTGTTTTTTTCTACAGACATCTTGTAGACCAGTGCCAGAGCCCATATGTTGATTATAGACCTGAAAGTCAAATTGCACTATGTGTGCTTTTCTTAGAATAAGAGTAAAACGAATTCAATTGACAGCTGTCCCTTATTTTTAAAGGAATGTCATTGATTTTCACACGTCACAACTTCACAGAACTTAACAGCTGACCCTTATTTCAGATGTCATATTTCCTATGCTATTACAATGCCCAAGGCAGCTCATTTCTGCTGTTCTGGTAGGTAATGCACAGGGCTTTATAAAGATTACTGTGTGATCTTTGATCCAGGAGCAAAGCTAGGGCAGTTTTTTCAAGTCACAAAGGCAAGAATTTATTTATGAATGATAAATAAGCAGTAGGGCATTGCTACTTGCTAGTAGCAGCTGACTGATGGCTGCCCATACACAACTTGATGTCTTTTCATTTAATGTCATGCATCCTCATTTCATGACTTGTAGCTGCATTACATCCCTTGAGTATAGTTCTTGATGTGAGGTTTAAGGAAACACTGTCTGATGTATCCAATCTCTGACAGCAGTTGCACATATGAACATTACCCCTTGATGTTGTAGTCTTCCAGTAGTGAAACATCTGATCTTTGTATTGGCCTAATATACTAACAACAGCTGTCAATTTATATGTTATTGTTTTTGTCTTAGGGGCAACATGGCTGACTTTTCTTTCTGTGTTCTTCCTAGCTCTTCATGCTTTGGTTCACACCAAATTCTGAGCCACCTAGGCTTAGAGCACATGAGGCCAACATAAAGCTTTCGTTTTGCTAATGAATGAGGTCTGTCTTAAAGGGCAAACAATCAAAGGCACAAACTAATTATCTGACCAGTGCAGTTGAGGCCTTCATTTCATTTTATTCCATTCCATTCCTTTCCATCCCCCAAACTCAACCCCACCTTCTCACTCTCATTTTGAATCATGATGCCTGGCAGTCTACATGAAACCTTTCACTCCTCACCCATGCCCAGACAGTTAGTGGAGTGTTTGACCTTCTGGTTTAGATAAATAATTAATTTATCCACTTTATGAACAATTCATAGGCCATATGTGTGTGAGACGGGGGGGGGAGAAAGAGAATGAGAGAGTGAGTGAATCACCTTCTGTGAAGAGTAACATTATTACCCTCCCTCTTCCTGCTGAATAGAGGATGAGGTAGAGCAGTGCATCCCATCCCTTGAGTTGGCCAATTTATTTATTTATTTATTTGCTTGTCCTTGGTATTGTGTTTAACCACAGCTTAACTTGCAAAAATTACCACATGATAATGCCTATCTCCATGCCTTGAATGACAGTTGCTCTTATTTCTGTAGATCAAATTGCAACTTAAAGGCATCAGAGGAGATCTGTGTCTGCTCAGTCATGGAAGGCTTCAGAATGGTATTAGATGCATTATTCTTAGAAGTATCTTTCCAAGTTCTGCCTGAGGCCCTTTCTGCACTCTACCTTTTTGTGGAGTCCTCCGGTGAGGATTCCATCACCAGCTCTGCCAGGAGGGAATGCGATGCACCAGCTGGTTCTGTAGTGAAGGAAGCATGATAGCCACACTTCTTCCTTCAGCAGTGCAGCCAGGTACCTTCCCAGGTTACACTGGAGCAGGAAACACAGCTGGACTTCTTACCAGACTTACCAGACTTCTGCAGGAAAGATAAGTCCTTGATGGTGTCATGATTGCAGGTCACTGATGGGGAAAACCTGTCGTTGATTTAATCCATGATTGTGCTGCTTGGGGATGGAAGAAGGATGGGACTGCAACAACATCACGCAGAAGCATCATCACAGTCCTGTCCTTCTCCCATCCCCATGGCAGGTTCAGAGGGTGGTGCGGAAAAGGCCTAATTGGTCTGAATTGGTGAGTGGGAGAGTGGGAATTAGCACATATACCAAAGTGGACCTCTGTGTACTGGAAGTTTTTCTGGGTTGATTACTTCCTCAGTTTTTCACAAGTAAACTGGTGGGCTATGCCAATCAATATTGCTGAACCAGACCCTGGAAAATTCACTTTTCTATGTGTCCATGATGACTGGGGAATTCTGAAAATAAAAGTTATTTTTTTCTGAGCTTTGCAGTGATCTCATAGTTCCTCATTTTCTTTACTGCAATTCTTTTCTGAATTCTCCATTTTATTTCTTTCTTTCATGTCTATGCCACCCTTTCTCCATGTTGCTTAATGCCTGGAGTCCCTGATTCTTCTCTTCCAATTTCTTCTTTTTACTGCCCCCTCCCCAGTCCCTTTTAATGCTCCCAACCAAGCAAGACACGCTAGGACAAAAATTATGACTAACTTAGTTACCAATTGAACTTCATGGCTGAAAGTTCTGAAATATGGTCTCCTGTACTCTAGGCCAACATTGTAACTGTTATACCATGGTGTCTGTCAAACTTCTCATTTACAGTTTTCCTGCCCCCTGTCTTCCAGAGCCATCATTTCAGAGGAGAGGAGGGAAGAAGATTCAGCTGGCCCAGGTCATCCACCCCTCTGTGAAACCACTGCTAATTGCAGCTTCAACTGTGTGGCTGTAGCAGAGAACATTGCTATATAATAATTGGTCATTCTAACTTATATTCTGTTTCATATCAGTAGCAACTCAGAACGCTCCCCTTTTCTACTGTCATGTAGGAATAGTGCAGCATGTGAAATGGCCTTGGAATTCTCATGAAGGACTCATGTACCAGGGTAGAAAGGAAATGCAAAAACTTTCAAATAAGATGTAAAATAGCACAGCCCAGGGGAAAGGACCAGTCTTTGTTCACAGCTTCAGTCATGGCTCAAAGATAACTGTTAATATTATTTTCTTTGGCAAAAAAAATAGAAAAGATGAGATCAGCTGACACAATTGGCACATCACACTCCTTGGATAGAGGTTTCAAAAACTAATAATTAAGAGAACATTTAATATTACAGGCTGCAGTAGGACCCAAGTTTTCTGAGTACAGACAGTGTTTGGTATTATATGGGGCTTTTGTTCAGCTCATTTCAAGTCTTCACTCAGCCCATGATTTATAACTAACATTCTTGTATTGGTGTGGCCTTTGAGTTTTGATTTAGCCCTAATTCTCATCCTGCATTCTGTTCTGTCTTAAACATATTCTCTGAGTGATTTCACATAGGAAGTAGGAATGTGTGGAAGCATCCTCAGAAATGTTGCTATCTTACTGTAACGGTTTTGGCTACCTTTGATATTCCAGCTGCCTCTTCTATTTCCACCCCCCACACACACACCCCTGTAGTTCAATCAGAGTATAGTGTTACAATTTTTTTGGCTGAGAATTTTTTAAATTGTTTTTTATCTGTGGTTTTTTAAATAGTTGTTTTTATTCATCTTACTGTTAGTGGCCTTGAGTCTTAGGCGCTTTTCGCACAGCGTTTTGGAAGCGAGAGAGCCCCTTGAGTGTTACGTAAATGTGAGGAGCAGTCTGCATGACACATTCACATTTATGCAACGTTCAAGAGCCTGATGCGAAGCACACAGGGATTTTTTTCATTTTCGGCTTCAAGCCGAAAATGCTGTGCGCTCACGCATTGCTCAGAGGCCTGAGAAGTACTCACCTGCCGTGTGAAGCCTCCTGAGCTGCGTCGGTTGTGCTTCCTGCCCCAGTGCAGGCTACAACTCTCAGGCTGCACTGCAGAAGGAAGGGTCAGGGTGTGGGTGGGGTGCTTGCGCAAGCAGGAAGGAGCTGCTGAGCTGAAGCAGGAGGCTTGCAAGAGCGTTCCTTCCAAGCCTTCTCACATGAAAACCCCAGTCCAGCAGCACTAAAAGGTAAGGTGTGGAAAAGCCCTTATTTTAGGGGATAAAGATAGCATATAAATCAAATAAATAAATAAATCATTCTTGCATCACATATTCAGGTAGCTGTAGTATAAATAAATTACAAACTAGCTTCATATGTACCTATATTTTTTGCTTGCGCATAAAAACCTCCTTTAGGAAAGGGTTGGAATTGTATGGCTCTCCATATGTTACTGGACTGCAGCTCCCAGCATTTCTCACCCTTGGCTCTGCTCACTAGTGCCACTGGAAATTGTAGTCTAACAACATCTGGAGGGCCACACAGTTTCCTCATTTTCTTTAGGAAGAAATGGAACTGAACAGACACATGTTTCAGATGCAGAGGTCATGGTTATAAAGAGCTGAGACTACAGATAGTATTACATAAGTAGGTTCCAGCTCATTCAATAGAATTTCCCTATGCATCCCCATTTCTTGCAACACTGTGCAGCCTCAAGTCTACTGGGGAAGGCCCTCCAGTCTTCCTGAGCAGATTTGGGATATGCCTATGACACAGCAGAATGGAGGTTGAACCTGTGCTACCAGTGGTTTCCATTTTGCAGGTGAACAGACATCATTGCACATGCCACCAACAGGTTCTATATTAGGAGGAGATAGATTTACTTCTTTTTCTGTATTTCAAGTGAGATGCTATTCATTTCTTCATTTTACCACACTTTAAGTTTCTAATCTAGCCCAAGACAACTTGGAAGGAAATTCCGTTGAAATCCTACCAAATCATTAGCAGAGTCTACACAACCTTATGAGTGTAGTTTTCCCCAGTTGACAGAGTATGCAACTGAGAAATGTTGAGGCAGTGGAAATCAGTTATGTCTGAGGTCCCCAAAGCCTTCAATATAATGTCTAACCATAAGAATTCACTTGGGTGAGAAGGAGAAATTTTTGCAAAGGTGGTTTTCCTTGAATAGACTTGTACTGCCAACACAGGGAATCCTTAAGACAGGCATTTCTTGCTGGTATTATATCCTAATCCAGAGATCACAGCAAGTAAGAAGAATAATTCCTGAATATCTACCACCCTCCTTCAGTGCTGAAATATTGTCACTGGTCATTTCTCAGGGTTAGAGGTGATGGTGATGGATGGGGAAACCAGAGAACACAAAGGCATTGTGTGACTTCATAGTGTTTAGAGTTGCTACCACATGTGACCTAAGTTGAACCTCAAGCTGCACTTTGAAGGTCTTGCTTCGGCGTAACATCTAAAGTGTTCCAAGGAGATTTCAGAGATTTATAAAACCTAGGAAAATATGTAGGAAGGCTAGGTACATTTTTAAAGGAGCAAAATGTGTGGTTTTCATGTAAGGACTTCACTAATAAAATCATACTTTGGATTTAAATATGAAAGTTTAATAATAATAATAATAATGAAAACCTTTTGTTTACAAGAATAGTCACACAGTGTTTCAGAAATCTAAGGTTTTTTTCTGACAAATATTGTCTTTATTATTTCATTGTATAGAAGATGATTGTCCTTTTCTTTCTTGGCAAAACTGTGATCTTAGAGATGTTCAATTCACTTCTCATCAGCCTTAATCAACCTGGACAATGGTGAGAGATGATAGAAATAATTATTCACAGAATTCATGGTATGTTTGTGAAGGTTCATGTCTGTGGTTTATAGGTATATTTGGAGTTTTAAAATATCTCTTACATGACTGGTCCAGTTTGAGATATTATCAAGACATTGTCAGACAGGTCTAAGAGATCAGGGTTCAAATCCTTGCACGGCTGTGATAGTCACTGAGTGGCCTTTTGCCAGTCACCATTTCTCAGTCTAACCTCTATGAATATTAGATATGCATCAAAATATGCTTTGAGGATACTAAATCTACTTCCTTGAGTTTTCTGATATAATGTATAGGGTCTAATGAATTAAGGAATGACATCTTCACTCTATTGCTAGTCAGACTTTGGCCATTTTCACCCCCATTGTTATAGTGCTACTAGCATATATACCCGGCTTTGCTTGGGATTTTATCTTCTCATAGGTAACACTTGTTAGAATTACCTTAGCAATTACCTTACCTTACCTTAGGGATTAGATGCAGTTGAAATATACAGATTTGAGATCCTTTGTCCCTAATTCCCAAAACAGTCTTGTCCAGTACTGTAACTTTTCTCCATATTCCCCAATCCAATCTGTATTCAGAGTTATTAACATACAGAGTTGGGTTTTTGAGGGAATACACCATCTTCCTCCTTGCTGCTAGGCCTCATCTCTATAATAACCAACCTACTAAAGATAGGCACATTTGACTGAGGCCCAAGAGCTCTCTGCTTGAGAATTCTAAATGCTCCTCCCTAAATTGCAAACTCCAGGGCCATTTCCGCACTACACTGTCATAGTGTTATTATTCCACTTTCAACATTCTATGGAGTCCTGGGGTTTGCAGTTTAGGGAGGAGCATTTAGAATTCTCAGCCAGAGAGCTCTTTGGCCTCAGTAAACTACAAACCCCAGGATTCCACAGGATGTTGAAAGTGGAATAATAGCACTATGACAGTATAGTGTGGAACTGGCCTTAATTTCACACACATATATATTACACTGTAAATGTGTAGTTGCAGAAGATTTCAGAGTTTTCTAACCTGACCCAGGATTATCTGAAAGTTTGCTGTGCCATCGTAGCTGATAGTACAGTTAGTCAGTGTTACCACATTTTGCTTTAATTTTAAGGATGGCTGAAAGAGTATGTTCGCTTTTCAAGAAATCCAGAACTGGAATACAGCAAAGCATTTAGGTTCATTCTGAACTGAGTGGTTCGCACAGTCATGTAAGGTATAATGGCAAGTTTCTAAACAACAGCTCTGTAGTAATTCCCCTCTAAGGACAATCTGATTTTTAATTGGGAGCAGGATGCTGCAACCCTTCTCCCTCCAGGACATACAAATACCACTCATAAACTGTTTGTCATAAACACAGTCATCCTTTTTCCTCTTGATTTTCAATACTTGCCTAAAACCCTCATTGACTGTTAAATTAATTCAGCATGTTGCACTATTGAGAACTGTTATAGCTTGTACTGCAGCAATGGATAAATCCAGCCTATAGTGTATTTCTGTTAAATTCCTCTGCTGTACATTTGCCTACCTATCCTTCTGATCTCATTGTACTGAGTAAGATCCCGTTGAACTCCATCCAATTGCCTCCACTGAAGCCTTCTTTCTATATAAATCCTGTGCTGTACTTCAAGAAAAGACAAGATGCTCTCAATAACAGCTAAACAGAGGTGTGTTTGACATACCAGTCCTCCAAAACATTATTCAATAGTTATGTAGCATTGATTTCATTGGCATTCAGGTAGCCTCTCTAGTATTCAGACTGATGCTGTTTAACCAGCTGTGGATAATTTCACTCAATGGATTGCACACTTTCATAGGCCAAGATCATAAGAATTTTATTGACGTGATCTTAGCTTTTATACACTAAAGCTGGCTTGCATATGTATCCCATCATGACAAAACCCTCTCTGTATCTTAATGTATTTCTACATGCACTGCCACTTTCCAAGGTTAGTGTAAGGCTGAGGCAAAGAACAAGATTGTGTCCTTCTCCACACAGGCGCTTGATTAGCACTAACTGTCAGACTGAGTTCCTCATCACACCTAAGGGCAGTGGATTGGTTTACGGGTGTGAAAACAGTTACGTTGGTATAGCCAGCTGTATCCTACATCAGAAAGAAATGGCTGGCAGGCTCAGAAGGAATGGCTGGTGTACAGGGTACAACTACCTTCCAGCATCTGATGCCTAAAAAGTTGCTTTACTCCACCTAGTGGCAGGCTGTCCCTGACACTAATACTACTGAGCAAATGAGCATTGAGCAGCTGTTTGGTCTTTCCTTCCTTAACAGATAGTATGGAAAGAGAAAATACAGCTGGAAAACAAAGAATGATGACATCTTTTAACATACACATCCTATAAAATTCTGTGAACAAGGTATGAGACTTTGTTTTTTTAAAAGGTCATCCGGAAACACCTTGGACAACATGCAAAACACTTATTTTTAAAAAGAGACTGAATTATAGATTGTGCTTATGGATGCCTATATAAACTTATTTTCCTGTACTTATGTAGGCCTCTTTTGTAAGTTCTGGTGTGAGCTGTAGGCAGTTTGAGGCAATGTTAGAATACAACAAGTGAATCATTGAATAGTATGTGAATAGTGTGTGCTGTACTGTGTGTGTACTGTGCTGCTGTACTGAAACAAACTTTCTACAGACACACAAACAGACAAATACTTCTAGAAGAAACCCTAAGCCAAAGTCAAGTTCCATCATTCCTCAGCATGTTATCTTGCTGAGGCCTACTATGCCAAAGGAATTGCAATCCAACAGCAGGTGGGCCACATGTTCCCCACTCCATTCTAAGTTTTATGATGTGGGACAAAGTGTGCCATTTGAGATTCCTTCCAAAACTACAAGTCTCAAAGCTTTGCAGTTCCTGCTGGTATTTTCATATCCTCCAACATTCCATAGATCAAAACTGGGACACATATGGCCAAGCAACATCAGAGTGTGGTCAATATGACAAAAGTTATTAATGAGGAAGAAGAGATAATCCAGGAGATGCTTCAGTAGCTTGATTTTCCCTGAATCGAGGGAAGAGGAAGATTCCACTCTAATTCTGAGTGAACTTCTTTTACACTTTGGACTCAGTTTGCAGCACTTGAAGTAAGCCAGAGACAAAGAGGGGAAGTGGAGAAAGGGAGAGAAACTGGGACATTTTAAAGACAGTTGAAAAAGTAGGACAGTAGAGGATTAACTGGCACTGTCCAGGACAAACCAGAACAGTTGGAGGTTGTACATGTCCAATTCAGTGGCTAGAAGAGACAATAGTGTATGCCATAGACTGGCAGCAGAAGAAACAGTGTTGTAACAATCAGGTACTCTCTTAATCTTTAAGGTTCCACATGACTGCATGTTTGGTTTGTTTTTGTTTTTCTGCAATTATTAGGAAATTATTAGGCATTTCAGTGTTCTGTTCTTCCTCCAAACCAAAATTCTGTAAAAAAGAGGTAAAATATACTGGGGAGCACAATTTCCTCCACTATGTCCTGTACACAAATCCACTGCTATATTTGGGGCAAACAAAGTGTATGCATTAAACAGTTTTATAGATTCCCTGTTGAATTTGAACACTGATCACATATGATTTCAGAAATGATTACAATACCCTGTCATTCAGGTCAATATTATTTTCCCCATGTAGCATATTGGTGTAGGTTGGGATATATTGTGCCTGCCCTGAGGTCACCAAGTAAATTCATGGCTACAGTGAGAACTAAAGGGCATCAACAGTGATCAGTGGGAATGGAACAGGATGGCTAGATAGTACTCCATAGTGTTTTTTCCCTAGATCTATGCACTTAGGCTTTCTGCAAGGTCATTTCAACAGGTAAGTTCCATTTATCTGTGAAGGCGACAACATTGTGGGTTTCCATTCCAAAAGATGGCTGCCAGCTTTCTCCTATGTATAGGATCCAGATTATGTCAGGGCATTCAGAGTGTGAATGTGGTGTGGCCAGGAAAGGTTTTTCTAAGTGGACAGCAGGAATGAAGTGATGTGACCTTGAAGGCAGCTGTGAAGAAGAATGTTTTGGCTAAACTGCCTTGGGAGGTCTTACCTCATCACATAGCATCCAACATGAGGAGGTTGCATGTTGTGAATGCAATTGGTCACCCCATATGGACTGGGGTGTGGTCAAGCCCTTAAAAAGGCTTAGATATGACACTGTACTTTACCTTAGGTTCATTTGCCTCTGGTCATGCTGCTGTAAGGGCTATTTTTTTGTATTGCATCCAGACATGCTGTCAATTGTGCCTGACTGTTTCATGATTCTTGGCATGCTGCCAGAAGCCCTAGCTTTTCTTTGTGTACTATGTTGAATAAACAACACTAAAACGGAGAAAAAACATCATGATGTTGGAAATACTTAACAATACAATTAGAGGACAAAAAACTGTCAGAGAAGTCCAGATTAAAAAATATCAATACAAACTTAAAGGTTTCGCTGATGACCTGGTATTGTTTTTGGATGACCCGCTTGGTAGTATAAAATATCTGACTGAAATAATACATATATATGGTGAATTCTCCGGTTTTAAGATTAACAAGGAAAAAACAGTTTTGTTAACAAAGTACATGAGTGACAAAGAAGAAAAGGACTTTAATTCATGGTTAAGATAACCAATGAGGGGGCAACTGGATATATACCATGGAACTGGAATGTGGAGATGGAAATACAAGAACTAACATGTAATACTATCATTATAATGTGGTACATAAATATAAACATGTCAAGAGATATAGAAAATGAAATCTAGATCAGTGTGCAAGATCAAAAATAATTCATGTAAATTTACAGTAATAATTGTTTGTTTTATATGTGAATTTGAATAAAATGATTTAAAAAAAGAAGAAGAAAAGGAATTAACACACATAACAGGTTTTAATAAAGGACAGAAGGCAAAATATCTAGGTGTCTGGATTGCCAAGAGAAACAATGAACTATTTCAAAATAATTATGAAAAAAGTGGAAAGAAATAACAAAGCACTTGGAAAATTGGTCATGTATGCGGT
The DNA here is from genome assembly GCA_948472985.1 of Iguana delicatissima. NCBI lineage: Eukaryota > Metazoa > Chordata > Lepidosauria > Squamata > Iguanidae > Iguana > Iguana delicatissima. Next base: position 1,503,269 of record CAOKZL010000488.1, on the reverse strand, counting down.
TATCATTAATGGGCAGAATAGCAGCTATAAAAATGAATGTGCATCCGAAAATGAATTTTCTTTTTCAAAATCTCCCTATCATTACGAATAGTAAGCCTTTTATAGAGTGGAAGAGAGAGTTATCTAAATTTATATGGCAAGGAAATAAACCCAGGATAAAATGGAATATTATGACTGATTTAGAATTAAGAGAAGGATTGGGACTACTGGACTTTCATATATATTACAAAGCAGTGGCAATGACTTGGATAAGAGAATGGGTTAATTTACAAAATATGAGAATGCTTGCACTTGAAGGAGCAGACTTGAGAATGGGGTGGCATGCCTATATGTTTTATAACAAAGCGGAGATTGACAAAGAATTTTCTCATCATTTTTTAAGGAAATCATTACTGAAAATATGGAATGAATACATGCCTAAAAACATTAGGCAGCTCCCATCATGGGTGTCCCCTCAAGAGGCTTTTTTTGGAAGATGGAGGGAAACAGAAAAATGGCTTAGATACGAGGATATAATAGAAAAGTCAGCTGGAAATATAACTAAGATTGAAACAAGAGAAAGATTGGAAGAAGGAGTAATATTGAATTGGTTTCCTTACAGACAACTAACTGAAAGTTTTCAGATGGATGTAAAAACCTACAGAATTGAACAAAAAGAGAGGAAAGGAGTGGTAAAATGACTGTTTGAAAATCTCCCACATTTATTATCTCGCATATATCAGGAAATGTTACAGCAAGAGAGGCAAGAGGAAACAATTAAGTCTACAATAATTTCATGGGCTCAAAATGTAGGACATTCAATTCAGTTAGAGTTCTGGGAAAAGAACTGGAAAAGAACACAGAAATTTACAGTTGCCCAGAATTTAAAAGAAAATTATTATATAATGTTTCATAGATGGTACATGACACCAGAAAAACTTACGAGATTTTACAATACAGGAACATGGCAGTGTTGGAAATGTCAAAAGGAGATCGGTATGATGTTTCATATGTGGTGGTCATGTCCCAAAGCAAAGAAATATTGGGGAGAAATACATAATAAGATCTGTACAATATTGAAGGTACAATTTGATAAAACACCAGAAATGTATTTGTTGAATATGACACATATGATTGATGTTATTGTTCAAAAGAAATATTGGCAGATAATATTGTACATGATCATGGCGGCTTGAATTGAGTTTGCAAGACTATGGAAAGCTCAGCAAATTCCCACAATTGATCAATGGTGGGCAACTTTTATTGAAAACAGAAATGCAGATATAGTCTCGCAGAGGTTAAAGGGGAAATCAGACAAAGAGATTAAGAAAGAATGGCAAATAATGATGGGTAATCACTGGGTATTATCAGATGACAATGCTTAATGTAAAATATATAGATTGTATATTAAGAAAATGCAATTTGGAAGGATGGAAATATGTCATAACATACTGTATCTAATGTATTGCAGGATCTATCATGAATTATTATCATTTGGTAGTGTGGTACATTTAATTTCAACATGTTGATTATATAGAAAAAATTGAAATCTAGTGAGGAGTGGAAGACTAGGAAAAATAATTCACTGATACGTACAATTATATATGTTTATTTTATATGATGGAACTTCAACAAAATTATATATATATAAAAATAAACAGCACTAAGACTTATTGCTTTGAGTCTGCAAGGCATTTTTTCCCTGTCTGGAGCAATTGGGTGCAGCTGGACATCACTTCTTTGTCAGCACTCTGCGCATGCTCTGAGGTGCTACCTCATATCTTGACAGATTAAGGGGATCTTGACACCAAGTTTAGAGTTCTGTTCATTTCTTTATCTCTTTTCCTATCATCTCCTATCACTGGTTGAATTTTCTGAGAAAATAAAAGTAAATTTTATTATTCCCTTACTATAAGCATACTGAGTAATTACTTCTGTTGTACACCATAAACTCATATAGCATTAGCCGATTGCACTCTTCTAGCACAGAAGCCCAATATTCTTATAAATCTTAATTAGACAGTTTTGCAGCTGACTTTCCTAGCTGTGACACAATGCCTGCAGCCAGACATCTAATCACATACATAGGCTAAATCCAGTTTATTGGCACTTTTTTTTCACTGCAATGATTGGAATTTTCTTTCTTCCTCATACATTTTACCAATGTTACGTTCTTCCTGTGCCCAGCTCCACAGTCATGCAGTAGCCAGTGGAGAATGGGAGGCAGCTAAGAAGCATCAGGTTATGTGACTATAGCCAGATACACAATGAGGGAGGCAACCTCTACTATCTCCAGAAGGAAAGTGTGTCTGTGTCTAGGTAGGGGGCAGATAGTTCCACCATGAAAGAACTTTATAGTAAATCTCCCAATGCATGGTTTTCACTTTGCTGTGTAATCCGACAGCTTTTTTCCCCCATCCTTAACCATTGTAGACACTGTCCCAGGGTCTACAACTTTGATATAAAATTAATTTAACCCACCAGAGAAGTCACCTGGATGTGCATGTTGGCAATAACAGTCGTACGATCAAACGAACCAGCTCAGGCCAGTAAACTCCCCAGTCACCTAGCCACAGGAGACATCATGCTGTGATAACCCACGGTGGACAAAAGGTCATCAACCTTTAAGGAGCCAACTTGAAGGGAGCAAGAGTGTTCCCATAAAGTTGGGCACTGGAAGCAATAAAATCTTATCAAATCTATCTCCAGAAACTCACACTGTAGCCTCAAAGCAGCGGAAGATCCTGTTACTTGGATGACACTTTATTATCTTCTGGTATCAAAGAAAGTGCAGGTGCGGAGATGTTTTCTTTTGCTGTCCACTTTTGTCCTCCCCGGGAGAGTATTTGCCTTCAAAGTAAATTTTTCCTACAAATAGTCCCCATTTTTGGACTAGAAAAAGAAGAGAGGATGCCTCCTGGTCATACCAACTAAGCAGTTCCCCCTCCCAATAGCCATGCAATCTCCTCAGTGTTTCTTCACTGAGTTCCATTTCTTTCGCTGCTTCCCAGACCAAGGACATCAGGAAAAGGTGCAGTATTGCCCAAACTACGAATCCTTCAACAATCCCTCTATCTTATTTCCACTCTTTATTTCTTTTAGCCCTTGGATGTGTGCATGTGTGTGTTTGCGTTGATGAGAGCTATTACTGTTCAATAAAGTCATTCATTGGACCTTTTTGTGTGATTTCTGACTAAGCCTGACCCCGTAAAAACTGGGTAAACGATCTCGCTAGGTTACCCTGCCTCTAGCACTGCTGTTGCTTGTGCTCCATTGAGCTCACTTTCCCCATTATTTGGAGCATATTGAAGTGTCCCTCTGAGACCCCCAGATTTTCAAGGTAACAGCATCATAAGCAAAGAAGTAGAAAACAGTACTAAGATTTTAGTGCAGCCAATGAGGCTAGGATCCTATTCAAAATAAACCTAAACTAAAGGCTTCAGATTAAGCCTAAAATAAATATTAAAGCCTAAAATGGTCCAGGGCATAGTACTATGGTTTAGTCTCAAACACTGCAGAATCACCTAGTAGGAATATGAGGACCAACTCACTCAAGAGATTGACTAGTCTCTGCTGTAGACTATTGGCTTCTTTTTTGCTCCCTTGTTCACACAACAAGACATTATCAGTGTTCTTGTTGTTATTATCTTCATCTTTATTATACATCCTGCATGTTCCCCAAAAGCAGGACACTTTAATGAGATTGTGTGACAGAAGGCTGTGAACACAGAGAAGAGAAAGTCCACAGAGTAGCTTAAGTTTCATCTGCAAATGAGAGGGTTTCAAAGTGGGGGGGAAATCAATACTACACAGCAAGGCCATTATCCTTAGAGAATCTCTTTTTTAAAAAAAAATTATTATTGAACAGTATAAGTTTACATTCAAGCCATTCAGTGGACATCTCAAACAACACAGTAGGCTTTTGCTAGCAAAGCACTTGCCTACAGCCAGATTTGTTGCATGTGGCTTCAAGACTCTCATGCAACTAAGTTAGAATTCTTGAAAAGTGTAAATACACTGGTTCGGTTGTCATAACTCACCAGGAAAAAATGTAGGGGAATCTTGTTTAATTTTCTTTCTCAGTACATTTTATTTTTAAAATATATTAACATCTTGGGAGAATCATAGCTGGCATTCTATTGTTAGTTCAAACTCAATTTGACCCACTGAGCCAGTGTAATTTACTTAAGTGTGGACTGTCCAAGTTACCACTGATCCAAAGAGTCAACTACTGTAGCTGAGACTAATGGGATTTAGGCTCATGTCTCTCTCCTCCCACTGCCCCTTTGTAGTCTAACTGATAGAGACAATTGTACAAATACCGGAGTTCCTTGGTGTATGTAGGATGTTACGTCTTCAAGGGATGCAGGGCAATGGAGTGATGAATACACTATATTCTTTTTGTTGCTGTTAAAAATACTATTGATATATTTTGCTTACTTCACCAGTCATGCATATAACACTAAAGAGAGTATTGAAATACAGGCTCCATTTGCACTAAGTAGGCAACCTGACACCTTTTAGATGTTTAGGACTGTGACTCCAATAAGCCCTAATCAGAAAGGCCAATGGTTAGGAACTGCAGGAGCTATTGTCCAAAATATTTGAAAAGCATTAGCTTGTTTGCCATGTTTTAGAGTACCCAGGTGTTCTATTTTACAGAAGGATTGTAAGAGGACATTCATATATTTTGATGTTCCATTAGAAACTGGGAAAGTAAAGACTCCACAATTGGTCATCATCTCTTAGCACTAGAATAGCCAGATTGAAGTGGTTCTAGATATTCCGCTGAGACAGAACTTCTCTCTCAGATTGGTATGGCAGCTCCCCAATCTCATAAAGCACTCTGTCTTTTCCCACAGTTCTGCCTCCCCCCTTTATAATACCACCTTTGTGTAAAAAGGTGAAGCCTTTCAACTGTTTTTTAGAACAATGGTTCTAAATAGTTCTATGGTAGTGTGTTTTTTTTGGGTGTCTTACCACCCAGCCAAGTCAATATTTATAAAAAAATAAACTGTAATATTATTAAAATAACATGCAGGACAAAGTATTGGAGTTCATATGCAGGTCAAGCTAATATAGGTCTTCAGAGTTCTTTAGACCATTTCCTTGTATCTTTAAATTCTTATATAAGCACAAGCATTATAAACAGCCCTACACTCTCAACAAAAATTCAACCCCCAATCTAGGTCACACTTTCTGGCCAGATTCTATAATGGTTTAATTACTCTTCTGCCTCTCTCTAGGCTTTCCCTGAGAATTAAACTCTCCCCACACATACAGCTTCTCTGACTGAGGGGCTTTACTACAGAATTCTTTCTCACTAAGAGACTAAAAGTGACAATCAGTATTTGCCTTGATATATCTTTTCCTCTCAGCCACCAGCCTCTCCCTCACATTACTGGGCTGGGTTTCTCTCACAATAGGCTATTCTGTTTGCCTGGCGACCTATGACTAAGTTGTTCTGGTTTTCTAGACAGCCACATCCCCAGAACTCCATCATATCCACTTTATCAAGAAATTATGCAATCTCATGCATAAGTACCTTCCTCATGAATAGGATATTGGGGACCAAACAGAAATGATCTAAGATGGTAGATTTCAAGAATCCAACAAAAGATCTTTCCCCAACATGCACATTTGGTACACATTTTAACATAAAAAGATACCTTCATGTAAAGTTTTGTATGCCTTTTGAACTGAAATCTGTGTAATAGTAGTCAAAGAATTATAATCCTCATGTTAGCTTGGAAAATGTAAATCAATTCTGTTTTTTTAAAAAAAAAAATCCAGGCCAAATAAAATACTTCACTATTATTCTTTCTAATTAGAGAGTTTGCTGGAGGACGCCTTCATTAGTTCATACCATAAGCCTAGCCTTCTCTCCTTGTGGATCTGAACTGTATAACAGCTGAGACACATGGGATGGAGTCAATGAGGCGAGGTGAGGTGAGATGGCCATATTGGTCATAGCGTTTGAGAAGTTTTAGTCAAAAAATTGTCCCCTCCCCTGATCTAATTAGATCAACTTTTCTTAGAAGAAGATACTGTTCAGTAAAAATTCTCTTAGTTTCTCACTTCTTGGTCCAAAATAACTTTTGACCAATTAGAGTCTAAAACCTTCCTTGTTTCAAAGAAGCATTTTTAGAAAGTTGTATAATATGACAGTTCTTGTGATGTGTAGACAACAGTAAGAACTTCAGGACTGATTGATGACAGTGAGTCCACCTGGTTGGATGTTCCATATAAATTGCTTATGTTACAAGGGACAAACAGAAGGGACATAAGCAATGAGATTTATTTGCAAAATTTATAGAGCTGTCATTTGTCAGAAAGATATTTATATCACTCTTAACTGTGTGGCAATCTATAAATCATGTTTACTCATGTGCCGGCACAGACCAGCGTGCAAAAAACGCACATCCACAGGGGAGAAGGTGCATAAAGATGGTATCAGAAACAAGCAAGAAAAAGCAGTCTTTGATGAAACACAAACGCTCTGACATTCCAGCATGTTAAGGCTTCTAAACCCATAAAACATTCCCAATAAGCAAATGACACACTGTCATTATCTACTTGTCACTGAAATTATATCCAAATGTTGTCATTTTCTAGAAATTCTCTCAATATTCTTGCCATAATTCTCTCTTATGGCAGAATATGCTGTCACTATTCCCTGGTTTGGAGGATTTTTAAAATGTAACCTATTCCCTCACAGACTGCGTTTTATAAAGGTTTCACAGCACTTAGGATGGAACTTGTCTTGTAAAGGATGGAACTTGTCTTGTAAAGGATGGAATTTGTCTTGTAAAATGTATTTTCTTCCCTTTTGTTGTGTAATTTCTGTATGTAATTGTTTGTAGAAGGCTGGACTGAAAGAAGCAGGGCTTCCATCTCACTTAGTTCAGATATGCAGACTCTGGACATCTTTTTGGTGACCAGCATCCTATTGTCTGTTGCTGTAGAGCAGTACATTCTAGCCTCATCCATCAGCCATGGGAATGAGGAGACCAGGGAGACTACATCCAATACCTGTGAAGAAGAACAGGAAGCAAGAAGGAGACCAGTCTAGCCTCATACCTCAGCCAATGAAGGAACAGCTGCAGAAGACTTTCTTCTTCCTTTTTCTTCCAACAAAGAATTGTCATGCCTTTGCCCCAGGAGCCAGACTCCCAGGACCCAGACAGGTCTCTTCCCAATAGCCACACCCCAGAAAAAAAGGCAGTGCTTACAGCAGACGGTGCAGGAAGGAAAGGGAGAGCCCAGGCCTCAGGCAGTGCTTATATGGGAAGGGCTGTTAATTAGGACACAGCTGTCCAGGATGCTGAGGCTGTATAATCAAAGGCCTCAACAACAGAAGACTGCTGGAAACTGCTGACGTTATTGGTAGTGATAGCCATGGTGATTCTTGTATTCTCTACCTATGTACTTTGAACCTTGGAGCTTGACACTTTACTTGGATTATTGGTTTGGTTTTTGGACTATTGCCTTTCTGAACTGTTGTGCTTGATGGGATGCCAAGCCCAGGAAAAGAATACCTATTAGTAGGGGAACTGAGACCAGCTTGGTCCCATCTACAAGTCAGAGAAGGTACTGCTGTCCTCTTCCCTCCTGATTCCTTTTTTGTATTATATGTATTAGACTGTGAAACTGAAGACAGGAACTGTTCTGTCTGTCAATATCTTGCAATGTTTAAAATAATTAAAGTACTTTCTAAGTGTTAAAACAACAACAAATAAAAATAACACATGGGACAATGTTCCACAAGTGGCACACAGAAAGGGGGCATGTAGCACTTCTAGATGGGAACACATGTAGTTTGTACCATAAAAAGCCGGAACATGGATAGGATATATAGCAAAATATGCACAAGAGGGGCACTATCTCATATTGTGTCATGCACTTGTGCCCTGTTTGTCTTCAGAGCTGATAGCTTCTGTGATGCACAGGGTCTTGTCAGTTCCAATGAATACTAGGTGCAATGTTTTTCTCCTGTATCTCACTATCCATCTCTCTTACATGGATAAAAAAGAATAATGTTTGATTACACACATCCGAGTTTGGCTCCCTCAAGAAGAGTTGGTTTTATCATCATAATTCTGAAATCAGATTAAGCGAATGAAAGGAAAGTACATGTCTTCAATAGAGGTGAATCAAATGGAAGTGTTCAAAATAGATGCCCATCTGAATTAGACTTCTCACTTTGAAATGTTCATTATCAAAGCAAATTACGGGTTTGCTGGGTTTCTTTTTTAAAATCTACACTCTCAATCAATGTCAGCCTTACAATTCAGTATTTCAAAGAGATTGTCTGAGCTGTAGATGTAAAAACTGTCAGAGCTTAGGGCTCCAAGGGTGCATCCAGATTGGCAGTTTTATGCAGAGAAAGGAATACAGTCCAAATCACCTGCTGGGATACATCACTGTTTACATCGGACTTTCTGTATTTTCACACAGAGCTTGTACTTTTTTAAAGCTTCAGTGTTCCTTTCTCCAGGTATTATTTGGCTTTCTGTTAAACCATCACAACTGAAACATTTCCCCTTTTTCTTTTCTTCTAACCTGAATAAAATAGCAACAATTGCAGATGAAATTTCATTTGATTTGGTTGTGTGGGTGGTAAAAGGTAAACAAAACTGCTTCATGACCCCAGAAAGCTAAGTATCTATCTGTTTATGTCTTTTAAATCACCCACTAGCCAGAGTTCTTATAGAGAGTATTAAAAATAAAAAAGAAGCTCTGTCCAAAATCCTGCCATTAGGATATGTATCTCAGGCGTATAGGTCTCAATGCAACCTGCTCAAAATCCACCTTTTCTCTGGTGCATTTTCTCTGGTGTCCATTTTCATGTCAGTAGAGGGTACAGAGAGTGCAGAGGCACACCCAGCTATTCTCTTTTTAGATGAACACTGGTCCTCAGGAGGTCTCTGATGTTCACATTATTTTTATGTGTCCCGCTAAAAGCAAATAGTTGGAAATGTCCCTGCTGCTCTCCTTAGTCTCTCCCAATATAGAAGATGGGTTGAGAGGGTATTTTGGTTGTTGCACAGTTGGAACAGAATTCCAACCTTTGCAAGTCCACAACATGAGCAACAGTGGTGTAAGCTACAATTACATTACTGTACCTCACTAACACAATGTTGATCAATAATGCAATAAAGCAATAACTAAACAATAGATTGTAAATGAAAGCAAATTCTCCTGTTAGACCTGCTCTGGGCCGTGTTCATGTCTTACTTTGCAAAAACAGTACCTCACATTGTTCCTTGCTCAGTACATGTAAAGAGGGACAGTGGGAAGAAGATCTCAGTATTGTCGAAAGCTTTTCTGGCCGGAATTCATAGGTTAATGCGGGTTTTCTGGGCTTTGAGGGTGTATTGTATTAGTATTTGCTCCTGACATTTTGCCTGCATCTGTGGTTGACATCTTCAGAGGATCTTCAGATCCTCTGAACATGCCAGCCACAGATGCAGGCAAAATGCCAGGAGCAAATACTAATAGAACATGCCCTCAAAGCCCGGAAAACCCACAACAACCAACGATCTCAGTATTATTTTGTCTCCCTCTGAGATGTCTGTCTGTGGAGGCCAGGTGTCACCTCTGTATAGAATTGCCGCTCATCTTCCTTAAGCGTAGACTGGAGGCAGATGAACTCTTAGGAGAGGATGCCTAGGGGGGAAAAGTGCTGGTAGTTGAGCTGTGCAAAGCAAAGAGGCCATCATTTTTCCTTTGTATGCCTTGAGCCATCTCTGAGATTATTCCTTTGCTGTCAGAAACATGTCAATTTTTCCCTGTATGATCCTGAAGGCTGAGTTGGCTGGTGAATGGAGGGGGAGGTCTTCTCCCTGAAATAGTGGTAGGAAATTCTCCTTGGCTCTGTTGGTGAGCTGCATATGTCTCAAGGTTTCAGGAACAGGAGTGGAAAGAGTATTAAAAAAACATTTAGAAAATGATCATAAGTGTTAAGAAACTGGATAGGAAAAATCCTGGACTGAGGAAAATTTTCACAATTCAGAACTTTGTGCTAAATTCATATGTGGCTGCTTGCATTTTCCACGCAAGAAACAACATTTTTGTCAAATTAAATAATAGTATTGTGCAAAAAGATTGTTTAATATGTGGAAAAAGCTGTTTCTTGCACAGATAATGCTCTAAATAAACATTTATTCGGTAGAAAATGCACATGTGCTTGAATTGTGTAGAAAATAGCATTTCCTGTGCATGGAACAGCTTTTTCTATGCAGAAAATAGTATTTCTGCATAGAAATATTATTTCTTTCACATAAAATTCTGCTTTCTGTTTGGTTATTTATCTATTTGTTGAATTCATACTCCACCTTTATTCCAAGATGCAAAACAACCATCTACAAATTTTGCACAGAATAAGTTCTGAACTGAAAATAGTCTTCAAAAACTATGAATGTTGAAAACTTTCTCACAGCGGCAAGAAATTTGCTAAAAATACTCATCATTGCTCTCTTTGAGAAGAAGAAACTTACTACAAATTACAAATTTCCTTTTCAGGAATTTGCTGGATTGTATAATAACTAGTGACTAATGTTTGTAAGTTTCTTGCCTTCACCAGATGAAGCTACCTCAGTGTGCTGAGATGGTCCACTGCAAGAACAGCAGCCTCCCTGGGAATTCTTGCCCCCAGCATGAGAGGACTTTGAGTTTTGACAAAGGTTTTTTTTGTAATTTGCACAGAAATGTTTCTGAGGAAAATGGTTACATTTTTCCTTTGTGAAGCAAAGCAACCATACAGGGAGCACTGGAAGACTGCCATTAAATAGGCCAGAAAGATGCAAATAGCTCATCCACACTACAAAGCAGCATGTATCATATTTTAGCTGTGCAGTTTTCACAACATACACCACTTGTGCAAAAGCTGTTCTTGCAAACACAAAGACTCCTTTGAAACTGAAAAAATATATCTTTCACAGGTAAGAAGAAAAATGGTGCTTTCTTATTAGCATGTATGTATGGGAGAATGGGACCAATGAGGATTTGCATCCTTAATATGAAAAGCAAGTGTATATTCCTACAGTTATGAGTCTTCAGTAATTTCTTTACACTGCTCAGTTTCTGAACGATGAAAAGATAACCATCCACTCTTTGCCACCTTCTCCTTCATAAACCAGTGCTTGAAAAACTATAAGGTAATAGGAGAATGTGAGCGAAAGTTAAATAGAAACATTTCAGGTCAACTTCAAGGGAACAGCAGAGGTTTAAATCAGAGCTGAATCCTACAGTCTGCCAGGGAGACCATGTTATGACTGCCGCTTGATTCCAGTGCCTTTCAGCGGGTATGACATTATCTTGCATGACATTACACCACTGGGCAAACAATATGAGATGACATCATGTTGCATGCAATAAAAGAACGTTGGATGAAAAAGCTGGAACAAGAACGACAAAGCCAAGCCATCTAAGAATAACTACCCCACAAACCAAGAAATAAAATCTTCAAAAGTCCCAAACAAACAGGGCAGCAGGGGGAACCAAGGGAAGAGAGATTTTTTTGAAAGGGGCATTTGGGGTTATGCAATTTGTCTGAAATCCATTGCATTACTACAAAGTAACAAAGCAAGAGTGCTAATTGTGAGGGAATCAGACAGACAGGTGTCTCACTATTTCCCCCTTTCTCCCTTCTACAAATTCACATATGACCAATTATTTTTGTTTTGGCACAGAGGTTTTTAATGTTTGATGATAATTAAAGAAACTCCCAGATAGTTCAGTTAAAATGGAGCAATCCTTTTGATTAGTAATGCTGTGAAACTCCTCAGTATTCTATCTGTAACATATATAAAATAGTATTTGCTGTTGCAGAAAGGTCTCCTAAACAAGCAGCAAGTATGCTGTTATTTTATTTATACAGTGTCTACAAACAGTTACTTTATAATTAGATAGCATATGGGCCCCCTGCCAGGAATGTGTAGCACACAGAGAAAGAAGGGGAAATGGAAGGGAGAAGGAGTTAATAAGATCAGAAAAAAACAGTCAAGAGTGTGGGGAAAAATCAGTCTGGGAGAGCCTGAAAAAAGAAATTAGTCTTAAGACATCATCTGAACACAAAAAGTGAAGCAGCAAAATGTATACTGACTATGCATAAAGGAAGAAATTAACTGAATTTGCATTTCCATATAAAAATACCCATTTTGAACCTTGCAAGATGCCAAACAGAATAGAATGCATTTTTACTGCAAAAACTGACACATTTGTGAAGTGTATGATGGTTTGGGAGGAAAATGCACCCAAAAGTCACTATGCAAGGGAGAAACAACTTGCATTCTGATATGGAAATGGAATGGAACAGGAATGTTAGTGGGGAATTCAGAACCTCAGGCCTGAATCTTTTTGATTACTTCTAACTGGAGTAGACCCATTTAATCATTCTTGAATGATAAGTCAAAGAGACAAATCCCGCTGACCGAATGGGTCTATTCTAATCAGGATAAAGGAGAAGATTAATATGTTTTGGAGTTGAACAATAGTAGATACATTTGGGGAAGAAGTAATCACATGAGTTAATTTGGTACAGGAAAGTTCTGTGATATTGAATTATTGAATTATTTACCTATTACTTGGAAATTGACAGATGGTCAGTGGAAATGGATTTCTCACACTCTTTTGACCCTTAAAAGATTAATAGTGGAAAGACAATTTACTTCCACACGTTATTCAAAGACTGAAGATCTAACGTGCTTGCAACATTTGAAAGAATAATGTACAGTATAAACAGCATTTACACATTTACAAATTTACAAAATATTTACAAAATATTTGGACATTTGCTCAGCTTTTTGTGTTTTTATTTTCCTGCTTTTGTCAAACTGGAACATCATTGTGTGCAACTGAGAAGCTCTTTTAATATTAATAATTTTTTCTATAAGAAAAGAAAAGAAAAGAAAAGAAAAGAAAAGAAAAGAAAAGAAAAGAAAAGAGAAAAGAAAAGAAAAGAAAAGAAAAGAAAAGGAAAGGACAGGCTTGATGCCTCTGTGAGGTTTGTCAGATGACTGAGTAATCTCAATGTGCTAATATTGATAGGAAGGGGAATAGAAGGGTAACATAGTAAATCCTTCTGTCAGAACAGCAAAAAAGTGGTGGCCGAATTCCAGAAAGTGAACAGTTCAGGGCTACATAGATTATTTGCTACTAGGAAGTTCAATTATAGGATTTCCGAGCTTTTATTTCAGTTACAAGCTGGGAGAGAATGGATGTGTGAACATGTTCAAGGCACTGGCACTAAAAGAGAGGAAGCATTACTTAACTGAACTCACATATCCCATAAACACACATCCAGTGAGGTACTATTACATAAAGCCTGGAAAATTTGGCCATGCTACATAGCCATGCTGGCTAAGAATCCACAGTGGCTAGAAGAATTCTGTAAGTCATAGTCCAAAAGGTAACTTTTTTAAAAGCTGTACTATTAAAGGCACTCAGGATGTATTTTTTGTGGTGGGGGGAGGAGACATCAGAAACGGATGGAGGGGAAACTTACATGTTACCCTGCCTCGCAAAACTGCTCACAAGTACGATGGAGGCAGGGATATCATTCTTATCATCCTTGATGAGAAAGGGCACATGGACTCAACAAATCCAGTCAAGAAAATGGCCAACCTTCATTATTTTGTTATTGTTCCTGTTGCATTTTTATGACAATTTTATTTATGCATAAATCATGGTAGTGTGCTCCACTCTGCATTTTTTCACAGCAAAGTATGTTCTGTAGAAAACTAGCATATATACCTGGCATTGCCTGGGATTTTATTTTCTCCTAGGTAATACCTGTTAGAAAGATTTGAGATCCTGTGTTTCTAATTCCTCAAACTGTCATGTCCAGTACCTGTAACTTTTCCCCATATTCCTCAATCCAATCTGTATTCAGAGTTTGGTTTCTGGGGGAATATACTGCCCTCCTCCTTGCTGCTAGGCCTAATCTCCATAGTAACCAGCCAGGTCCAAAAGCTCTCTGGCTGAGAATTCTCAAGGCCCCTTCCTAAACTGCAAACCCTAGGATTCCATAGAATCTTCTCAGGCAGCCAATCACATGAGGTCTTCTTTCCTGGTCTTCTCCGCCTGACATGGACAAACAGACAAACTTTGACTTTTATATATTAGATATACTATGTTCTGGACAGAACATTGGTGGGCATAAAATGACCTGAAAAGAACGAACTAGGTAGAAAGAACAAATAGAGTGTAGTTAGCCCTTAAAGCAGGGCTAATAGACATTTGGAGAAGCAATTTCAGTTGGGCAATTCTGCATGACAGTTGTGGTCTTTGTTGTTACTACTGCTGTTTCTTTAATCTTCCCCCATGGCTGCTGCCTGAAAAACTAGTAGGGTGAGGAGAATGTTGTCTTTCTCCCCTTTGCTCTGTCATGAAAGAGAGTCAAAATAGAAAGGGGGCAGCTGAAAATAGGAAACGTTTTTCTCTCTTTTGGAACAATGAGTGCAATGATTTTAAAGTGATGTTTCAAAGCAGCATGGCTGTGGCCAGTTCATATGGCTGTAAACTTCTTAATGTCAAAGAGTATGAAGGGAGTAGAGTTTGATTATATTCAGACCTGCTCAAACATAAAATGCAGCAGTGTCTCTGATTTTTAAAGGGAAAACATTCATTCTTGTAGCATCTGCCCCGCACTTTTCTCCCAGCAGAGTTCATTTTAGGTACCAGAGCTCACCTAAGAAGAAAAACATCAGAAAGCATCAGAAGCTTGTAGCTGTAAAGTCAGGAGGACCCTATCCCCAAAGAAGGTTCAGCACCTTGGATAGCTCATTTAAAGTGCCTACTAAAACCTGGACTGACATAGAAGCCCTGGGTCTTTCCTGCCAGGAAGAAACAAAGACATTGGGAAGGTAAGTCATAGTAGTCTCTGCCTTTACACTGACAATGATGCAGATCTGCCCTACAGAGCCATCCAATTCTCACTCAGTTCTGTAAGAGCTTGCACCCCGATGTGTTTATTCATTACTTTTTCATTCTGCTTTTCCTCCAGTGAGTTTAAGTGGCATGTGTGGTCTCCATTACCATTTAATCCTCGCAATAACAATGTAAGGTAAATCAGGCTGAGAGAGAATGACAAGCCAAAGGTCACTCACTGAGTCACATGGTGTGTTCAACTGTCCAGAACTAACACTTATGATGTCCTTAAAAAAAAAAAAAAGAAGTAACCACAATACCAGCCTATTACCAAATATGTTGACTCACTCAGGTACTCTTTGGTTAGGAAAAACCTGAGCGGAAGGGAAAAGGAAGACCAGAAGTTCTGTATAACACAACCAATGCTATTTCAGCTAAGTGGAGTTTCCATGGTATACAAGCTGACAACCTTTCAACTGCACCAAGCTTCCAAGATGAATTGTTCTGCAAAGGCTGCTCTGTCCATCAAGTAAAATGGGACAGCATTTTAAAATATGCATGTGCTTTTTCGGTGAACTCTGATTTCACAGCATCTGCAGGTGTCAGGCAATTAAAGTCTGGTCTAGTCTTAGGTTGTCTTACTTAAGGTATACGAGGCCACTTTGTTCAATAGCAACAGTGATTTGTGCCAGCAGTAAGAACAACAGTGATGCCCTCAACTGCAGGTTTCAGCTGGGCTAGACACTACAAATGCACATCATATACTCCATCCACATTTTGCTTCATTTCCTTGTGACTGCAGCCAGCTTCTGGACGATGGATCAACTTACTTTTAGCCCCAATACTTTCATCCCAAATTTAGTCCCCCTCTCCAAAGCCTCCTGCCCCTGTGATATGCTTTCCAAATACAGTTTCAGCCACTATGGCACATCTACTCTGCCCACTTACATTGCTTTCAAGCTTGTTGCTATTTTACTGCTACTGATGGAATCCAGGGAATTGTAGTTCTATATAGGTAAAACTTGGAGACCTCCAGTAACCTAACTCTAAACTTTTACTTTTTTTTCCCATTCCAATATCTGACAAATTCATTTCTCATGCACATGTGTTCAAGATTTTTATGCCTTAGGCTGCAATTCTGTATAGCACCAATGAGCTGAATGAACTAAGTGTGGATAGGGTTATGTCATTGGTTACTTAAAACAAGAGAGCAAATTTCTTCATTCTCAGAGGCTACTCTTATTCTCTCAAGTCCTATATGGCTGAGGTCCAGGCTGTCTGATAGACTATCTCTCCCTATATAAGCCTGCCTATTTGAGTTGCTTTTTATTATATGATACCCTGAGATCCTTAGATGTAAAGCAAGATACAAATATTTCAACAAATAAATAAGTTCCACTGTTTAAATCTGTGTTGCATAAATGGACCAGGGGATGGAGAGGTGGAATTCTTTCCTTTGTGTGGATTGTGCCCAGTTATAATCTCTCAAACCCAAACACACAATTTGTAGGCAAAAACCCATGTATTTCCAAATTTTTTAATCTGGGGGAAAAAAAAAAAGAAATGCATTCAAACCATATGCCAACTTTTGAAAAATTTGCAAAGAAAGCTTCATGCAGTTCTAAAATGCATACAAAACAAGCTGCATTTAAGGGAGGTATGTACACAATAATATATTTCTTTGGAAAATGAACACAAAACATCACATACATTTGAAAAAAACACACAGCAAAACACACATACATTTCTATGCACGAAAAAATAGTGCTTGTACAGAACTAGTGTGGACTGAACTTAAAGGTAGGAAAATGAGAAAGTGACTGATGATTCATAAGTTCCTAAGGAAGAACTGTTTCCTTTTATCCTTTCACCATTCCACTTTACTGAATAACCTTGAGTTCTAATATTCTGAAAGAATGGACGGGTGTGTGTGTCTCCTTTGTTTGTTTGTTTGTTTGTTTGTTTGTTTAGTGCTATTTCCCAAGTCCTTAGACTCTAGGTAGCCTACAAAAATTAAGACAGCTACAATCAAAAGCTATAACACAAAAAGGCTAAAATATAATTAAACCCTCAATAAAATTAAAAACAATTTAAAATATACCATTAAAAAGAGAAGCACTGAGAACCATATGCTACAATTATGAAACATTTATTTTCCACATAAAAAGACAGTTCCCCAAATCCCACTTTCTCCAGAACAGCCACACTTTTATTCACCACTATCATTTTTTTTTCTAAACCTACCTTGTCTTCTAAATTAAAAAGACTGAGATACAGCATGGTGTGGTGGTTTGAGCATTGGACTATGACCTTGATAGACCTAGGTTCTATTCCCTGCTCAACCATTGAACCTTACAGTGTGACCTTTGGCATGTCACACACTCTCTGCCCCAGAAAACCCCACAATAGGTTTGCCTTTGGGTCTCCGTAAGTCCGAAATAACTTGAAGGCACACAGCAAGAAAAACAAATGTTGCCTTTCTTTGTAAGGAAATCTCTGAATCCTCCTTTTTCTGCACCTTTCCCAGCTGTTTAAATGTTCCTTTTGAGATATTAAAAAACAAACACCTGCATGCAGTTTTCCAAATGTGATTGCACCATGATAAAGGTCTTTTGATATCAGCAACTTCTTTTCTGACTCCTTTTCTAAGTGGTTTGAGTGAGTGAATCAAGTGCATCCTATGGATGCTTACTTGGAAGTAGGTTCCACTATATTTGGTATTCCCAGGTACATCTACATAGAATGACAACCTAATCTTCCACATGTCTATTCAAAAGAAGCCCCATTGAGCTTGCTGGGATGGTCTCCAAGGCTTCTTTGAATTGGATTGCAGCCTGAACTTTCTTTCAGTGAAACCAATGTAGCTTCCTGAACAATTTCCAGTTCCATGCCCTTTTGATCAGGTGGCAAGTACATCTAGCCCTCCATATATTGCTGGGCTGCAACTCTCACCAGCTCAAAGTAACACTGAAAATGATCAGGCTTAATAGGAACTTCAGTCGAATACCTGGATGGCCATATGTTCCTCGGTCCTGCTGTAGTTCCTTATGACACATTCATTATCAAGTGAAAAGCAGATACAATGATCACGCCATAGGCCAAAACCACTGGATACTGAGATGGGAACTACGATGGCAACACAGTGCGATTGATCTACAAAAAAAGCAGGCAACATGGTAATTTATGCAAGTTACCCTAAAATTAGCTGGGATTCATCCTTTGGCATTATTTTAATAGGAAAAAAGTGATGTAACCATGTTAACTTTCATTCAGGAATTCTCTCTCATACTTGTCTTCCACCCCTCCTTTCAGTTTGGCATTTCATTGATTCAACTGTTCTTGTGACTTTTTTTCTTAAAAAAAATATCTTCCCCAGTTTTTCAGGTTCATCTTGTGAAAGGGGAAGAAATAACCTTTTACAAATTCACCTTTCTAAAGTGGGGGGGGACTAACATGACTGTAAGACAATGTTGAATAAAAAAGATTTCCCCTTTCTAAAATGTTTTCACAAAGCCTGGTTATTAATATTTTTCAGAAGACATTGTACACACCTCTTCAAAGTGCTGACAGAGTACATATTTGTAAATATTGAGAGGTTTGCCTTGTTTTTAACAACTGAGAGGCAAACGTCCTTCCAACACTGCATAAAGATGGTGTTTTCCTCAATTACCGTGAGTTTGATGGAATATGCCTGACCTGCTTTAGAACTCAAAATGATCCTTATAATGGAAAAGTTTTATGAGACACCATATGTGTGTGCATCAGTTATGTATAAAAATCTTACTTTGCTATTTGCTGTGGTAAAACTCTCTCCCTCCCCCAACTCCTTCTTGCGAGGAAAACAGATTGCAAACTCAGTCTCAATTAATTCCATCCTGTCAGACATTTGCCCATATTTGGTGCTTCATTTGAGGTCAAGCTGATGCAAAATTCAGACATGCCAACTGTCCTGCATGAGAACTGTCAGAATGATTTAAGCTTCCACTCCTGACGAAACTACTATTTTGTCAAGAATGGGAAACAGTGTGCTGAAAATGCTGCCCCAGCTGATGTGCCCATGGGAAGAGGAGATTGGCACTCTGCCACAGTTGATCCCATTGGCTTTCCATTTTAACACTCTTATGCCCCCCATTTTTAAAAATGCAATATAAGCAGCTGTTTCTCATGTGGTTTCTGGGTTTAATTAAATCCACAGCTTTTCCCATCTCTCTTCATGCATATGAGCCAAAGGAATTAAAACAACAACAACAACAACAGAAGAACGTGTTGAATGTGATCAGACAGCACATAGTTCCTGATGTGTCAACAAAGATCTGATGAACTTGTGACTCCATTCAGCTTTCATGAAACAACATGTTGTCAGAATGAAACTTTTTTGATTACAAGAAAGAGTGGGATCAGATTCTGCAGCTTGTACAGTGGCTACACTAATAACCAGTTAGCATTTTCATCTTAGCCTCCACAAATCCTCCATGATTTCTCCCACAATTTTAAGTTCAAAAGATGGAAAGAAAAGTCCTCTTACTAAAGACCTGTCCAGTTGGATGGACAGACCAAAGGATGGATGGAGAGCAATGGTGAACAAACCTGACAAACAAATCTTTCTCATAACTTCAATTTCAAATTCCTTCTGATGAATTTTTAAAAATCTGTTTTAAAATGTTAAGTTTTTGGTGATCTTTTCTCCCTTTTAATGAATTTTTCCATCACCTGTGCTAGCCACATGCAATAATTATAGCTCTTACCAGTTTGTGGTGCTAAGCAGTAGTTGCTGCTACTTTTCTTTTTTTCCCTAACAATTTTCACATTTTTATCAGCTGTGTGGTAGATGGATACAGAATCATAGAGTTGGAAGAGACCACAACAGCCATCAAGTCCAACACCCTGCCGCACAGGAACATTCATTCAAAGCACCCCCAGCTAATGACCATCCAGCCTCTGTTTACAAACTCCAAAGAAGGGGATTCCAGCACACTCCAAGGCAGCATATTCCACTGCTGAACAGCTCTTACCATCAGGAAATTCTTCCTGATGTTTAGGTGAAATCTTTTTTCCTGTATTTTGAATTCATTGCTCCAAGTCCTAGTCTCCAGAGCAACAGAAAACAAGCATGCTGTACCTTCAATATGACATCCCTTCATATGTTTAAACAGGGCTATCATGTCCGCTCTCAATCTTCTTTTTTGTCATGCTAAACATACCTAACTCTCTAAGCCGCTCCTTGTAAGGTGTGGTTTCCAGACACTTCACTATTTTGGTTACCTTCCTCTCAACACATTCCAGCTTGTCAATAACTTTCTTGAATGGTGGTGCCCAGAACTGGACACAGTATTCCATTTGAACATGATTTTTTTTTAATGCTGGAAACAATGGATATATTGAATTTGACCAGTGTCAAACTTTGGGGATTTCATTTGGGTCAATTTTCATAAGAACATTACAGAATTCACAACTTTCTTCATAAATGTAATGGAATTAACTTATGCATTTTGGAAAAAAAAACAGATCATTGGAGACATCAGAACTGACAGATTCACTAAGTCACATGAGAAATGTGTATTTACTGCTATAGGCCTACCCAGCCCTTCTCAGACTAGATGTTCTTCTGAGATCTAGCCAGCTGTCACAGGAAGTCAAACATCTCATAAGATCCCATGAGATCTCAGCTGGGAAGGCCTTGTCATGCTTGGCTCCTTGACTAGTGGAGAGCTTCCTGGATCCTTGACTAGTAGAGAGCTTACCGGGGAAAGCTGGTTATGGTTCATGTGATAGAAAAACACCCCAAATGCAATTCGGGAAGTATAGCTATTAATAACAAATATAGTTCTGTAAGTATCAGTCTTTTATTTGACAAAGTGACCTCGTTTGTATACAAAATAGAGAGATCAGAAGGCTACAGAGAATCACAATATTTGCATAAGTACAAAATCTTTTTAGGGAAGGGAGAAATCTTCAAGTGGTGGGGGGATCTCAGAACACTGCAGTGAGAACTGAGCATGCTTAAAGGTCAAACAAATCTGACTGACTCTTGAAGCTGGGGGGAAAGGAAAGGAAAGGAAAGGAAAGGAAAGGAAAGGAAAGGAAAGGAAAGGAAAGGAAAGGAAAGGAAAGGAAAGGAAAGGAAAACCAGGGGAGAGTGGAAGCAATAGAATACAGTGCCTTAAATAAGGGTATGAATGGCTAGTTAGATACCTGAACACATCAGCTATTTTCTAATGTAGGAGGGAAAAAATGGCGTAGTCTTACAGGTATGCAAAGACCTTGCTGCTCCTAATGATTCCAAAGTCTGGAAATTAGTAGTAAGGCCCTTTTCTCATGCCTTTTTTTTTGCGCGAGCGCCCCTTGAGCATCACGTGAATGGGAGCGTTGCTCTGTACGACGCACTCCCACTCATGCAACGCTCATGAGGCTAAAGCAGGGTGCGCACACATTTTTTTTATTTTCGGCTGTAAGCCGAAAATACTGCACACTCGGGCAATGCTCGCGGCGCCCTCGCGCATTTACCTGCGTGCAGTGCTTCAGTGAGCCGGGCCGGTCGTGCTTCCTTCCCCCAGTGCAGCCTACAGCTCCCAGACTGCACTGCGGAAGGAAGGGGTGGGGCGCTAGCACGACAGTTGCACTATGAGGAAGCCAATGCGGGAGGCAGAAGGGCTGTCATGAGTGGCGAGTGCAAGTGGCTGCTCGCGCGAGCACTGCTCCCCACTGCCGCAACAAGGTAAGGTGCGAAAAGGGTCTAAGTTTTGCTTCCTCTCAGCAGTTCCTAGATTGTACCCATAGTATAATGAAACACATTTGTTTTTACTCAACATAGATACCACACTGATTTGTATGATCAGACTGTACTCCACGTAAGTCTTACTGCCTATAAGAATTCAGTGAAAACAGGTTGGTTCTATCTGCATACCTCTGTCTCTTGTTTCATTTTTATCTTGGAGTGCAGTAGGCTGGTGAAGACAGAAAGGCATAATATTCGTGCTTGAGATAGACAGATAGACAGCAACCATGCTTGACTCTGTGAGGTTTAGAATGGAATACTGTTGGTACCTAGTGCAAGTGGCTGCACTTTTTCCAAGGTCTTCCAACAGTGGTGAGGGAAGCCAGATGAAAGCTGTCAGGTCTGAGTGACCTGTTTGTCCAATATTTTATTTCATTTAAAGCATTTTCCCATTTGCTGCCATTGCCTATGCTCAGTGATGTAGGAATACAATTCTTTTCTCAGAATATCACTGCAATAATATTATTTTCCTTGCAGAAAATGCAAAGAAATGTTGTTTCCTGTGCAAAACAACACTGCACAAACATTGTGTAGAGTAAGTCCTGAACTGTGAAAATTCTCATTAGACAAGGATTCTTTTTATCAAGGTTTCTTGAAATTCCACATATAACATTTTTAACTTTTAAAAAGAAATGTTTTCAAATATTCTTGCCATCCCAATGCCAGCATAGTGCACCAACACTATTTCAGTCCAAAAAAATAGCTTTTCCCAAGCTTGGAGTTGGATTTATTCTCCACTTTCAAAATGTGGCACACAAATTTACATAACACACACACACACACACACACACACACATCTATACACATACATACATACATACACACAGAGACTTTCTCAGTGTTTTTATCAAAGGAATATTTTCATCCAAAAATTATAAGGCCAAAGGATTTTCCCCATTCAAAAATATTCCCCA
The DNA here is from genome assembly GCA_948472985.1 of Iguana delicatissima. Taxonomy (NCBI): domain Eukaryota; kingdom Metazoa; phylum Chordata; class Lepidosauria; order Squamata; family Iguanidae; genus Iguana; species Iguana delicatissima. The sequence goes on along the minus strand of CAOKZL010000488.1, from coordinate 1,480,730 downwards.
TTTTCCCCATTCAATATTACCCTGAAATGGTACTTTTGATTCACATGATCATTTTCATCCTCTTCATAGTCTGCTAAACCTTATCCTTCAAAGATGATGTATCATTGCTGGAGAAGAATGAAATGTTTCTAGCTGCCAACAAAATTCCCATGGTTAATCTCCTTGGCTGCTTCATTTGCTTTATATGGATTCCATTTTAAATCTCATTTGATGGTGAATGTTTCAGAGAATGAAAAAAAAAAGTCCTTTTTAGTCTAACCTTAAGCCAGAACATATTAAGTGTGCATAATAAGATTTGTCCACTTATCTAATATGACTAGCTGGAAATAATTGTTTGGTTCAGCACTGGAAAGTTTGTAAGTGGCAAAGAAATCAGACAGAGCAAAAGGAATCCTCAGATCAGGTAATGCTTGTAAATGATACCAAATACCCTCAAAGGGATTTCTTTTTTAAAAGTGTAAATCCTTGTTAAGATCTCTCCTAAGCGTAAGACATGCATCCCTCAGGTTCCAGTTGATTAGTCTGTGTACATGCAAAGCCAAAGTCCTACTCAAATCAAGGCATAATGGGTTCCTTTGCTTCAGTCTCACAACATTTCAAGCAACTCTCTTGGATTCCTGAGGAAAATGCCCAGTGCCACAGAATGTCAAGAGCACAGAACTGAATGGTTTTCAAACTTCATTCTAGTGCATCATGGGATTCCACAGAAGTTAACAAAAGAGTTCTCCAAAAGGAAAGGATATAACAGGCAGATTAGTTTTTCTCAGGGGGAGGGGGAACCTTCAGTATACAGTTCTTCCGACTTGTACCAGAGTGAACTCTCTGTTCATACTTAGAAATCATGAAGCAGAGAGACAAGTTTGTCTCATGTCCCTTATAAGCCTTGGATAGAATAGAGGTGGGCAAAGCCTGGACCTGTGGCTATGTGTAATCTCCCAAAGCTGTTTTTGTTGCCACCAGTCCCTCTAGATTTCATAGTAATGTCCAATTTATGGGTGCTCCTAAAGGCTGAATCAGCTCTCCGAGAAGCAGCCAGGAGTGGCAGATTTTAGGACTTCCCCAACACCATTTTAATTTTTAAAACTAACCATCAAAAGTGGAAGAGAATTTCTGACCACTTTCAATTTTTTGTGGGTGTGGTTGTCATTTCTGGCAGCCTGTGGGGACCCTGAAGGATCCAAGAGCAGAAAAATGGCACCTGGACCTGCCACAAGTTCCCAACTTCTACTCTAGAATATGTCCAAGACATATGTCCAAGAATTTTGTTCAGAGGACCCAGGGAAGATGATCAGCAGTTCCTCAGAAGATTTAATATGGAAAAGGTTCTTTGGAGGTAAAACATAATGAAAACCACTACATTATGGGTCAGTAGTTTCATCAGTCCTGAGCATTGGGCAGGGGGACACTTTTGGACCAATTTTTGCACTCCAGTGTGCAGACACCTCTGAATTCTAGCATCAGGCTCCAGGGAGGTAGTAGAAATTCTGAAGTGATGTGTGGAAGAAAGTTTGGGAATGGCTGAAGCTGAACCCTGACAAGACTGAAGTTCCTATAAGTTATAAGTTCCTATAAGTTGGGAAACTGGCCAATTTGTTTGGAAGTGTCCAGCCTATTATATGGGGCTGTGCTTCCTCTGAAACATCAGATGTATGATTTTTGAGTTATCCTGAACTCAACATGCTCAACAGAGGCATGAGTAGCATCAGTATCCAAAAGCCTTTTTCTTGTACTAGTTTCAGCTGGTTGTCTCTTTTTCTCCTGCTGATTGTCTGTAAGCTAAATGAGTATTTCTATTTATTACTAGTGTATTTACCCAGTGTTGCCCAGGATTTTATTTTCTCATAGGTAATACTTGTTAGAAATACCTTAGGAATTACCTTACCTTACCTTAGGAATTAGATGCAGTTGAAATACACAGATTTCAGTTCCTGCATGTTCAATATGTGTAGCTTTTCCCCATATTCTCTAATCCTATCTGTATTCAGAGCTACTAGGCCTCATCTCCATAGCAACTGGCTTATTCAGAGTTCTTTGGCTAAGAATTCTAAAGGCCTCTCCCTGAACTGGCAATCCCAGGATTCCATAGAACCTTCATAGCCAGCCAATCATATGAGGTCATCTCACCTCACACAGCCAATCATATGAGGTCTTCGCTTGCTTGATGTGGACAAACAGACAAGATCACTCACAAACTTTGACTTTTATATAGTAGATTTACTTACTAAATTTGTACTCAGTCTTTCTCCCACCAAGGGACCAAAGGCAATTGACAAAATTTAAAGTGAAAATTTAGTTAAAAATGTTCTGTTATAAAAGTTAAAAAAAACCCACAAAACTATTAGTTTTATTAAATGCACATACTTAAAAACATTTTTTAAAAAATTTCAGAATACATTTAAAACTTAACTGAAAACATTCAAAATACAACCAGAGCACACCACTTTGAACATTGCTCTGCCTTATGACTGATATCAGTCAAAGGACTGACTAAATAAAAGGGTCTCTATCAGCTGGCAGAAAGAGAGCAGGGAAGGGGCTAACTAGACTTCCCATGGGAGGGAGTTCCACAGTCAGAGTGCATCCACTGAGAAAGCTTTCTTTTGTGTCCTCACCAACTATGATAGGACTGAAAGAAGACCCTCCTCCAAGAATCTGAGAACACAGGCTGGCTTATAGGGAGAGTTCCAGGCCATTTCCACTCTACACTGTTATACTGCTATTATTCCGCTTTCAACATCCTATGAAATTCTGGGGTTTACTAAGTTTACTAAGAGCAAAGAGTTCTCTGGCTGAAAATTCTAAATGTCCCTCCCTAAACTGCAAACCCCAGGATTCCATAGGATGTTGAAAATGTAATAATAGCGCTGTAACAGTCTAGTGTGGAAATGGCCAAAGTGTCAAATTCAAAGCTTTGAAACAGGAATAATTCTGTGGTTTGAAAAATCTTTCTGTGGCATAATATTTTGGTGGTGGTTCTTTTTTCTCTTTCTATTGTGTCATTGCAAGAATACTGTTTTTACAGAACTGCAGCAGTGCTTATCCAGCGGTTTTAAATCATTTTGCTATATTCAGCAAGTTACGCAGAGAATCTGGTTATGTGAACATGAAGCCTTGCAGATGGTTGCAGGCTGGTGCCATCTTTCACTGCCCAATGGAAGAAGGTTATGCAGTATAGTGATCCAAGGTGTTATGACAAAATGAGAAATGGGGAAGCTGGTGTTTAAGCTGGCTCCCATTCCTGACCCTGTCATCTTCACACTGTGCTTGAAATACCCACCCTTCCTACTGGACTGTGTAGGATTTGACTGGTTGCTTTGTGGTTGAGTAGCAATGTTTGCCTCTCATTCTGACAGTATTTGAATGAGGGAGATCACCACCTTGTACCACCTTGTGTAAGGAATTAAGAGGTGCTTGGCAGAGATAGTACCATTAAATACTCCCAGTAAGCACCCAAAGGCACCATTTAGTCAATCTCGTCTTTGGAACATAGAGCCTTAGTATAGGGAAGGAAACAACCTATTTGGCCAGCCTTGGGTAGGTATTTATTTTAAATAAAAAGGCTTCATGGATGTATGAGGAGGCCTTCCAACTTCAATGGTCAGCCAGGTTAAAACCAGGATGGCTTGCCTGTGATATGGATGAGAAGATCCATAGAGACTCCAGCTTTGCCTTATCCCCCGTGTTAAGTCCCTGTTTTAAGTCCCTGTTCCAGATTTATGTAAACAGTTAAAGTGCAGCCCTAGGTAGTCCATTTCTAATGTCTGCTACTTTCTCGTAAATAGGTATGTGATGATGACAGCTAGTGGACAAATGATAAGTACATAAATAAAAAAGTCTATTTTACCCCAATAGCAGATTAGCAAAGTACTGTTGTTACAAGTGTAGGAGTGTTAAAATCCTGTTGTTTGCAAGTAATCTCATCTGAGTGCAAATCCTAATTTATTCAGCCCATTTAACACCTTCTCATCTTGTTCACAATTTGCTGTTGAACAGAAGGCTAATGTTTAGGAACATGTTATTCAGAATTATGACATTATTGTGTCACAGAAGCATAAAAGGCTATGAATTGCTCCTGAGCAATTCACTGTAATCCATGTATCAGGTAATTGCTCTACACATGAAGTATGCCCAATTTGGCACTATATTTTGGAACTGATTATTTATGGCACATACTATTGCTGCTCCTTCATAAGGAGACACAATCTACCAAGGGAGAGAAGAGCTTGAACAAGCTTTGGGATTGACTCTAAACCCTTTCAAAATAACTTCACTTGGTTTTACAATAGTCATGCTTTTGTCTACCTTATTCGGCTCTTTCCACAGGATGTTGTCATCCCGCATTAGAGACAGGAGAAATATGGGACCCAGATGACAGTTCTGCATGATGTCGTCCATGTCCCTTTGTTCTCCCATCCCCAGATAGCATGATAGTGCCACAAATCATTAACGAGTTCATTCCTTCAATGACCAGTAATCACATTGCCCTCCCACCATCCTCCTGCACTTACCTGAGCTGCGAAGGGTCAGGAAGTGCCATGACCAGACTTCCTGACCCAGCACAGCCTGGGACAGTGCCCCACTGTGCTGCCGAAGGAACAGGCATAGCCATCGCACCTCCTCCATTCTCACAGGCAGCCGGTGCAAAGGGGAGCACTCTTATTGAGCTCCCCTCCTGGGACAGGCTGCACTGCAATCCCTGTGGAATGCCACCAGTATCCAGCAACCTGCAGAAAGGGCCTTAGTTTCACAAATTTGACAGGAATTTCAGATCCAAGCATAGCTTCTTTCCAAAAAGAGACTAATTTGAAATTGCAGCAGTCAACAAGAAAACTAACTTTCCCATGAGCCCCCAGGCTCCTTCATTCCACTCTATTAACCACCTTTTCTCGTTTCACCATACTATGATACCTATTAAAGTAGAAGGATAGAAATGTTTAAAGGAAACTGTCAGAAAGTGGAATAGTAGAAAGGATCAGTGAAGAAAATTGGATTTGGAGAAGAATTTGGAAGCTTTAAAGACATTCATATGGATGAATTTCACCAGAATATATGTTCAGAAATGAATCCTGTGAGGGAATCCTGCTAAGCCCTCTCCCTCCATGATTCCACCTCCTCCTCAACTGTGTGTTGCTGTTAGGGATTAGGGAGGAAACCAAATTCTTAATTTTTCATTTCCTAGTTGAAAAACAGATTACATTTTTTGTTTGTTGTTTGTTCTGCTTGCTTGTTTGTTTGTTTGAATCTGGGGGGAAAAACAGATTTCCTAATAGTCAGAAAATCCCTGAGTACGAGCGTGAAAGCTGGACAGTGAAGAAAACTGAAAGGGAAAAAATTAACTCCTTTGAAATGTTGTGTTGAGAAAAAGCTCTGTGGATACCATGGGCAGCTAGAAAGACAAATGAATGGGTCTTAGAACAAAGCCTGAACCCCCACTAGAAGGAAAGATGACTGAACTAATACTTTTGTTCTTTGGACATACTATGAATCACTGGAAAATATTATAATGCTTAATAGAGTGGAAGACAGCAGAAAAAGAAGGACACCATGCTACAAATAGATAGGTTCAATCAAGGAAGCCACGGCCCTGAGTTTGCAAGATCTGAGCAGGGCAGTTGATGACCTGGGCTCTTGGAGGTCCCTAATTCATAGAGTAGTTATATGTCAAAGCCAACTTTATGGAAAAGAGCTACTACAAATCCAAATGTTCCAATGTGTTTCAGAGAAATTATTGCACAAAGAAAAACGCATTAGCCTCAGTCTGAAAAATGTAAAAAAAACCAAACCTCTTTATGCAATAAGCCACCCATCCCGCCCCCAAAAAAGAAAAACCCAGATGAATGAAAGGAAAATAAAATCTTATACAGCTAAAACAATAGTTCTCTCATTGTCTTTTTTACCATGTACAGACAAAACGAATCAGGGTTTATATTCCTAGTTGATTTGCCTAGGGTGTTCTGCTACAAAATGCAGTTTTTTTGCCACCACAAATCTCTTACCTCCTCCTCCTCCTCAAAAAAAGTGGCTGAAAACAAAACCAAAAGTGATGTGACATCATTTCTTGACATATTAGACACAGCTGTATGGCCCCCAAAAGAGGGTAGGGGGATGACTCTCCTCTTCAATTGCCCACAGTTTTTCTATTATATCACAGCTGCTGCACTTCCTTCTTGAGTTGGGGAACACCCTCCCATGTCCTCCTCATCTTCTTCTTCTAGCAGAAAAAAGCAGTGCCATGGAAGTAGAACAAGCGGAGGCAGCACTTTGCTTCCTTCTTCGTACAGCAGGAGAACATGGGCTGTCCTTGCACCAATTAAGTGCAGATCTCCTTCACTTAAGCCAGGTTTCTGCCTTCTGAGCCTTTGAACCAATTCATTTGTTCAATTCTTAATATGAATATGAAACCACAGCAGGCTGAAAAATGAACCAACTACCTGAAGCAGAGCAATCCATCACTAAGCTAACTGAGTTGGTTTGCTAGGAGGCCTGTTACATGACACAGTTACAGCACTATGACTTGAGTTTAACTTCCATGGTTGCATCGTATGGAATCCTGGGGTTTGTTGTATGGTCAGAGGCACTAGAGTGCTCTGGCTGAGAATCCTGAATACTCCCCTCCCCTCCGCTCCCCCTCTCTCCCCTCCCGTCCCCCGGCCAATCTCAGAATTCCACAGGATGGAACCAAGGCACATAAAGTAGAATCATAACACTATAATCATGGAGTGTAAAAGAAACCCTAGTTTCAACAAGGTGATCAGTGTTATGCCTTCAAGATTGGCCCTATTATTAGACAGTCACCTGAAGGGAGAGAACTGTGTGAAACAGCCTGCCTGATGCAAGGTGTTGTTCAATAGGGATGTAATTCCTTTGGAATTTCATTCTTGGAGAAAAAAATGAGTAATTTAAGACATTTTCCTCCTGCTTTGAGAAATTCTTTGAAAACTGCAGTTTTTGAAGAATATCAGCTGTTCAGGATCGATTCTGCATTTTTGCACATGGATTTTTCCTCCCCAGAAAACAGTATTTCTATAAAGAAAATGCTGTAGCTGAGGAATTATTCTGTGGAAAAAAAGTATGCATTTTTGTAAAGAAAACAGCATTTTCTTTAGAGAATATAATGCAGTTTTCTGCACACACAAAAATGTGACATTTTTAATTTTGTTGTTGTTGTCAATAACAATTCTACAGTTCGTCCAGCTCACTGTTAGAAAGTAATAAAAAAACTCGAGTTTTCAAACACCATTTGTAGTTTGGGACATATTCTTTGCCAAAAAAAATAAATAAAAAAAAATGCAGTTTTGTTCAGAAAATGGAATTTTCTGTGGAAACAATATCTGTATGCAGAAAAAAAAAAGGTTTTCTGTACAGAAATGTCACTTTCTATGCAGAAATACTGCTATTTTCTGCTTTTTTTTTCCAGAATAAACCCTGAATTGCAAAGATCCATCCAGGATCATCCTCATCAGGCTTTTCTGACATTCAACAAACCCACTTTTCAAACATTGTTCAAACATTTTCAAATATTCTTGCCCTCCCTAACACAGGGCCATGAAACTCACTGGATGACCATCTCCAGGGCTGTTGTGATATTAAAAATGATAGGAAAAGAGCTGTATACAATACATAAAACTCATGGGAGTAAAGACGGTGTGTATATGTTCTCACAGATACAAATACAACAAGCCCTCCATTTTCATGGAGTCAGCACTTATGGATTTGATTGTTTGTGGGATATTTTATTTTATTTTAATAAATTCTTACTCTATTTTCCATTCCATGGGGAAAAAAATTATGCTGTCTCTAGGAATTTCTATATTATAGAACTGGACCATAGAATCATGCCAGAGGAGTTAGAGATTCCTAGAAAGAAAACTTCTCTAGGAATTGCTAGGTCCTCCAGCATGACTCTATGCCCCACTTCTGCCAGAAGTTGACCATAGAATCATGCTGGAGGACCTAGAGATTCCTAGAAAGAAAACCTCTCTAGGAATTGCTAGGTCCTCCAGCATGATTCTATGTGCCCCACTTCTGCGAGAAGTTGAGCACAGAATCATATTGAAGGATGTAGATTTTCCTAAAGATGTGTTCTCAGGTTAAAAAGAGATAGTGTTTGTGATTTTTATTTTTATTCACATTTTTCCACTTCCCCAGGGGTCTTGCACACCTAACCGATAAAAAAAAAAGGAGGATTCACTGAACTTCTGCAAGATATACTCCAAACTTCCAGCAAAAATATAATTCTCCTTTTTGACATCCTATTATTACATTGACCCTATTTGTTTTGGAAATGGCAAGGGCTACTCCCATATATATATATATATATATATATATATATATATATGCAGCAGTCTCTATACCCTATTTTTAACACTTATTTACTCTTGTGGGGACTAATGGGCTTAGTCTGCAAGACTGGAAGAGACTTTTCAACAAGCTAAACATTATCACATAATTGCATTGGGATAAGGTGGGTAATGTCATTAAGAACCAATCCCTCATTCAGGAAACCTACTGGTGCGTGCAATGTATGACACAGGAGCAAGATGTGGGCAAGATGCAGTGCTCTGTGTCAAGGAGAAAGAGGTATTCTAATGCCTATGATGAAGGCCTGTCTGCCAAGGGAGCTCTCATCCTTGAAACACTATTGTGTAATGAGTAATCAGAACAGCAGTGTTGTAATGATGGCACATTCATTTACACCAGAAGGGCTTTATGTTTATGAGCCTGAACATATTGAAGCAGAAAATGGAGTCTAGTTTTCAAGCACTTATTTTCAGAACCTGAAAATGTAAATCCCCTTCTTATCCTTTGTGGATGTCTATGTGTTGTGGTGGGTACCTCAGCCATCTAAAACCATCCTAAATGAAAGAAGCTACAAAGTATCACTGGGTTCAAAACATTTATTAAAACTGGAAACACTCAAAAGTGTAAGTGACTAGGCAGAGAGGCTGGGTGGTCAAGAAGTATCTAGAGACTTCCCCATTTTCCTGACATTGCTGCTCACCTCTTCCGCACCCATTTCTACCACCAGCATTTTTAAACAAATAATACTTTTCCTTTCTCATCCATAAGAGAACCAATGCGATGCACTGATTTCAATGTTGGGCTAGGATTCTGTGAGACAAGGATTTGAATCCTCACTTGGCCATAAAAATATACCAATGACCTTGGGAACTCACAATCTCCTAGTCTAAGAGGAAGACAATAGAAAACCTCTTTCTGACTAAATTGTCGAAAAAAACCCAAGATGGAGTTACCATTAGTCAGAGTTGCCTTGAAAGCACAGAACAACAATGACCACCTCATCCTTAATGGTTTTGCAGTATTGACAGGAGATGCAAAATTTTCCCTTGTTCTCATTAACAAGGGCCAAATAATTTCTTGGAGGTGGGGGAGGCAGGGAATCAAAGCAGACTGGTTTATTTTCTGAGCCAAGATGGTCCTTTACTCTCTTAAAACACACATTCCTGTTACTTGGCAGTGTGGCAGCAGTGAAAGCAGTGGATGGTACAGATGGAGAGATGAGTGGCAGGGATTCCTTTCATCCTCCCACTTCAGTGTTCTGGTGTCTAGGACAGAGACCTCTATCATCACAAAACACAAAACACAGCCTAAATATGAAATATGCTGCCTGGGAGTGTGGTGGAGTCTCCTTCTTTGGAGGTTTTTAAGCAGAGGCTGGATGGCCATCTGTTGGGAATGCTTTGATGGGTGTTCCTGCATTGCAGGGGGTTGGACTCGATGGCCCCTGGGGTTTCTTCCAACTCTATGATTCTATGATTCTATGATCACAATTTTGTTGCAGTTTTCTGATTTCCACCTGAAATTTTATCCAATCCTTCTTTTGGCATTAGATTGTAAGACTTTGCTTTTCATTCTTGTATGGAAATTTGGAAATATTTGGCCTTGACTTTAATGGTAATCCCAGCTACAATAGATCTGCTGAAGCAATTGTAGTATGGTAAGGCAACACTTAAGTAAATCTCATTGGTTCAATGGGTTATCTTTGGTTGAGACTACAAATTGAACTGTAGCCTTTGCATGTCTGCTTATCATGCATGTTTGCGCATGTGGTTTTGTGCATATTTTATTTTACAAGCCTTACAAATGCATGGGGTTTTTTTGAAGCAAGATGCCTTTCAAATCTCTAGACAGGTTCCTCTGCTGAAGGAAAAAGACTTCTAGCTCCAATAGCTATTTTCTCCATAGTACTGAGGATATCAGGTTTATAAGTGCACCTGGGCAAATTTCCTCTTGGAAGGTGGAACATTCAGGCTCTCTCTCAGCACAGTGCCCCAGCACATCTCCGAGGCCCTGGAGAAGGTTTGTGGGTGATTGTTTCATCAGTCAGGGAAGTTCATATGTATTAAGCCCATGGCTGCATCCTAGAATATAAAGGGTCTATATTTCAATGTCAGCAGTTTGAATTGCCTTTGGAGTGAGCCACAAAATATTCCACCTGTTTCAAAACCAATTGGATATATTCCATGTGATTGGTACTGGTTAAAAACTGAGTTGCTTCATTTTGATCAAAAGAGAAATTTTCATCTCAATTCTAAATTTGTAAGAAGATCTGAAAATTTAAATTAGTTACCACCCATCTGCTAGACTGCTATTACAGTATCCAGAACTATTTCAGATGCTAGCACTCATCTGGAATAACGTGCTGTACTATATTAAGCTTTTTTTTTTCTCTTTCCTTTTCGGGTTGTTTGTTTGTTTGTTTGTTTGTTTTGGTGGAGCAGGGGGTGAGATCTGCTAAGGAAAATGGGTGAATCAATCTCCTCATAAGAGGCCAAAATGACTACTGGAAAACCTCAGCCCAGAATCCACTAGATTTTAGATGTTTGAAAATAAATATCCACAGAGGTCCCAAACTGCTAGTTGACAAACTCTACTTTGAAACATAAAGATGTCTTCTGGTGTTATGATCATCTCAATGCTGGCATACATCATGTTACAGTTACAGTATACGTGTATTAAGTTCATGTATCTCTCTAGTCTAGACAGCCCCTTGTTAATGATAACATTTTTATTTCCTCAGGTAGTTGACTATGATTGGTTCAATTGCACTGGTTTACTTGATGTTCTATCATTTCTCCTGATATTTAAAAGAATTGCTTGTATTCATGAAATTTAAAATGTAACAGCAGGAAGACCAAGGAAGTTCGAACGACCTTTAGATCTAAGATGGAACCCAGCTGCGCATCACATTCGAGGCTATCCCATGAAATGCCATAACTGTAGAGAAAACTGCTCATTTCTCTCAGGCACATGCAATATTCTCTAATTAAAGTTGCCTTTCTCCTAATCATTTTTGATATAATCATCCATAAGATCAAATTGGCAATTCCTCTAAAATGACTTACAGTCACCACACATCTTAAGTATTAATATCAGCCTCATTTGAAAAATCAGTTCTTTCACTCAAAGAGGCAAATGTGTAATTTGGGAAAGTTTACTTTCTAGTTAAACACGGTAAATATAGAGACATGAGACAAAACACAGCCTAAAATTTCAACATATAACTGTATGCAGTTAGACATAAACATGACTCAAGGAAGCAAAAACAGCTGGTTTCAGGCTGCATATCCTTTTCTCCCCACTGAAACTTTGGTAATGGCAAATAATAGAATTCTTACAATTTCTCTTTGAAAGAAAAGCAGGCCTGGGACTTGACTGGAGTAAGGGAACCAATGGTGACCATTTTCTTCACCTAGTCATCATCATCATCAACAGCAACAACAACCATATCCTTAACTAAGGGCTTTTCCACACTTTACCTTATCTCGTCATTCTCAGATCACAATCCTGGCAGCACCTTTGGCAGGAAAGGAGCATGACAGGAATGCTCCTTTCTGCAGCAGACTGGCTCCCTGTGGAAGAGAACACAAGGGACACACTCTTTTGCAGTACAGCCAGGCTGTTTCCCATGCTACGCTGGGGCAGGAAGCTCCTCCATTCCACTTCCAGCCCTTCCACACGGCGGGTAAGTACATCACACAATTGGGGATCATTGACAGAGAAAATCCCATCAATGATTTAACCCGCAATCATGCTAGTTGGTGACAGGAGAAGGATGGGACTGTGATGACGTCTTGCAGAAGCATTGTCGCAGTCCCACTCCTCTCCCATCCCCATGCTAGGATGCCATGTCCATGCGAAAAGGGCCTAAGCTAAAACATTAATACTTAGTTACCATTTCGAATTGTAAGACAGAATTTCAAAAGTGTTTCCACTGTGCACTTTAGATAGTAGCTTAGCTTATGAGCTTTATGACTATGCCCTCTGCAGGAATCTTTATCGGTAGGGATGCAAAACAATCAATGGGATTTTTACTTGCCTATAAAAATATCACTTTTGATATTCCCCAAACCAGCAGTGACATGAAACACATCTTGACTTTGTAATGTTACTGTTAGATAGACTTGTACTATCTTCATGTTTCTAGTCTAGACAGTCCCTTGTTGTGTTTCCTCATGTACTTGACTATGATTGGTTGAACTGCATTGTTTTATCTGACAGGTTGCATTTCCAAGACTTGCAGTGTGTTTCAGCATGAATACATGTGAGATATATTTGGAGCTAGTGTGCAACATGAACAAAAGCACACTTCAGTAAATGGTAACATATGTTTAAAAGATGCACATACTAGGAAAAAGGGCTACAAAAATATGCATGAATTTCCATGAAAGAAAGAGGCAAATGTCTTGCAACCATATACAAAATAGAGGTGAAATAAGAATACTCCACACTTATAAGATTTCAAGAAACGCAACAAAAGCAAGTCAGAGAGGTGTTTTTTTTCTTTTTCCCAACCATATTTGGCATATTTGTCTTCTGCTTGCTCTACAAGCTCCAGCTCTACCATTTTGTTCCATAGCATATGACTTCCTTTAACACCGTAGTGAAAGTAACCTGAAACCTTCTAGCACAGGATAGAGACAATTCAAACAAGATCACATTGGAGTGTAATGGTACCCTGCTTGCTGGAGGTCCCTTAGGGAATTCCCAACGCCTGTCAAAATTATCACTTGTGGGGAAAATTAGCTATGAACACTGCTGTAGCAATGCAAAGAGGGCAGGGTAATTAAGGATCTTGAACCCAGATTTTTATGGAGTTGGATTGCAGTAAATCAGGCTAGCTGTTCAAATTTGTGGTTTTTATTAAATGAAAATGTTCTCACGCACCAACACACTCACTCACTCACACACACACAAGATCTATTGAGAAGCAAGAGTTGAAAAATGGATAGAGGATATAGCAAAGGATTGTACAGGGGTGATATTGCACCTATTCTGAAGTCCTTGGTCCAGGAAACAGAAAGCAAAATGGAACTCAGCAACGAAACAGCTGAGGGGATTACTCAACTAACAGAGTGATAGTCTGCTAGTGTGGCGGGGAGTTCTCCAGAGAAATTCTCAAAAATTAGGACTACTTGTAGGGTAGAACGTACCTTGAGGGCAAGTCCTTTCCTGGGGAGGACAATAGTGATAGAAAAGAAAAGATTGTTCATCAAAGGCAACTTGGTTTGCATGATGGATTTATGATCTGTTGCCAGTCTTTCAGGATCTCCAGTTGCAATGGTTATAGTGTAAATTCATGTAGATGTGCCTCACCTTGTAGGATTTTTCCAAAGTCACAGGTGTGCAACTTGGGGGAAACATGCTAATTCCCTCAAGTTGGCTCCTCTTTGGCTGAGGATCCCTTGTTTTTGTGAGTTTGCACAGCTTGAGGTCTCCTTGGGCTACGTGAATGGGGATTTTCCTGGCCTGACCTAGTTCTCAATCATTCAACCATTTTGCCTACGTGCCCATCCAGTCAACCTCCCTGACATGGTGATCAAAATTGTACTCCCCAGGATAGGGTGTGCCTGTGGGGTAACAGTAGCCTGCTTCATCACCATACACAGAGAATCCTTCATGATGAGTTTATAAGTCTAATTTCCTTCACTTCTTTCAACAGGTCCCTTCCCACTTAACAAAAAAGGTTCAGATAGCAGGATTGGCTTGCAGAGAAAGGAAAGAAAAGGAAATAAATAAGGGAATAACTAGGAAGGAAAGAAAGGACTGATAAAGACTACTTTAAAGTTTCTAAAATAACTGAAAACAACCTCCTAACTTTCATAAATCCTGAACACTATCTGTGTGCAACTACTGTACCCAACAGGAAAGAAAGAAGCTGGGATAATGAGCTTTATAGCACACAGATGGACAGACAGATAGACAGACAGACTGACTGACAGATCACCAGAATCCTATATGACCTATGTGTGTGTGTGTGTAACTTAAAACCCACACTAGCACCGTTAATAATAAAAGAATAGAAAAAAGATATCCCTTGATACATAGAACTTATGTTAGATCACACTTCAGTGAAAGCCTGAATATTCACACCTAGATCACACTTCAGTGAAAGCCTGATTGAAAAAAAAAATAGTCTTAAGAAGGTGCTGAAAATAAAAACTGTAGATGTCTATTTGATATTAAGAGGAAACTAATGTTTAGATAAAATCTTGGAATACTGCAGGCTGGAGGTGTAAATTGGAGGTACTGCAAAAATTCACTATACACAAATCCTATGATATTATTGGTTTCCATGAGAAAAGGGGACTAGAGGCTAGGCCCCTTTCAGACTATACAGTTATAGAACTATGATTCTGCTTTAACTGCGATGGTTGCAGCCTATGGCATCCCGGGATCTGTAGTTTCACAAGGTGATATAGAGTTCCTTGGGAAGAAAATTTGAAATATTATATGAAACTACAAGTCTCAGGATTCCACAGAGTGGGGCTACAGCAGATAAAGTGGAATCATAGTGCTGTAATTGTGTGGTGTGACCTTAGATAGACTTCAATGCAGAGTAATGAAAGAACTGATGTTAAACTAGGATCTATAAAAAAAAATTAGAAAGCTGATGGGTAGCTTACAGTGCTAACGTTGACTAAACTAAGACGTGCTTTTGAATTGGTTCACAGGAAACTTGTTTTGAATAGGATCACAAGTCAGAGCATTGATAATAATGACTACTGTTTACTTTAACTGGCAGTGTGCAGGAGCTGAGCATAATACAAGCAGACTGTGGAGCTTACTCTGAAATGCAAGGTGAGCTATCCTACCTCACAGGCCATGAGCACTCGTGACTTTCCCCTGCCCTTTTTCATCAGAGATAAACTCTGGGGATCTCCCACACATCAAGCATTTGCTCTATCACTGAACTACAGATTGCTGCAGGTATTTAAAGTTTGTGCCTGAAATTTAGAAAGTTAATTGTCTTTCAGAAATATGTGCTGCCTAACATGAGCACAGAACTTTTGGCAGAGGTTGGAAATGTCTACAATCTACACTATTTATTTTGGTCAGTCTTTATAGGACTGAGGTCCTACTCACCATAAAGCACAGCTACCATGCCTGTCTGGGACATAACAGCAAGATTTTTATAGGGGGTGACCCCACCACCACTGGGATCACTGCCAAAGAGGGCAACATCAAAGTGGGGTTGCCCCTTTGGGGGACCCAATTCTGGGTAAATAAAGGTAAAGACCTGTCCCTCTGCATAACAGAGGCAAGGGTTTGTTACTACTTTTATCATCTGCTTGTCTGTATATTGTACTGGTTATTTTTAACAACAGCCACTTTTTTTCCTGGTGAAGGAAGGATGTGTTTTTGAGAGGAGGTATGAGGTGAACAGATTCAGAGAAAACCACTGGAGTCATGCAGGGTAGAGGAAGATCTGAGGAGAGGAGGTAATTATAGTTACATGGAAGAGGGGAGCATAACAGAATGATCATTGCCTTCAAATTGTCTCACAGGTCAAATAGCATGGGTAGCTTTAGCGGCAGTCCCCTTTGGTTGAAAATGCTATTATTGAATGCCAGGTCAGTGAATGGGAAAACAAGAAGCATCCAGGATTTGATTCTGGATAAGCACAGTGACTTGGCCTATATCACAGAGACCTGTCTGGATGAGGCTAAGGTCAGGCAATTGTGAGACCTTTTGTTGAAAAAGCCATCTGTGAATCTCTCTATAATGAATAAGTATCGACCATTGTCTGATATACCATTTTGGGGCAAGGTACTGGAATATGTGTTGGCATCCCAGCTCCAAGGGTTCCTGGATGAAAGAGATTACTAGATCCATTTCAGTCTGTTATGGGATAGAGACAGGTGTGGTTATCTTAGAGGATGATCTACACAGGAAGCTAGACAGTAGGGTATGTCCATGTTGACTCTTCTGGACTGTTTATCAGCTTTCAATACCATTGACCATGGTATCTTTCTGGGCTACCTCACTGGAATGGGAATGGGAGGCCTTCTTTTGCAGTAGCTCTATTCCTTCCTGGAGGGGCAAACCGAGAAGGTAGTGCTGGGTGATGTCTTTTCCACCCCCCCGTGTTCTACCCCCCTTGCTGTTCACCTGTGGGGCTCCTCAGGATTCTTTTTGTCCCCTGTGCTATTTAATGTATATTCAAAACTATTGAGAGAGATTTCTGGAGTGTTTGGGTGAGGTGCCATCAATACGCAGATGACACCCAACTCTGTTATTCCTTTCCACACCACCCAAGGAGACTGTCTTGATTCTAAATTGGTGTCTGTCATCAGAAATGGGCTGGATGAAGGCAAACAAACTAAAACTTAACCCAAACAAGACAGAGGTACTCCTGGTCGGTTGTAAGACAGATCAATGAATAAGGATTCAATCTGTATTGGATGGGGTTACATTCCTCCTGAAGATGCCACTTTGTCATTTGGGTGTACTTCTGGACTCAGCTTTGAATCTGTAGGCATAGGCTTCTTCAGTGGCCTGGAGTGCTTTTGCACATTCAAAGCTTGTGTGCCAACTGGATCTGTTCCTTGAGATGCTAGATCTGACCATGGTGATACATGCCTTATTTACATCTCATTTTGACTACTGTGATGCACTCTAAATGGGGCTGCCTTTGAAGAGCAGTCTAATTCAAAGACCTGCAGCCAGAGTGTTAACTGGAGCAAGTTACAGAGACCATACTATATCCCTGTTAAAATAGCTCCATTGGCTGCCAGTTCGTTTATGGGCACAATCCAAGGTGCTGTTTATGACCTGTAAAGCCTTATATGGCAGACCTTATGCCTTATATGGCAGACCATCTCTATCTATGAGACTATCTGGCAGACCATATCTCCATCTATGAGCCTGCCTGAGCCCTGATTTCATCAGGAAAGGCCCTTCTCTCAGTCCCACCACTGTTGCAAGCATGGTTGATGGAGATACAAGAGAGGGATTTCTTAGTAGCTGTATGTTTTTAACTATATTGTTTTCTTAAATTGTAAGCTACTTTGAGTCTCAATTTTGAGAGAAAAGCAGAAAATAAATAAATAAATGAATGAATGAATGACAACAACAACAGTTATTTGATCATGTCAGCTGCAAGAACAATTTACCAATAGACCCAATTTTTAGCAAGCAGATAATAGTATTTAAAACATCGAAAGAACTATAAAAAAGAAAAGGATTTTTATGGTGTGCAATTCAAGCACAGGATATAATCATAAGAGAGACATTGTAGTGTGGTGGTTTGAATGCTAGATTACGGCTGTTGTGATGACTGAATGATCTTGGGCAAGTCAAATTCCCTTAGCCTTAGATTAAGGCAAAAGCAAACCTCCTCGGAATAAATTTTACCAAGAAAACTCCATGATAGGACTATAATAATTCAGGGTTGACTTGAAGGCACATAACTACAACAAACATGGTCATAAAAACGCTTCTTAGAAAACAAAGAAAAATGGTACTGTGAAATGTCTATTTGTGTCTTCCCAGCTGTTTAAAGAGAAAAACAGTACTATAGCCCAGTTACAAAATAGCATCTGGCATATGTCAGAAACCTGCCTGGAACTCTCCTTTACCCTTGACAATGAATCAACCATTAATCCTAGTCAACTACTAGGCTACAGTCCACTCTATACTGCTGTCCTTGATAGGAAGGAAACACTGCATGTTTTTGGTTGGCATGAGTGTTCCTTTTGATGATAGTGTACATTCTTCAACAGTCAAGTCATGCTGAGACATGAACAACATATATCCACTTCAGAAAAAGAGACTGCAAGTTGGTATCTCTCCACCTTTCCATCAATCCCACAACATGTCTGAAGACAATCACCTTAATGGTGCCTAGGTGGAGTTCCCAGCCCTTCAGATCAGATTTTTAGTGTGCATAGGAGAGGGCAGGAGGAAGGCGGAGAGTCAATAATTCTGGTGGAATTTGTAAGATCCAGCTTCTAGTTGAACCTGTGGGATTCACCTTAAGTCCTCAACTAGAACCTTCTCATTGTTTTCATACCCAATCCTTTTTGCATTAAAAAAAAAGGGGGAAGAATTGATATGGAACTTGCTCATCTAATGAACTAGGTATGGGCAGAACCCAAATGACTCTAATTTTTAATAGCATTTCTCATTAATACACTTCCATCAAACATGTTGAACACAATTTCTCTATGGATTTTTCCCATAGTATTAATCTGCCCAGATATATTTGCAAAGGTGTAAACATTTTAATTTTGCCTCTGTGCTAAACTTTCATTTCTATGAACTGATGTAGTAGACTCATCAGTGAAGAAAGAAGGCCTGTCCTAATGAATTTGTTGTTAATAAAGAAAGACATCAGCCTTTAATTTCCTTGATATTTTTTCTGGAGATAATCTGTTTCTATCTGTTATTGCTGTATAATAAGTCCTCTGCAGTATTTTTTTAAAAAATACAGAGGCTAAGTCTATTCTTCTTGCTTTGAATAAATGTGTTTATTGTTATCTGAAGTACGCAGTCATTAATCATCACTAAAAAAAGAAGAATTATCTAAGAAGATGGAGAGAGAGAGAGAAAAGATATAAACAAATCTACTTTGAGGTTTTAAAAACCCAGATTTGTCTATTCCTTCTCTACAGTTTATATATTTGGGTCAAATATTTGATGAACTGCCTGTAATTCTTCACTTTTTAAAAAATTGATATCTGTAAATTCAGTATCTAGATATAAAGATCTATTGTCACACAGTTTTTCTATAAATTATCTACCCCAAATAGTCTCTGAGGAGGGAGAAGAAAATTATCCATTTTGTCAAATAGTCTCTGAGGAGGAAGAAGAAAATTATTTGAGGTTTATCAGAAAATTATCTGAGAAAATTATTGGAGAAATGTTGGGGTAACTTTAGGTTGAAATGGTTTGCTTTGCATCCCTGATGAAGAAGGGAGTGGAGAGAAGAAATCTAAAGGGGATTTTAAGATTTCTTGACTGATACAACTCTTAAAAAAAAGAAGTAAGAAAACCCCATTGGCATTTCCAGTCATTTTAAAACGAAATACTAATATTTCTACATTTCCCCAGAGAAAATAAATATTTTTTTCTCATTTCAATGGGAACTCTAATCTACAATGAGAGCCAGTGTGGTGCAGTGGTTTGAGCATCGGACGATGACTCTGGAGAACAGCCTTTGAATAGACACGGAAACTCTCTTGGGGACCTTGGGTAAGTCACATTCTTTCATCCTCAGAAGAAGGCAAAGGCAAACACCCTCTCAACAAACGCTGCCATTTGATAGGTTTGCGCTAGAATCAAAACTTGAAGGCACACAACAAAAACAACAATGATTTAGGATGGCTTTAGATAAAGAGAGGGAAATCTGTGGCCTTTGAGATGCTCTTAGATTTCAAGTTCATTCAGCCCAGCCAACATCAGCAGCCATCAGGACTGGGAGCGATCATTCAACAACAGCAAAAGGAAGACAGGCTCCCCATTCTTTCTTTAGAGAGCTCAGTGTTTCAAACTGCAATGAAAACTCTACCTGTCAGTCTTTCCTCCATTCATCTCACTGCAACATCTGCCAGGACTTCCAGCTCTCTGGTGGGGAAGGGATTGGTTTTCTTGACAACTTTAAGAGCTGTATGCGATCTATTTAACCACTACCATTCTTCTCAATGAAGAACAAGGTGTCTCAAACCATTACTCACTCTTCTCCACCCATGTTACGATTCCATTATTCACAGCTCATTTTCAAATGTTTTTTTGCCATTCTCTAAGGGAGAAAAAAGTGTTTTCCTCTCCTCCGCTTGACAGAAAAAGAAAGTCATATTTCATAAATATTCTGCACTAATGAGGGGCTGGTAGTGATAGTGGCCATAATTTCCATCTCATAATGCCCTGGAACAATATGAGATCCAGGGCATTGTGGGAGACACAAAATAGAGGATATGTTATCATGGCTGCTTCTACTGCTGCAGAAGTGACAAAAACAAAACAGCAGCCTTGCTAAGGAGAGAGAGAAAGCAGGACTACTATGTCTTCTGCTAATAATCATCACTGCCAAAAAAAACTTTCAAGAATGTCTCCTCTACCCAAAGGAATTCAGTGAAATGCTACCCTGTCTGCCCCAAAGAGGGTAGAAAACTTCAAGAATCAATCTCTCCCTAGCAATGCAGACATTTCTGGTGGAAAAAATGTAATTTCTCTCTTCCTGCATCCAATGTGATATAGTGCTGCCTGATGCTGGCCATTTCAGAACAAATAACACAAAGTTGCTGAGTTCTCTACTGTATGTGATCCTCCTGTCAATTTCTGCTGCGACATCTTTGTAGCATAGCTTCCGATTCATAAATAGACTAAAAAACGAAGTATGGTATACCCTCCAACTGCCCAATTTGGCAGGGACAGTTCTGATAAATCCTCTGTCTCGCTTTTCAACTCCTTTTGAAATGTTCCAGTTTCTTTTTCTTCCTCCCACTTTCCCCCATTTGCCCTCTGCTTACTTCACTTTCTGCAGTGCAAACTGAGTTCAAAATACAAAAATAGTTTGCACTCAACTCAGCAGGCAGCAGAGGAGAGAAGAAAAAAGGATGAAGTCTCACCCTTTCCAGTAAACTCAGACAAAAGGATCTGCTAACTTTGAAACAGAATATCATGTGCTGTGTGACTCCAGAATGATCCTTGAAGTAAGCAAAAGGAATAAACACACCTTATAAAAATCAGAGGAAGAGCAAAACACTGTCAGTTAAAAGGAACTTTTCTTGAGGAAATCCCCTTAAAATTACAACATATCCAAGACTGTGCATTAAGTTCTCCATCAATTTTCTCTTTCTCACAAACACAGAAATTTCCCTCTACCTCTAACTTAAGTATAATTAATTTGATTTTTAAAAATTCTGATCCTTGTCTTTGTTTTGTTTTTGAGTTTTGCATAAACGTTACATTGTAAGGCTTAATTTTATTGGTTTTCTCTCTCCATCCCATTTTCTTTTGATTTACTAATCTTCTGTGAGTGCTAGGGAAGAAATTATTAACTTGAAAAGGTGAAATGCTAGGAGAGATTTTGCTGTTTACTTACATTGGCATGTTTTTTCCCCTCTGCAGAATAATGTTTCATTTACACTGACATTGCAGTCAGAGACATGCCTACTCAGAAGCAGGGCCCTATGAGTTTGTTGGGCCTTGTTTGTAGGTAAATGTAGGCTATGACATTCTAGAGGGTAATGTATAGTTTTAAGCTGAACTGTTTTTAATTGCTTTTTTATTTTGTTAAAGTGTGTGTTCAAATTGTTTTAATATCGTGAATAGTTGATGTCCAGTTTAATGTTCACTTTTTATATGCTTTTAGCAGTATTGTTCTTGTTTTAAACTGTAAGCTGCCTTGAGTCCTAGTTTTGGGTAAAAGGCAAGATAACAATGACAACAGGCCATTGGAATGCATGGATTTTCTTATGGCAGTCATGTTTGTTCCAACTTTCTCTTTCTTAACTAGTTACATCCCATTTATCTCCCAGATAATGTTAAAAGTTTGCATATTATTTCTCCACACTCCAGTTTTATTCTAAGGGAAATCCTGTTAGGTAGGTTAGGCTAAGAAGCTACGCTTGGCTCAAGGCGAGCACATTAGTATTATAGTATGGGGAAGCTGGGGTTTGAGCTGATCTATAACGTGCATTCTGTGGAGAAGGTATCGGGTTCATACAGAGCAGATGAGACAAAGCCATAATTTTTAGTAGGACTGATATAGACATTTATTTAAAAAAATATAATAAACTATTATATTTATTGTTAATCATGCTGTGCTCACACATGCACACACACATACATACAGAGAGAGAGAATTGTATTTATTGATTTGTGGGGTTTTTTTAGGCTTTCCTAAACTCAATACATAAATTCCAGAGTTTCTCTGTTTAAAACAATAGTTCTGTGCATTCTTCCTCATTAATACCTTTTGCTTTCTTGTTGCCTGTGCACATCTGTTTGACCACAGCCTGGTGCTTCTCAGCCAGCCATATCCTAGTTTTCATCTCTGAAACACTGGAGAGTATTCCATGGGAAGGTGCATGGAGAGAGAAATTGTGTAACCTCCAAAAGATGGAAGTAGAATTTGATACCTTTCACTTCAATGGTGAAAAGGCATTAGATTCTACATAGGGTAGAATGAATGAAAGCTGCTACCTTTGAGCTCCTGTCCTGTAAGATACCATAATGTCACTGGGGAAATGTCAGCCTCTTTCCTAATTGACAAGCGTTTAGATTATACATGACACCATTCCAACTGGCATGCTGGCTGACAATCCCAACATTGAATTAACTAATATCCCTCAGGGATGGCACCTGCATTGTAAGGTTAAGATTTGTCACCAGAGTCATGAACACTGCTTTTGACAGCATTGGGCCTATCCTTCCCTTCTTGTAAACAGTACAGAGTGTCAATCTTGTAGCTGTCAAATGGCTTTAAAGAAAGAGTAAATGACTTGCATGCTTTGTAACATCAGCTGGCCATCCAATATTTGCTACAATGGCATGAGCTGAAGAGAAAGAGGAGGAAATTAGAAAATTTCAAAATTCTTTTGCATCCCTTTCTCCGAAATTTACTGGCATTCTATCACACTCAAATGCAGTTGCCCATTCACACCACATAATTATAATACTATGATCCCATTTTAACTGTCATATTTGTATTCCATGAAGTTCTAGGATTTACAGTTTAGTGAGGACTACTTGGAATTCTCTTTCAAAGAGCTCTAGTGCCACACCAAACTACCAATCCCAGGATTCCATATGATGCAGCCAATGCAGTTAGTGGAACCATAATGTAGCTGTATAGTGTAGAAGGGCGACAGCAGTGAGAAATACATAGCCAAAAGGCTATTGGGCCCCCTGGCCTTTTGTACAGCTTCTAAAAAACAGAGTTAAAATTATTTGGATAAGAATAGGGATCCCCAGCTTCAATCTCCTATTTATCCATACAGGTCACTAGGCAACCTTGAGGCAGCCATCTTCTTCCACCTTAAATTATCTCACAGGGTTCTTTGGAGGACAGAAGGTAAGAGGACAACAACGCATCCCACTGTGATATTCTTGGGTAAAAGGTGGATATCACATAATAGATGGTATAAAACTGTTGACAACAGAGAATGCCTTCTCTGTGGTAGCACTTTACCTTTGCTATTCTCCCCTGAGGAGGGATGAGGAAGAATTTAATTTGGTTTCCAAAATTAACCCATTTCCTCACAAATTCAGAAGAAAGAATGCCAGATTTAAACAAACTGAATATAAGGAAAAACCGGTAATAAGAGATTCAATTGCTCAAGCCCAGGACTCTGAGCAGGGGTGGGTAAGAATTTTGTTTGTTTTTGGTAAGAATTTTTGATACGAATTTGTCAAGATTTACAATGACCTGACATGAGGGATGAAAAGAATTTGATCTTTAAAAAAAAACCTTTTTGTCATGAAAGAAGGCAAAACTACCTATCATCTATCCAGACCCACCTTTTTCATCTCCTTGATTTTTAAACTTTCAGTTTTGAATCCCTGTGCACTCAGAAACATCTTTGGTTGCCAAATTAGGCTGACTTTTGTTTGTTTGTTTTAGCTCATCATCTTTAACACTTGTTTGGCAGTCAGGTAGAATGTGATCCTCTCCATTATAAGAATGGCAGTGCTTCCGGTCAGTACAGATGGGGGAGACTTTTGTATCAGTTCAAAATATGTAAAGCAACATAATAAGGAATTTGATTTGGAAGACAATGCTGAAAGGAATCTGAGAAATGCAATGAAAATGAAAATGGGCAGTTTTCCCCATTCCTGTGTAAATTTAGGGGGCTTCCAGTTTTCTTTCTGACAAGTCTCATAACATTTAACAGCTGCATATCAAGCAGGTTTAATGTGATTGTCTCCACACTGGGAATAAGTCTACTGTTGAATTTGGCCAGTACAGACGGAAGAGAATGTAATTCTATTCTTTTTTCTTTTTCTTTTTTGCAAGAATTGACCAAAGTTTTCAAATGTTGTAAATCAAAGGTAAGAGCTTTGCAAGAATGTGGAATAAAGTGAAGCATAGTTATCTGTCATTGGCCCTTTCCGCAAGTGGAGGGGGAAACGAGGGGAAATGTGCTGAAACGGAGCTTACCGGCAGCCAGGTAAGTCTGCCCCATGCGGAGCAGCGCGAGCTCGCTGTTCCGCAGTCCCCGGCATCCAAAATGGTGGCTCCAGCGTCCAAAATGGCAGGTTCCGGTTGGTGGAGGTGTTCCACCAACCGGACAAGCTTGCCAGCCGGAAGCCTGCCCCTGGCAGATCTGCAGGCATGCACTGGTGCTCGCCTGCAAATCTGCACCGGAGCACAGGAACAGAGTGGCACGGAGTGGCACGCTTCGTGCTTTTGAAAAACCTGTAAAAACAGGTTTTTAAAAAGCATACTGAGCAGCCACTTCAGGTCGCTTCAGAGCGGACTGAGGTGCGGAACTGTGACAAGTAGTCCGACTCAGTCCACTCCCACGGTGCGGACGACCTCCGTAAGAGGTCGCACCACACCGTACTACTTACCCAGTGCGGAAAGGGCCATTATTCCAGGGAAAGATCTGATTGGTTTCAACTTTGCTTTCTCCTTAGGGCTAAATCAAAATTTTCCTTTTTACCCAGGCATTTTTAGCCCCCCCCCTTCAATTGATTATCTGAGGTGTGTGTTTGCCTATTTGCTCAATGAATAGCTGTTATCACTCTTATTTTGAAATTTCCTCATCATTATTATGCTGAATTTGTTCAATGGATGAAGGGTAATTTGTGTGGAATTAATTAATTAATACTACTTGCCAATGCAATCATCGGGTGGACATGTTGTCAATAACACAGATTTCATTGGGTAAAAGCAGCAGGATGCTTTGAAGGGTGCAGAGAATAGCACTCAGCTTGTGCAGCTCAATGCTTCTTACACACACACCCATGCAGCTGTCAAATCCCAGTGGAACTTCCATTACTGTTTGCTGGTCAGGAAGACAGAGAGGAAGGGAGAGCCAGTCATACAATGCCCCACTGCTGAAAGGAGATAAATGAAGTTCCACCTCTCTGCATATCTGAGAGTGATCTCATTTTGATTCACCCGACTGAAAACTAGAACTGCAGCCAGGAAGAAAACTGCCTGGTTGTCTCTCTTTCCTCCTCCAGTCAATAAAAAGCTATGGCCCTTTCCACATGAGGAAATTAAGACGGGCCAATGCATCTTGTAACGGAGGTCGTCTGCACCTTGGAGAGGACTAGGTTTGGATTATTTACCTTTGTTGCGCACCTAAGTCTGATTAAATGCACCCCCAAGCAGTCCTCAAGTGCGCTATTTGAAAAACAGAAGAAACCGGTTTTTCAATTTTCCAGAACGCGCCAATTCGTACTTTCACAGTGGTGCAGATGTGCATATTCGCACCAATGTGAACTGGCGGTCAGCGGAGGACACGCTGTGGGCGTAGTCAGCTTCAGCAGTTGGTCTGGCCCAACAAACAACAGGAAGCTGCCATTTTCTCATCCTCATAGTGCAGATCTATGACCTTGCACTGCTCTGAATTGGCGTGGAACATACAGAGTAGCCTTGCAGAAGGACATAAGGGAAAGTCTGCCTTGTTTTGAGCCCAGAAGAACCAGTAAGAAACAGCACGAAGTGATTCGCTAGCTTCGTGCGGAAAGGGCCTATGATGTTGCTGCCTGGGCTTTACAGTTTCCACAGGAAAAGGTTTGGACATTAAAACATATACGTATGTAACCCCCAAGTTGATATTTGCCACCACAAGGATTGCACCTAATGTGTTTTGGTTTAGAGACACATTCCAATACAAGAAGCCTGTGATATATAAGGCCCTTTCCACACCTTACCTTATTGCAGCAACAACTGGGAGGCGATCCCAGCAGCGGCTCTGCTAGGAAGGGAGCAGGATGGAAGCAGTCCCCTCCACAGGGGACTAGCTCCCTGCAGAAGGGAGTGTGATAGACATGCCACTTCCTTCCACAGTATTGCTGAGTATTTTCCCAGGCTGCTATGGGGCAGGAAGTACTGCCAGCAAGCTTCCTGTCCTTCGACAAGACAGGTAAGTGTGGGATGGTGGTGCAATTGTGGATCATTTACAGGGAAAATTATTTAATGATTTAACCCATGATCGTGCTGCCTGGGGATAGAAGTATGGGACCACAACGATCTCATGCAGAAGTGTCATTGTGGTCCCATCTTTGCCCCATCCCCATGACAGGATGGGAGAATGCTGTAGAAAGGGCCAAACTCTCCCTCAACATGCATCATATGTCTTCATTTCATGTGCAAGTGAACAGTAGCAGTCCTGTCCTTCCAATGCAAGTAAAACCCTTCTCCCATAGACAATATAGCTACTACGTTGGAGGGTCTACAACCTGTTCAAAGCACCATAGGTGGATTGGGCAGCCTTCTAAAGTTCTGGTTAAAACTGTACTTTCATCCATCCACTGAAATAGAGGTTTCATATCTGACAGTTTGGGCTAATATACAAATGTGGTTTGGCTTCAAGACAAAACTGTAACAAATAGCCACTGGAAATGTGCCACAGTTTCCAACTTTACCACTTGAAATGAAAAATGTTTTAGAGATTGGCCATCAGATGCTTTAGACTATTGGCATCTCTTTCTTGTTTTCAGCTCAACCAATGCCCAATATAAATACTGCCTCAGAACTATCCACTTCCATTACATGCCATCTAACAAGTACTGTCAGGGTGTGGGATTTGTTTTTTGTTTTGTTTTTTCAGTTTTTGCTGTTGCTTTAGCTTGTTGTAAGTGTTTAAATGATTATGGCTTTGATGCTTTTAAAATATATTTTATGATCCACTTTGAGTGACTCCTTTTTTAGGTGAAAGTCAAAGCATATATCTATTATATAAAGTATATATTTGTTATATAAAACATTTTTGCTGTTATTATTAATTTATTTCTCAGTTTCACAGTCTACCAGGCATTACTGGATGGTGTTTTGGTCCATCAGTGACTGGGATTCTATCCCAGAATCCAGGAATCAGTGAGTTATTTTTCATTAACATGATATATTCTAAATAGAGTTGCTTTTTGTCATTTTGTGATCCTGTCTATGGTGATTTCATTTGGATGTTTTGCCAGTCCTTTCAGAATTGCTCCCAGAGCACCTATCATCAACGGAACTAGTTATTTTCTTTTTCCAGAGGCAAGTATCAACATTTCACAATCTTTTTCTCTCTTTGTCTTCCATTCTACTATCCCCAGGGATGTTGACATTGGTTGTGGTGGTCGTAGTGGTTGTGATGTTGATGATACTTGTATCCTGCCCTATATCCAAGGTGGCATACAATAAAATCAATTTAAACTATTTTAAACTATTTAAACAGTAGGAATAGCATATACAGTCACAAATCATTATTTAATAATTTAATACATTAAATCAAGGCAAGTTAGACCAGTTTAAGAGAATTTAAGGCCAAGTGCATGTGTAGATATGGTTCCAATCTGTCAGGCTTAGTAAAAGTCATATTTTTACTTTACTCCAGAATGACACCAGTGTTGCTTCCATTTGGGCCTCAGAGAGGAGGGTTTTCTACAACTGGAGTAGCACAGAAAAAAGACCCTTTTTTATACCCTCCCTCAGGGTTATCCCCTCACATGTGGTACAGTATGTAACCACTGCGTATCAGCTGTCAAAGAGGAAATTATCAAAGCCTAAATCTGCAATAATGCTATGTTACCACACCATCCACCCCTACTCTGTGTAATGTGCTGTTTTCATTACTGGACATTTATGGCTGAAACACGTGGTTGAACGAGTGCTGGCTAGAAGCATATGCCAGGTCAGGATGACCTCAGACTTGATCAGGTCATAAGTTCAGAGAGGATTAGGTGGGAAAGCCAGATGCTAGTAGGCTTGGGGTA
The DNA here is from genome assembly GCA_948472985.1 of Iguana delicatissima. Lineage (NCBI taxonomy): Eukaryota > Metazoa > Chordata > Lepidosauria > Squamata > Iguanidae > Iguana > Iguana delicatissima. The sequence continues at coordinate 1,452,548 of CAOKZL010000488.1, read as the reverse complement.
ATCCTTTCAAAAGCTGCAAGCTATAAGCACTCCTGAAAACAATAGAAGGCAAAACTGCCCAGGTGAAACAATCAGAAACCTTACTGTGAGCATATCCTATGGAGACCTTTCCTTATTCACCTTACCTGACCGAAACATTCAGAGATTGTCAGAACTCCCATTAGTGTTTTGTCACCTAAAGTTAAGGCAATCAAGTCATTCCAGACTCCCTTGTCAGTGGGAAAGCCATTACAGCTTTGTCCATGCACCCTCCTTCAGGGTAGGAGATAGGATATAAAAAACCAAGCTCCAACCCCAGTGATTTGTAGTACTTAGATGTAACACATGGTGCCCAGACCTCTGTTCATTCTTTGCTATCTGAGTTACTCTGCTTCAATCTTCTGCTTCAAGGTTTGTGACTATCGCCCTTTCCTCCCAATTTTTATCTGGCCATTTCTGCACTACACTCTTATAGTGCTATTATTCCACTTTCAACATCCTGTGAAATACTGGGGGTTTGTAGTTTACTGAGGCCAAAGAGCTTTCTGGCTGAGAATTCTAAATGCCCCTCCCTAAACTGCAAATCCCAGGATTCCATAGGATGTTCAAAGTGGAATAAGAACACTATAACAGTGCAGTGTGGAAATGGCCTCTATCCAACATTTCTTGCCTCATTTTCTGATAGCTTTTGTATGGTTCGTGAGAGTGTCTGTTTTCCTGTATGCTTGTTAATTCCCAATAACATACTCTGTTTAACTTTTAGCTGGAGTCCTCTCTATAGTTAGTACTGGTATACAAAGTTGAAAAGATCTTCCCATTACCTTCCTCTCACAGGCCTCCTTTGAACTGTAATTCCCCAATTTCTAAGGAGTCGCTGGCATTGTGGGTAGACCTCAAAGTCTCCTACCTCTTCGGGTAACAGCTAGCAGAGTGAGAATCCCTTCCTTCCACAATCAGTAGTTCAAAACAGTTGTGTCAGGTTTCATGCAATTGATTGTCCAACTGGTTGACCAACTGCTTTGTACAACCAATTACACAACAAAGATGTATTAAATACCACACTTAACTTGTACTTTAAAAATGTACAGTCATTAGCACAGTCAGCTTCTGCACTAATGCAGCAACATAATTCAGAGATCAACACTGAACAAAATGAGAATTTTGAGAAGTTCTGAAAGCAAATTAATTTCAACTCTACTTCAGAAGACCATGGAAAACATCAAAAGTTTGAGTGGTACATTTGTTCTCACTTTGTACTCTGAGCAATTCTCATCAAGGTCAGACTACGAAGAAAAGACAGCACAGAATTTTGGAATGGGTCTAGACTGGCAGTGCAATCATAACTCAGAGGTCTGTAGTGGTTAGGTTTAGGTCAAGTTTCCTCTGACTCCATAAATTCCCTTTACCTACAGAATCATTTTCTACCAGCTGATTTCAGAGATCTGCCAATAGAACAGTCAGCCAGCAGAAGAGATTAAAAATAGATGAAGAAAGAATGGGAAGAGGGATAAACCAAGTTGCATGATCCAAATCTTTTTCAGTTCCAGGACACACAGTCATGAAGCTGGCACAAAATTAGGCCAGGGTAAAGGCAGGCTTAAGTAGTTTTCAACATTCTTAGGCTTGGCTTCAGCACTGTTACGATTGTGAATGTGAGTTCTATTTGGGCTGCATTGCAATCAAGGTCAAATGTTACTCAAGGGTAAAATTTAAGCTCCAATAATTTCAGTGGGACCCAACAGTAAAGCACACAGAGCGTAGAGTATTTTGGAAAATCTGTGACACTGTATATTTTGCTTGTTATTTCTTAAGGAATTGCTTATTGTCATTCTTTGTTATTCATAGGTAGCATGTTACATAATATGTTAATAATGTTAATTTTTCTAGGGATTTTAAAAACAAAAGAAAAAACAGCTTAAAGCCACACCAGCGAAAGCTGAAAAGTACCTAGACTTTACTTGAGCATAAAATCCCATAGATATCTTCTACCACCCACCTCTATCATTGGTGGGGGAAAAATCCAGTTTCAGGGAAATGCTGTCAAAAATTTTTTTTTTCAGGTGAGGAGGTTGAAAAGAAGATGTTGGGCTTTTCCGCACTTACTCACGGGACTGGCTCGCTCTCCCTGACGATCCACGTTGCTCTGGAGCAGCGTGCGCCTGCTGTACGCACTCTCCGGGGACGAAAATGGAGGCTTTCGGTTGGCGGAGGCTCTTTACCAACCGGAGAACCTCGCCAGCCAGAAGCCTGCCCCCAGAAGATCTGCAGCCTCGCACTGGTGCAAGCCTGCAGATCTGTACTTTAGTGTGGTGATAGACTGGTGAGCGCTGTGCTATTGAAAGACCTTTTTTATCGGTCTTTCAATAGCATGGCGAAGCCCCAGTTCTGGACTTTTGGGAGCGGACTGAGGTCCGGACAAACAGCAAGTAGTCCGGACCCAGTTGGCCCCCAAGAGCAGACATCCTTGCCAGAGGGCGCTCTGGCCCATAGCTAAAGTAAAGTGCGGAAAAGGCCGTTGAGTACTCACATTCTTTCTTTTTCTCCTAGTGATTTCATTGGAAGGGAAAATAAATTTTCAAAACACAGAAACTGTGTTGTACTGTACTACAGGGTCAAGTATATTCTGCTAGTTGGTTTATAATTTTCCAAGATGAATATTGTGATTTCTGAAGATTTTTTTGTACTTGAGGATGCAGTATTGACTTCCGGTTCCGGCGCAAGCAGGTAGACACAGCTCTTCAGCGTCTCCTGATGGGCCGCTGCTGCCACCACAGGTTACCATTTGAACATCTTGAACTTCAAATGGTTTTGTTCTGTGCCCCAGAGAAGAGGGGCACAGCAAGAGTGTGGCAAGCAAGAATAGCAGGCTTGGCTTCCCCCATTAGCATCTGAAAAGATTGCGAAGAGGAGCGTCACCCCAGCAAGCTTGCACCAATGTCAAGCCTCACCCGCACTGATGAGAGGAGGGGAAAAACTCTCTCCCTCCCTCCCCTAACCCTATCACTGAAATTTCTTCCGTGGCTATCTGGACTCTATGCATGTCAGACTGTTTAATGGTTGAAAATTAAATAAGGACCAACATTTAAAAGCTAGATAATTTTTAAGTGAGACTGTTGCTGTTGCTGTTATCAACATTGAATGAACTGGCTAAATGCAGACTTGGCCACAGAAAGCATGAATTGTGAACGGTCAGTGAAATATAGAAGAGCTCTTCATATGTTGAAGTATCCACATGTTAATGGAAGATTTGATAATCTGCATATTTTTAGTTGGACTAAATAATTGATTAACTAATCAACAGATTATTCAAATGTGAAACCTTACAATGAAATTAATGATGAGTTGCAGGATGGTGGAATTAATTAATTAATTAATTAATCAACTGAAATTATTAATTGTTGTTCAGTCTGGTCCTTAGATCCTTAGAGATTGAGCCCCACCCTAGTTTTCCTTAGCTTTTGGATTGTGATTATTGATTTGGGGGGTAATGAGTTGAATTACCCACCCCATTTATTTGTGGAACTCCTTCTTCAAAGTTTAATGCACATTTAATATGCCAGGTATAATAATTGGATTCTGTTTATGAATAACAAGGAGTTTTACTTAACAATTTAGTAAAGAACTAAATAGCAAACTCTGAAACTGAAGCTTTTTAAGAACTGTGAATTTACTCTCAATTACCTATTGTAAGTAAACCTGAACTTACTTTCTGGTTACACAATTGGAATTTACCAATCAACTTAGGAAATAACTGACTGAAGAGCAGATTGTGTTAGAGTTATCAAAACAGGGCAAATAAACGGAAAAAAAAAAGAAAGAAAGAAATTTCTGCTCTTTGTTGCTTTTTTCTTCCACATGTTTTTTGGATGAGTGCTCAGACCCAAACAGCAAAACTTATATTTCCACAATGAAGATACTACAAAGACAACTCTCTGGAATGGTTGCTGAAGAAATGGATAAGAAGTTGAAATATGTGAAGCAGAATTTCTTTGAAAATGCCCGTAAACCAGGTAGATGACTGGCACACAAAATAAGAAAAGAAAGACAAAAAGACTTATTTTACAAATTAAGGAAAGTAATAGAAATATAACAAGCAACAAAGAAATCTGGAAACTTCTGTATAACTACTTCTCTAATTTATATTGTGACCGACATGTGGAGAATAAGAGGAAAATGGAAGACTACTTGTGTTCTCAGAAGCTTCCACAAATTAAGTCAGAACACAGAGAAATGCTGAACCAGCCCATTTCTTTTATGGAAATAATAGAAGCAATTGACAGAACTAAATTGGGGAAAGCTCCAGGCCCAGATAGGCTTCCAGCCAATTTTTACAAGCACTTCAGAGACCAGCTAGCGAAACCACTACAGAAATTCTTAAATTCAACACTGGAAACTAATAAGGTCCCAAACAGTTGGCAAAAAGCAAACGTTGTATTGATTCCTAAGACTGATTCAGAAGAAGTTACATGTAAAGACTTTAGGCCAATCTCTCTCTTAAATGATGATTACAAGATATTTGTATCAATTTTGGCCAAATGGCTAAAACAGCTTTTTCCGAGCTGTATCAATGAAGATCAAACAGATTTCCTTCCTGGGAGACGAATGAGGGACAATATGAGAGTTGTTATGAATATTTTGGAATGTTTCGAATCACATAATGAGAAGAAGGGAGCTTTACTTTTCTTAGACACAGAAAAGGCCTTCGGTAACGTCAGATGGGATTTCATGACGACGGTATTGGAGGAAATGAAGTTTGGACAAAAATTCGAGACCTGGACTAAGTGTATTTATCATGATCAAAAGGCATGCTTGATTATAAACTCCAACCAATCTGAAACATTTCCCATACAGAAAGGGACAAGGCAAGGATGCCCTCTGTCCCTGTTACTGTTCATTACAATATTAGAAGTGCTTCTAAGAAACCTTTGAAAGCAGGAGGATATTCAAGGTGTGAAGATTGAGAAAGACAAATATAAAACACGGGCATTTGCTGATGATGTAGTGCTTTTCTTGGAAGGCCCACTACTCCAAATAGCTAATGTAACTAGAGAGATAAATCAGTTTGGAGAGTTGGCAAAGTTTAAGATCAATAAACAAAAAACAAAAATTTTAACTAAAAACATTAAAAACCAAGAGAAAAGCCAATTAGAGGAATTATCTGGAATCCAGTGTACCCATAGTGTAAAATACCTGGGAATACAGGTTACAAACAATAATAATCAACTATTTCAAAACAACTATGGAACAGCCTGGAAATCTATTCAGGGGAAAATGGTGGTCTGGAGGTAGTTAGGCTTGGCTGTATTGGGAAAAATATCATTGTTTAAAATGAGTATTTTACAGTGTCTGTTATTCTTATTCCAAATGATTCTGATATCCATCCCTTATAGGTGGTTTGAGAATTGTAAAAAGAGATAGTGAGATTCCTTTGGGATGGGAAAAAACTTAGGGTTAAGCTTAAGCCAATGATCACCCCTGGGAATGAGGCGTATTTTCCATGCCTCATTTAAGAACATATTATGTGGCTGCATGCCTGGTGTGCATAAGACCATGGGTACTCTTGAACAATCATCAACTTTTGGCTCTGTAGGGGCATGATCTGTACTTCAGGTGGCACGTCAAACTATGGTATGGCAAGGCCAAGGTGCAGAAAGTGTTCCTCTGGCATGTAATATAGAAATCCCTCTTTAGGATATGGATTAAGTACAAACCCCTTCTATATGCTAAGTTGCAACCTTCTATCTCCCTAGCAGAAGCACTTCAGATAAAAGGCTAAAGGAGAGAAGGAGACTGGTTTACCTATAAAGACCTAGCATATTTAGAAGACAGGGCAATCAAATTGAAAAACCAACAACAGCTTCAACAAGAGGGTATTGTTATACAATGGTTTCCCTACTTCCAGATCAAAGAGAGGTTCAAAAAGGATATGGAAAGAAGTGGTATAACTTTGGAACCTCCACTTTTAGAAAAACTGTGGCAGGGTGGGGTTACCAACCTGCTGTCAAAAATGAATTAATATTGGGGATGATCTGGAAGAGGAAACCATTAAAGAATACATGATTAAATGGGCATGCAATCTAGGCCATAATATATATCTTGACGATTGGCAAATGGTGTGGAAAAACTGTCTCAAATTCACCTGATCTTACATCTTGCAAGAGAACGCTCTGAAAATGTGGTTCAGGTGGTACCTTCCACCTGTGAGAATTGCCAAAATGTTTGAGAGTGCTAAGAATAGATGTCGGAAGTGCAGCAAAGAGATTGGTACCTTTTTTCACCAATGATGGAGATCCCAAAAGGTTAAGAAATTTTGCAGGATGATCTGTTCCAAAATCCAAAAAATATTGCATGTCAAAATAGATTAAAACCAGAATTTTTCTTGCTGGGTATTTTCCATTTGGATAAGCAAATAGAAGAAAAATTTGGTAGATTGATGTGGCGTATGGTTAAGACAGCAAGAATCACTCTTGCCAGATACTGGGAGAAAAAAGTCGATACCACTCGAGACAGAATGGTTAGAGAAACTGGCTGAAATTGCTGGGATAGAAAAACTCACCTGTATGATAGAAAATAAACCAGATGGTAAATTCCTAAAAACTTGGCAACCATTGTTAGAGTATTTACATATTAAAACTGGGATTGATTAGTGGAGTAAGAGGAAAATGCATTCAAGAGTTCACCTAACAGGAGATTTAAAGTGGGAAGTTTAGGAAAAGGGGTTCAGAGAGGGTTGTTACAGTTAACTATCCATGAATGTGGCTACTTCGCAACTATGAGACTAGGAATTTTTCTGTATATCTTGTGCTAATAATAAATATACATTAAAAATGAAATTAACTAATGTACAGGTTAAAATACAAATATATAGATGAATGTATATACATATACACATTCATATATATTTATAGTCTCATTTGCAGCTTGGAGGGGGACTGATAAGAACATAGCGCTACACTGTTTTGCCATCAGAGGGGGGGAGGTACCCTCTGTAATTATCTGTTAATTGTCAGATATTTTTGTGTAACCCTAAGCCTGAGAATGTTCTCAAGTACTTGCACAATGGGACAAGATTGGACGAGTTAGAGAATGCTATTTTTCCAATTTGTTGGCCACTGTAATATGAACTTTTATCAGTGTGTGACACTGCTATGCAGATGCTGTTTTGAAAGGTAATGTGGATGGATTGATATGCTTGTGTCTAGATTTGAAAGTGCAGATGTATGTCCTGTATACATCAATGAAATGTTGTTATATATATCATATGTGCATATATGTTATGTTATATATATCTTACGTTATCAAGTGGAATGTATGTTTTCTATCTTTTATCTCTCCAACAATTTCCCCTTCCCTTCCATTGCTTGTTGAATAAAAATAAATTTTAAAAAAGGATGCAGTATTATGTTTACATCTCTCTTAAGTAATTAAAGAATGGAATATATCAGTGATGCATAAATCATTTGTAAAGTAGGATGAATGAATTTTACTCTGAACATTCTCTTTTTAAAAAAATTCTCTTTAGGGTAAAAAAAATCAATTTTAATGTAGTAGCAGTTTTGGGAGGTATAAAATTGCTGTTAACAGAATCAGGAAGCTATTCGTAGTGCTCATTAAAGTTCAGAAACATATTCCTTCCTTTTAGCATTTTTGAATTGCGCTATATTTCCAGAATCATCATAAAAGTCATAAAATTACAGAGCAGCAGTCTTAAGGCTATCAAAAGGGGGAAAATACTATTTACGCAATGTTGTTCAGTCTGTGAATAAGATTTCTGGTGGGAGGAAGGTGTAAATATCATCCTGCTTCACCTCAATTGGCACCTGAACCTCCTTCAGTTGCAAGGGTCAGACCAGGAGATGCTATTTAGTTGTTCATTAATAATGAAGTAGACAACGTAAAATTCCCATTGTCTATTTTAACAAGGCCTTTTGAGTATAAATCTCTTGTCAAATCCTTACCTGGATTTGTTTTAAACTGTTTCAAAATTGTTTAAATTGTTGTGTATGTTTTGAGACTATTTCCTTCATTAAACTATATTATTTTGTTTTAAATTTTCTTAAACATATCTCATTTGCACAGCACCCTGAGTTCTTTTAATATAAGGCAGAATATAGATATTTTAATATATAAAATAAAAATACGTGCAGGTTCATTTTTTAAAAAAATCTTTGCTCACCAGAGATGTTAGAGATTCCCTAAGAGCAGTTTTAGCTTTGGTCTGAAAGCCTGAGGTGTCTACTGTCTGCTGCCTGCATTAGATGAAGCATCTTAGACATTAACTCTAAATTACATGTGTAGGGTACTCACAAATTCTTGATTCCTTGATGTGAAAAGGTATTCTGACCTACTGAGACAATGCATTAAGAAATTGGTCAGCTTCTGTGAGGATTTTCTACATTCTGGGACTGAGGAACAAGCATTTGTACAAACACTTGGGTTTTTTTCTTAAAAAAAAAGTGAGCTTTCCACAAATAATAGTCTAAATGCTGGACTACAACACTGGAGACTAGGGCTTGATTCCCTGCTCATACATAGAAACCCAGTAGGTGACCTTGGACATGTCACACAGTCTCAGCCCCAGAAAACTTCATGATAAGTTCACCTTAAAGTTCTCATAAGTCAGAAATGGCTTGAAGGCACATAGTATCAGCAACAGTTCGGAAGAACGAAGGGCAGTGGAGGTCAGGAAAACAAAGTCTCACAACTCAATATAAAACAAGGAGAAGGCAGAAAATGGAAGTGTGCAGAAATGCATTAAAACTGAGATTTTTATCTTCTAGTTTGGGGGATGTGGAGATGAGGAAGAGATTGAAGAAGAAAGAATTTAAAGGAAGGAAGCACACAAAGGAGGTTTCAGATGGACTGAAGCAGGACTCAGAGCTCAGTTTTGACATTTCCGTATCTCATTAATTTGACACTCACAACAGTCAAATATATTGCTAGTCATACTTCTTAGGCAGGTCACAAAAATAAGCATTGAATTATGAATTACCAATTTCAAAAGGAGAAGAAAGACACAATTTATTTTAACCAAGGACTGAAAATTATGATTTCAGAACCGATAAATTAATCTTCAAATGATATATTCAAGTTTCATGTTTGCCAACATTGACTGTTAGTACAAAATTCAATAAGTCATCAAAGGAAACAGCATACAAAAGCAGATGCTTTCAATGCTACATTATGTCCTTCTTCTGCCCTCCTTATCAGTGTAAATGAGTGAATGATGACCCAGAAGTAAGGCTTATTCACAGTTAAGTGTATTTATGACTACAAACTAAACTTTTAAAATACAGCCTTTCACTGGCATGAGGAATCCTATGGATGTTGAAGAAGAGGCTACTTTGATAATTCTTAGCTTTATTATCTGCAATTTTCATTTCATTCTGCTTTTCCTTCAATAAGCTCACAGTGGCTTTTCTGATCCCCACCTTATTTTCATATTACAGCTCCCATGTCTTAAAGTCTGTAGTTTAAGTAATTAAAACAGATCTGTGTTGTTGTAGTTATTTTTCTGTTCAGAGTGAAGCCTGGAAAAATCTTTGGCTGGTCTACTGTTCCCATGCGTTCTTAAAAGCAATGCTAGCAAAGGTGTATAAAATAGGTGGAAAAAAATTCATTTTTTCTGCATATAGGATACTAGCATATACACCTGGCATTGCCCAGGATTTTATTTTCTCATAGGTAACTCTTGTTAGAAATACCTTAGGAATGACCTTACCTTACTTTACCTTAGGAATTAGATGTGGTTGAAATACACAGATTTGAGATCCTGTGTCTCTAATTCCCCAAACTGCCTTGTCCAGTACCTGTAACTTTTCCACATATTTTCCAATCCAATCTGAATTCACAGTTGTTAACGTACAGAGGTTGGGTTCTGAGGGAATACACTGGCCTTCTCCTTGCTGCTAGGCCTTGTCTCCATAGCAACTGGCCTGAGCTCTCTGGCTGAGAATTCTAATGGCCCCTCACTGAACTGCAAGCCCCAGGATTCCATAGAATCATCACAGCCAGCCAATCATATGAGGTCTTGCCTGCCTGACACAGACAAACAGACAAACTCAGTCACAAACTTTGACCTTCACATAGTAGACGAGTGAGAACCAGCATACTGTAGACATTTGACTGTTGGACTAGCTGCCAGGAAACCAGGGTCTGAATCTCCGTTTGGCCATGAAAACTGATGGATTTAGTGCAATTCACACTCTTTTGACCTCAGAAGAAAGCAACGGCAAACCCTGTCCAAACAAATCTTGCTAAGAAAAAACGTGATAGCTTCACCTTAGGGTCACACAACATCAACAACAACAACACAGAACAAAGGAGCTGGGAAAACTGAGTTTCCAGACAAAGCAATAATTTCTCATTGGTTAGCTTTTGGGGTTTTGTTTGAATGGCATGCTCTGAGCAACTGTGGTTGATGGAGCATGACGAATGACATCACCATGGCACACCCTCTGTGAACTCACCACAATCGTCCCTAAGTTTCAGCTTTTAGCCCTGTAATCTCAACCTGGAATGTTTCTGATCTGGCATTCTTTGTACTCTCTATTCCTTGTTGTTCTAGAGGAGTATTAAAACATTTAGGGCTTTTCCACACTACAGTGCTCTAGGGCTATTATTCCACTTTTGACATCCTGTGGAATTCCAGGGTTTGTAGTTTACTGAGGCCAAAGAGCTCTCTGGCTGAGAATTCTAAATGCCCTCCCTAAACTCCAAACTCCAGGATTCCATAGAATGCTGAAAGTGGAATAATAGCACTATAAAAGTGTAGTGTAAAAAAGCCCTATTCCTCCCTCTGCTTTACTCAGAGGGTTCCAAGTATTAACCATTGCTATATATTTGCCAGTGTTTAGTAAGACCGTGGAAAGAGCCCTGCCAGATCTTCATAGCAAAGTCCTGTTTAGTTTTGCTCCTTAATACCTGGGACACATGCCTGCCTGCCTGCCTGCCTGCTTTCTTCTTCTCCATGCCTGCTGTTTCTCTACCGAAAGGCTGCTCCCCATTGCAGGAAAAGACATTGGTGGCTACTCTGTCTACATGAGAAATGAGAGACATTCATCTTACCAGGTATTTGGGACTTCTAGAGGTATCAATAAATCAACCAACTAACCAACCAGTATTAATGATAGTTGATGTAGGGCTTGTTATCCAAAAAAATCTGAAAAGTCAAATATTACTTACTCCTGTTCTATACATAGCTGCTACCAAGGTCAGTAGGATAATGAGAGACTGTGTTGACCTTGAATAGATGAACTTTATCCAGGTACCTTTAATTTTGTTTGCCACTGAAGTACCCTGGTCCTGCCCATTGCCTTAGTGAGAATTGCAGAACAACTAATGTTCCTTTCTGCTGATGCTGCCTCCTTAAAGTAGAGATTGGCTGTTTTTATTTTCTACTGTACCTCTCTACCAGAGGGAGACAATGTCCAGTGTCTCATGCTGCCTGTTAAAGGAGAGGGACTCTACTGTGGACTTATGCTAAAGATGTCTACCTGAAGGAGAGAGACTGACCATTGTGACCTCATGCTGATGCTGCCTCCTTACAGGAGACTGGTCAATATCAGCTTATGCTGGTGCAGTCACCTTGAAGGAGGCCAACCATTGTGATGCTTTGATGATGCATCCTGCCTGAAGGACAGAGATTGGACATGTACCTGAAGATGAAAGATGAGCCATTGTGACATCATATTGGTGATGCTGAAAGACAAAGAAATTCCAGTGCAAACTCTTGCTCCTGTAGCCTGACTCAAAAGAGAGAACCTGGTCACTGTAGTTTTGGTCTAATGCTGCCTGTTTGATGGAAAAATGGTAACCATGGTGACTCATAGTGATGTTGTCTAGTGAAAGAATAAATACTGGCTATTGTGATTTCATGTTGATGTTTGAAGAAGAGAGGATGGTGATTGAGATTTTGTGCTGGTGCTGCCCTCCTGAAAAAGACTAGCCATTACGTCTTCATGTGTATGCTGCTCTATCCAGGAGAGAATGAACTGGTCATTGTGACTTTATCAAGATGTCCCCAGTCACTGTGAACTTATGCTGATGGTACTCGAAAGAGATTCACCACCAGGGTGTTATGTTGATAGAGAAGAAAGACTGCTCACTGCATAAAGGGAAGAATTCTGATGGTCTATGCTTGCCCTGTCAAAAGCACTGAAGAAGTGAAGAAGTCTATCCCTGACACCTTCTCTCTAGCACAAAGCTGCTGAAAAGAAAAGAAAAGAAAAGAAAAGAAAAGAAAAGAAAAGAAAAGAAAAACAGAACCACATCTGACATTATCAGTCTTTTAGTTATCGTATTTCTACTCAGTTGAAGTGTCTTCAGTATCAAAAAAAAAGGGTAGGAAAAACCTATGTTTCTCAGAAAGGTTATTCCTTGAGGAATATAATATTGAACTACAACTCCCATCATCCCAAGTTTTATGTAGCTTAGCACCCAATAACGTCCACAAAGATAGAGTCTCAATCTCTAGTCTAAAAGATTACCATTTTATCTACTCTGAACACTCATATGATTTGTACTTATTCACCCTCATTAAAGATTGATATAAATGTTCAGTCACTTCAGAGTTAAGATTAAAGGCTCTAGAAGTATTAGCGCTTGACTAGTATATTGGTAAGTAAACGTGTTCTTCATATAAAAAAGACTGAATTCCTCTAAGTTCCTCATAAGCTCTTGACCTCCCTGATAGCCTTAAGGAGGACTTTCACAACTGAGAGAAAACTCTAAGTAGTGAGGAAAAGTGCTTAATAATGAAGCAAACCACACAGTTCTGCTTAATTAAACTGCTGATTTGGGGTCTTGAACTTGGAATCTCAAGGTCTAACAATAAACCCTTGCTTGGTGAACCACCTGGGATTCTGTGTAATCTTACTTTTTTCCTTCAGATACAGAAAGAAATTCAAGAATACAAATGGAACATGTGCCAAAATGTCATGATATTTTATTTCCTCCTAACCAAAACCTTCCACTTTAGTATCAGATAGCTAGCTGTACCCTCCTCCTGTGACCTATTCCAACTCCATCCCCAAACCCCACGGTCTCCTCCTTTTTTCCCAAATTGATACTTGACATTCTGTGACTATTTCTGTGACTATTGAAGATCTTCTGCCCTCTTTGAGTTGTGGATAAGGGATTTGTACCGTTTAGGTTTGGGTTTGTCTCATTCTTGCCATCTAACTATGCTCAACCTCCATTCTTGTTTCCTCATGGGACTCACTTTGACCTTTTTGTGTCATCATCCATTAACTAGTTCTTAGTCATGAAATCTCTCTCTGTGTGATTAGAAAGTGGCATGAAGTCTCTTGATTGACCAGGAATAGTATTATTGTGTCATTTTGTAGACTGCTGCAAAAGTTCAAATAGGAAGGAATTCCCCTAAGGGAATAATGATCCAGTTTAGAAGAACAAGACAGATTCTTCATTTGTCAGTGCCTGCTCACATTGATAAAAAGACTTCTGTTTCTATAATTCCTCTCTCAGACCTCTTTCTCCTCCAAATTCATTTTATATAGAGAAGCTGGAGATGGGGGCAACTTTCCAAACTCTCCTGACCTTACTTCCACCCATATCTCTCCCATGAAAAGCTGTCTTTAAAGGTATATAGGGCTAAAACACTGAAATAAGTAATTATAAAGAACAAACTACTTCAAATGATGTCATTTTTCAATAATGGAGGCATAAGAAAATTACATTATGATTGCAAAAGAACAGTTTCACTCCTTTTGTCATATGACTGTAACTGTTTTAGTCACTTTTGCATTTACACAGAGGATATGGCCACTCTAACTAGATGTCTTTTATACTACAGGCCCACAGCTTCTAACATTCTGATAGATTTCTAAAGTAACTAAAATAAATTATATAGTTTATTTTAAACAATGGCGGAAAGAAAATAGTTACAAAATACAGTCATCCATCCATGTTCACTAGGGTTAGGGGCACAGGACCCCTGTGAAAATGAAAAAAAAAAAGTGAATAACTCTAGGCCCATATTTAACACACACACAGGCCTTTTCCACACCGGGCTATTAAAATGGTTCAGAGCGACCTCCAACGGAGGTCTTCTGCACCGTGGAGTGGACTGGGGCAGATTACTTTTCACAGTTCTGCACCTCAGTCCGGTTCGGAGCGACCGGAACTGATCACACAGCGTGCAACTCCATGTCGCTCCATTGCCGCTCTCCGTTACAGATTTGCAGGCGCGCACTAGTGCTTGCCTGTAGATCTGCCGGGGGCGGGCTTTAGGCTGGCAAGTTTCTCAGGTTGGTGGAGAGCCTCCATCAACCAGAAGGCGCCATTTTGGACACTGGAGCAGTGCAGAGCGACGAGCTTGCACTGCTCCTCATCCCGACGGACTCAAACGGATGCCGAAAAAATCCGGTGAGTCCCGTTTTCACACGGTTCCTTCCCCACGTGTGGAAAGAGCCACACGCACAAAGTATTATCACCATATTCAACCCACCATGGAATCCTTTGAGGCATGAGGGTCCCTTCACAAGGCAGAAGTGGCTGGCTGGTGGGGCTTACTGCTACTTCTGCTGCCCCACACCATTCTTAATAGGGCCTTACAGTTTCTCACAGCTTCTCAACCCCACAAGGCTTGAAATCTCTATTAAAAATGGCATAAGGAGGCAGAGGAGTTAAAACAGCAAATAATCCATGAATAATCAAATCCACAAAAGTGAAACCTGCAAATGTGGAGGGCTGGCTATATTCATTGCAATGTTAGCTAGCTACTTCTGAACCTTGAGGCATACGGTGTCCTATAATTAAGTCCCCTTTTTGAGGCTCTCTTAGAAGAAGAACTTCCATGCTTGACTAGCCACCCCCTCAGCATTCTGCTAGTCAAGAGCTCCACTCCTTTTTCTTTTTCCTTTGCTTAGCTACTTTTTGCTTATTCCTTCCCAAGCCTCAGTCTACAGGATCAGGTGCAGTATAAACCACTCTCTTTCCCTTCACTTTTCCTGATCTTTATATCTTTCCAACTCATTAGTCCTTGTGCGCTTGTTTGAGTGACTGCTTCGCTGTGTGTGTATGTGTGTGTGAATATTTTGCCAGTTCTGCTAAATAAACTACTGATAATTAGACATTTGACTTGGCTCTTGTGTGGTCTGACTCCATAGACATAGGGTTAAAGATCTTGCTGCATTGCTCTGCCCTCCACTTCACTAAGCAGTGCTCTGCTAATTTCCCTAATCTTTGCATCATTTTTGGAGAAAATCCAGGTGTCTCCCAGGGACCCCCAGAAGTCAGGGTAACAATATCACTGAATAGTATCTGCCCCATTTAAACTCCAGCTGTCAGTTGATCTTCTGTGGCTACTAAACAACCTCAGCATTCTTGAGGATGGGGGTTCCACACTTTGTCTAGGTCAGATTCTCAGTTCCCCACAGTGTTTATTAGGCTGTGGTACAGGAGAGAGAATGAGAAAGACTGAAAAGGGCTAGCATTCCTTATCAGGAAAAGAAGAAATTGGTAAGGAGGGTTAGAACTTTTCTTTTAGAAACTCTGAAGACACCACTCAAATTAGATATAAGTCGAGTGCAAAAGGGAAATTAAAGACAAAGAAACATCATTTCCCACCCCCACCTCCATCACCAATATTGCAAGGTAGCTGAAAAGCTGGACTCTTTCCTGAAAAATAAGGATTCATTGTATGCCAGCATTCATCAACAGCTGCTTTGAGTGGCAACACTGGAGGAAATGCTTGTATTGAAAGGAATACATAACAGAAAACAAAAAAGGGTGTGGGTAATTGTTAATAATGCATTATGTGGCTTTGGTGCAAGTCCAGTGGCCAAATCCAAACAAACAAAAGCCTAGACTCTTCTGAAGTTTCCTTTTTATTTGCTTCTGGGTAAGTTCAAGGCAGTTAAAAGACTGCTGCAGTCACAAGGTGAAGTTAGCATCTTTATTTATTTATAGTGTGTTTGCGGATGTATCAAGGAAAAAAGAAGTGGAGAAAGAAACAGCAAAGGTGACTGTCTATGGGGAAGAGTGCAGCAGAACATGCCAGAATATAGGAGGAAATGGTCAGTCTCAGAGCAGAGAGGAAGAGTTCACAGTCTCTGCAAGATGCTGTTAGGGTTTCTCTCTGTGGGATCTACAAGCCCACAGGAGTCTTCTTTGGCTGAGACTTCCTTGCTCCAGATATGTTGCTGAACATGCTGTGCCTCAAGGTTATTTTGTACCTGTGAGGTTTTCTTCCATGTCCTATATTGAGAGAAAACACTAGTGGTTCTCCCAACAGACCATTAGGCCAGCCATAGTTTAGCAGTTGTATACAGCCTTCCCAATGGTAAAATTGCAGCCTGTTTTTCCCCGAACTCTTCCCAAGCTTCTCCCTCCACAAACAGTTTGGTGCTGTTAAGTGGGATATGCTGTTCTCCTCTTATAGGGTGAGGTATTTGCTCCAGTTGTTTCTTTTCTCACTGCAATTAGTATAGGAAAGACCACAGTTCACCAGAAGCTGGAAGACTTTGGCTTGCTGATACTGTGGACTTCAAACTCTCAGAAGCCCCAGCTGGCTTATGGGAAAGGCAAAGCAGGCTACATTATAAGAAACTACACTGTCAACATCCCTCAATAAAAAATAGTGGTGGGTTTTTTTTTTCTGTGTCAATCTATACACCAAAAGGGTAAAAAAGTAAAACTAAAACCTCTCTCTAGGAGAAATTTACAGTTGGCAATAAAAGAGATAAAGAGGGAGACTCTTAGTATTGTTAGCTCCACAGACATGGAGTTTTTGAGATATTTGCCATTCAGACCCAGTGTTGAAATTGTTTGGAACTGTAACCTCCCAGTAAAGGCCTTCCTTATGTGTGGGACAATTATTTTCCCAAAATAACTTGACCTAGATTGATTTTTCCAAAAGCAAGCCATACCAACTGAAAAAGTGACCAAACTGGATTAAGATGTTATCAGTGGATTTGTTATGACTAACATTCCCCCTGGACTTAAACTGATTAGTTTACAAGTTGTGAGCTCACATTTAAGCATTTCTGAGATGCAATCGCAAGTCCACTCTGTTACAATGCCGTACACTCCTACTCCGTGATATGATTGGCAATGTACATTATTTAATTGGTATAAAATATAAACCATATATCGTCATGGCTGAAAAGTCATGCTGGCAAAGAGGACTGGGTGAACATATGCAAAATTAAGTCAGATGGGACCTCAGGGCATGGTTAGGTCATTGTCCAAGGGATCAGTCAGGAAACTCCAGTGTTAATGAGCTTGCAATAATCTCCTCATTGAATCAACCTTCAAATACAATAGCTCACAAAGTTGTCTTAATAGAGGAACAGATTGTCATCGAACTATTCCCTCTTCCCATCAAAATTCTCCTTTGTTTCCTCACCTGCCCAGAAATTAAGAAGTTATCATGATTCTCTTCAGTTCTTTGTCAACTAATCCTACAACCATTAGCCTATTCCAGACCCCATTGTTTCTTCTGCCACAGAGCCATTAATGTCTTCCCCTTCAGAAAAGAAAAATTGTATTTAAACCCTGGCTGTGAGCCTGTCAATTCATAGTACATTGCTTGTAGTATACTGGACATAGGTTGTCACTCTGCTACGCAGATTTTTGTTCTTGTGCTACCTTCAGACCCTTAGTTTGAGCTGCATCACTTCATCTCTTTTCTGCAGGATAGGTAAATATTGCTCAGTTCACCCCAATTTCTCACTATCCAGTTTTCCTTTCTTTCCTTTGGTTAACCTTGTATGGTTATGAGACTGCTTAAATCTTGTGTGTGTTTGTGATTTTCTCCAATAAAACATTCTTTTAATCTCCAATTGGTATCTCTGCATTAGTACCGGTGGAAAGATCCTGTAAAGTTCCCCCTCTTGCAGACCCCTATTTTGAGCTAATAATTCCCCTTCATTCCACAGAGACACTGGCACAATGGATGGACCTCTGAGTTACCTGCCTTTTGGGGTAAAATCTCCCCCTTGCTAAGTTGTTCAAGTCAAAGAACATTGAGGAGGCAATTCTTTTTTGTTGATTCATCTTCAGGTGGAAGTGTGGCACTCACAGTATGACTCTGGCTGAGGTAGAAGGCAAACCTGTCTCAGGTCAGCATGGCTGGTGGTGTTGCAGATGGTAAGCCCGGTACCTTTCTCAAAAATCAATTCTTCATGATCTCTACATTTTTTTTCCAGTTTGGCTAGGTCCCATATAATAACAGTGCTAGAATTCTTGATGTTTATACCTTCTAGAAGTGTTTTTCCCCAGTTTTGTAGCCCTTTAGCAGCTATTATGTTGCTACTCTTCATATGAGTTATATGTGAAATGGAGTCCTAAGTATTTAAATGTGCTTACTTGCTCTATTAACTGTCCACCCAGCTTCCATGTACACCTCATATGCTTTCTACTAAAGACCACCATGATTGCCTTTGAATAATTAATCTTAAGATATCTTTGTTTACAGATCAAATCACGATAACATTTGTCAGAGACCAATCAGGAGGAGTGAAATTAACACTATAGCATTGGCATGCAATAATAGTGCTAGCTTTCTCCCACTGCTGGTATGCTGAAAGTTGTACAGGTCTCAACAACATTATGTAAAACATCAAGAAGAAAGATAGGCAGAAAGCATTCTTGCTTGACTCCATTTTAAATGCTGAGCTCCTTTGTTAGTGCTCCATTGCACCAACTCTAATGTGCATCTTAGTCTGCCTCTCCTTTTCTATATTTGAAGAACACATGCTTGCAGAGCCTCTCTCCAGGAGATGCTGTGAAACCTTTAGTAGTTGTAAGTTAGCCTATTTCATTGTTTTACCAAAGAAGACTAAATCTGCTTTATTTCTCTGCTATACTTTATGTGCATGCACTAGTGGTGTGAGACTGGTTATTATTCACCTTCTGCTTGTGAATACTAATTACACTGCTTATGAGATACACTACTATCTGTCACATTCACCAACAAATTTTCCTCACCTCTGTTCTAAAGAAACAGATGCAAAATTGATACCACCCAGCTACAGGTAAAATCTACTTAGTAACTGGAAACCCAGCTGTAGATGGGCTACAGAAATTGGCAGGTCAACAAGAGTGAGAAATTTGTCATACTGGTCCAGAGTCACAGCCTGGCTCAAGACACAATGAGAGTTGAAGGCAATATTACAGCAAACTAGCAGAGCCTAGGCTATAAAGCAGATACATAGAATAGTTGCTACACACCTGAAAGCTACACTGCATAGTTAAACTGTGGTATTCATTTCAATAAGATTTAACAATGTCAATCAAGTTGTATAGTTCTAAAGAGGTTTCAACAAATTCATGAAGACTATATCTATGTATCTACTATTTGTGGGGGTTAGATGTTACCTCCAGCACTAGAAACATCATGCCTTTCTTATGCTGGTGAACATGAGCTGGGGGATGTGAGCAGGGAAATGCTATTGTTCTCATATCTCACTTAGTGGTTTTATATAGGCAATTAGCAGGCCATTGTGGGAAAAGAATTTTGGACTATGCAGGTTCCTTCTCCTTCTTCTTGGAACGTTCTGTAAGAGGAGTTGCTTTACTGGCTGCTTCCCATGAGGATTCAGGAAAAGTGGCCCCTTCATTCTCATAGTACATCATTTAGTAAAGCTCCTCTCAAACTGACAAGCATCCATTTTGAGTGCTATGATGGATTAGCAGACAGTTTGGCCTATTTTCCCCCTTGCTGATACAGCAGCTTTGAAGTTTGTGACTGAATTTCCCAGACTTTGCTTAGCATGAACCACAAAATGACTCAAAAATTTTATAACACAAACAAATGGACTAGGTGTATCAATGTTTCATATAACAACTAACATTACAAAATTACCTTTTTCTCATAAGAAGTAGCAGACAGATTAAAATATATAGAGAAAGAGAGAGACAGAGCAATTGATAAACAAGAAGGAACTTTTATTATTGTCTGCCAGAAATCTGGTTTTCCAGTCAGTTGGGTACTTTTGGGATTATTAATTTATTATTTATTTAGGAAAACAGACCATTTTTTTAGTTGAAAGGCTGCTTATGAAAATAAGATAATTCTGCAAAAACTTTCTGTGGCCATTTCCACACTAGACTGTTATAGTGCTATTATTCCATTTTCAAAATCCAGAGGAATCCTGGGTTTTGCAGTTTAGGGAGGAACCTCAAAGAAGTGAGTGCGAATCACTTCTTTCCATAATCAGTAGTGCTAAACAGTTATGTCAGGTTTCGTGAATTGATTGTCCAACTCATTGTCCAACTGCTTCGTGCAACCAATTGCACAACAAAAGCTATATTATATACCACACATTTACTTTGAAAATGTGCAGTCATTAGCACAGTGAGTTTCTGCACTAATGCAGCAACATAATTCAGAGATCAACACTGAATAAAAGGAGAATTTTGAGAAGTTCTGAAAGCAAATTAATTTCAACTTCATTTCAGAACATGAGCCATTTCTGCACTAGACTGTTATAGTGCTATTATTCCACTTTCAACATCCTATAGAACCCTGGGGTGTGCAGTTTAGAGAGGGGCCTCAAAGCCCTAGTGGCGCAGTGGTTAAGTGCCGGTACTGCAGCCACAACGTTGTGAGTTCAATCCTGCCAGGTTCCAGGTTGACTCAGCCTTCCATCCTTCTGCAGGTTGGTAAAATGAGTACCAGCTTGTTGGGAGCAATTACCTAACACACTGCAAACTGCTTAAAGAGCACTTAGCTGATAAACAGTATAGAAATATACATGTTATTACTATTGCTAGTGCTAGTGCAGAAATGGCCCTTCTGTAGATTTGCTGAAGGCTCCCACCCATGGCCATTCATGCCTGGAGGAGAACAGGGAGATCACCAATGTAAGTGCTTACGCCTCCATCGCCAGTCACTAAATGGTTACTTCAGCTGCTGAGACCTCTGGAGGACCCAGGAGACTATAGTAATCACTCTACATGTATGTAATTACACTGTGATTATTCACAGTTCGGGACTTATTTTGTGCAAAATTCATATCTGTGGCTTTGTTTGCTTGTTTATTTACCTTTGTTTTGTTTGATACAGAAAACAATTACTTCTGTGCATGGAAAGCACTGTTTCATGTAAAGAAAAAGCTGTATTAGGGACTTACACAGCACAAAATTTGCACATTTTTTTTCACGCAGGAAACAACATTTTTTGCACAGAAAAAAAAATCTGTTATCTGCACAGAAAAAGTTGTTTTCTCTGAAGAAAAGAGAGAGAGAGATTGAGAGAGAGAGAGAGAGAGAGAGAGAGCATTTGATTTTTGTGGAGAATTAGTCCCAAACTCTGAAAATCCTTTTCAATTCAGGATTCCCCTTGTCAAAATTTGCTGACATTCATAGAAAATTTTTGACCATTTTTGCATGCTTTCCATTTTTTTTCATTTTCTAAGTGACTGTCATATACATAGATAAATGAACCATATGCATCTCACATAGAATCTTACAAAACCCTACTACTTTTCTTCTCAGCTCTCACCTGATTTATTAGACTCACTCAAAAGAATGGAGAATCTATGATACTCTAGATCATATGTGTCAAACTCAAGGCCCGCGGGCCGCATCCGGCCCGGCATGTAATTATATCCGGCCCACAAGATCATTTTTTATATTATTGTTATTAATGGCCTGGCGATATGAAGCGCTGGTAACACAATAAACTACAGATCCCATAATGCAGCGCTTCAGCTGCCTTGCCGAACACTTCCCGCGTTAATCAAGTCTAGCTTATGATGCTGCAAGTTATTGAGAAGCTAGCCCTCACAATGCCGAAGAGAAAAGTTGATTCTGAAAACAGAGCCTTTAAAAACCGATGGGAGGCTGAGTATATGTTTACTGACATTGCTGGTAAACCCGTGTGTCTCATTTGTGGAGCTAAGGTGGCTGTAATTAAAAAATTTAATCTAAGATGGCACTATGAGACAAAACATCAGGATAACCTGAAAGACCTGAATGCAGAGCAGAAGATACAGAAAGCAGAAGAGTTAAAGAAGAATCTGACACTTCAGCAGACGTTTTTACCTGTGCAAAACCACAAAGTGAAGCTACTGTGAAAGCAAGTTTTGTCGTGGCAGAGGAGATCGCCAAATCAGCCAGGATATATTTTTATGGAGAGCAAAATCTTTTGGGATATTTAAAATTTAAGTTTAGTTTTTACATAAGATCACATAAGAGTAAAGAAATTTGAATGTTTGTTCTTTTAATGTTTACTTTATTTCTAACTTGTATAATTTAGACAGGATATATTTTTATGGAGAGCAAAATATTATAAGTTATTTAAGGTTTGAGTTGATTTATTCCGGAATAATATTCCTGTCTGTTTTTATTCATATTTATGTTCAAAAAAGTTAAGCTTTAAAAGTTTTAAAGTATTAAAAGTTTAGTTTTAGTGTGTTCAATAAATGCTTATCCTGTTCGGCCTGCGACCTAAAGTGTGTTTTGGATTTTGGCCCCCTGTGCAATTGAGTTTGACACCCCTGCTCTAGATGTTGCTAGACTACAGTCCCCATCTGTCATAGCCAGCACAGCATGTGATGAGCTTGTTTGGACCAGTAGTTCCCTAACAGCTGGAGGGCCACAAGTTCCCCATTCCTGCTTAAATAGGTTGTATACTACAGATCATAGAGAATGTATTTCATTCATCTTGTTTTCTTTGGATTTGAGAATATGTCACCAAGGTTCGTATCATCACAAAAAGGAAGTAAAGATCCCTGTCCTTTTTCAAATACCCAAGATTCCATCAAATCAAAAAGAAACATAGTTCTCAGAAATGTAAACGGAAACATAAATGCACTTTTTGACTATTTTACTTCAGACTGCCTACACTGGCTAGTAAGACTGAATGCTCTTCACTATACCCAGAATTTTCTTAACAAAAGTCTGATTCTAGTTATTAGTTCCTACTACAGTTGAGATGAATGGTAAATCCAAACCTACATAAATCCCTTTAATTCAGTGGGTTTACTCTACTCAGGACTAGCAAAAGCTGTAGAACATTGGCACCTCAGAGAGAAAGGTGAGCTAAAATCCCTCTCTTTGGTTTGCCAATTTTCTCAGTGTTGAGGAGGGTTTAATCAATTTTAATAAGTCACCATCTGCAGCTTGAACAGGTACAGCTGAAAAACTAGGTTTCCCTCCTCATCTTCTGTTTCAAAGAACTCGGTCTCTTTTGCAAGACGCTTCAAAAGTCTATGCTTTCTCTGAAGATAAAACTGAAGAGTTATTAATTTTTTAAACTGTAGTATGTACTCAAGTGTCTTCACTAGCTGTCAAAAATCAATTATTGGGTAATTGTATAAGACCATTGCAGACTTATTTGGCCTTTTATAATGAAGTTTTAGCCTGAAAGAAGATTTGACTCTGGCCTGGTTCACTCAGACCCAGGAAAGCAGCTATGGCTCATTGTTCACAAGGAAAGATAAACATAGCTTTGTGTAAGATGGACTATGACTATGGGGAATTCAGGCACTTTCCCTGAAAATAGCTGGAAGGGATCATAGCCTTTCTCCACCCATTGTTCACTGAGACTTTTAATTTGTTCTTAATAGTTAATTGTCCAAAGGGGCTCGAAGTGGAAAGAACAGAGACAATTTATTTCCAGGGAGAAAGTGAAGGGTAGCTGGTAGCTGTACAGAGAGAGTAAATGGTAACTTCGAGGCCCCTGCTGCTCTCCCTTTTCATGCATTGTGTCCTTATTGGTTTCAACAGCCTTCAAAGAGCACCTTCAAACAGATGACCATCCACTGTTAGGGTTGCCTTTGTGCTGAGCTGGTGACCCACTCCTCATCAGCCACAAATAGATAGAGATGGATGTCCAGGCTTTAAAGCTGATCACATAGGAAAATCAAGGGTTTTATCAAACGAGGCAGGAAATCACACTTACAGCTGGATAAAAGCATCTTTGGTGGGGACCTACCACATGACATTGATGTTGTTCTGCTGTGGGAGACTGTTTGGAAAGGATTTCTTCATATACAAATGGGGAAATGTTTCAATATCAAAATGTCCACAAAAAAAACTGAACAGTTTTGACATATGCTGCTAGCAGTAAGGTTAGTGTATGCAAAGCATTGGGAAAAAATCAGAGTTACCAACAGTGGATGAATGGCTAAACAGACTGATAGGATTTGTCAAAATGGACAAACTTACAGGATAAAAGGGAGAACACAAAATGAATTTTTGTCTGAATGGAAGTGGTTGATTGATTTCTTTAAAAAAGAGTGAAGGTTATCTGATAACAATAGGTTTTGAAATTTAAAATTTGTATTACTCTATGAGAAGTGTAAAAGTAGAATTAGTAGATGTATTCTGTTTGTTGTTTTAAAAGATAGATAGATAGATAGATAGATAGATAGATAGATAGATAGATAGATAGATAGATAATTATCTTTCAGTGATTGATCATTAGGTAAAGTAATCTAGAATAAGTTATCAATGAATTGTGAAGTTTAGGAACTGAACAAGTAAATAATTAAAATGGTAAGTGATAAACAACAATTAGTCATTAGGGGATAAAATAAATGACTTGGTAGCTAGGTGTAAATGTTTAAGCAATAAGAACCGTTTGAAACAATGGTGGGAACCAATTTTAGCTATGTTTTGTTAGTATTTGTTTTAGATATGTATTTGTTAGTATTTGTTTTAGATCGGGATATCTGTTGATGTTTGCATGGATGTGTTCTTTGTTGTTGATTTGTTGTTTTGAATGCTTGGTTTGTGTTGGCTTTTTCTACTTTTACTTAATAAAAAAATAGAAGCAAAAAAAAACTGAATAGTTTTAGTTTTGTCCAAAATCGCAAAGTTTTATGAAATTTAAATATTTCTTTATATTTTCAATCCCTCTTTGTTCCTTTCAGTAACAAAATTGATTCACTCTTTCTCTTTTCACAGTATTTAGTATTACTATTATCAATGGCCCATGCAATTAGTAAACTGAACAGAATACATACGCTGTTTAATTGGAAAAGTAAAAAGAAATTAATAATGGAGTCAGGACACTAGTTTATGCTCTTGTCCTATAATTTGCCATGAGTGAGAAATGTGCTACATGATAAATGGCCCTATGTAATAACTACAGGCTAATCTGAAAAGGATAGATGGCTTTCTTTGAAATCAAAATGCTGTTGTTTCATCAAGCCAGAGGTGATATTTAGCTTCTGATAAAGCAGAGTTCTGTATATAGAACAGAAAAATAATTAAATATACATCACAAGTTGGTCACTTTGTGGAATATATGAAGCTCAGATATTGTTTGAGAAGCATTTGAAAAAGTCATGGGAAAAGGAACGGACAGAGGACATTGATCCGTGGCCCACTATAAAATATCATACCAGCTTCATTCAATCAGAAGTTGAATGTCATCCCTGGCTTGACAGAACAGCAATATTTTGGTTTTAGCAAAAGTCAAGAATGGAAGTGGTACACATAATTTTTGCGATGCTTGTGTTGCCTATGTCGATGCTTCCATTTTGAAGGCTACTCCGCACTCCCTAATAACAGATGCTCTTGTTGTAACATGCCTTCACATCAAGTCCAGCTTATGGAGGCCCTCTCATGGGGTTTCCTTGGCAAGATTTATTTAGCGGAGGTTTGCCAATCTCTTTCTTTAAGGCTGAAAGTGTGTAATTTACCCAAGGTCACCCAGTGGAATGCCGTAGCCAAGTCGGCAATAAAACACTGGTCTCTCAGACTTAATCTAACATTCAAACCACTATGCCTCATTGGGTTACCCCAGCACACATACTCTCTATCATATAAAAACTAATTATTGCCATGCTGTTTATTGTTCCTTCAGTCTGCTTATTTGTCCCTTCATTGTTCCGTCAGTTTTTAAAGCTGAAGTAATATTGTCTTCCTTTCTTTGAGCCTTGTTGCTGAGAATTAATGTCCATTCTGACACACATTAAGGTAATCTCTCTTTATATATATATATATATATATATATATAAAATTCCTTACTGCGTACTGATGCATCCAGTAATGTGCATTAGAAGACTGTTTTTAAAAGTCCGTTGCTGTGCACTAATGCACGCTAAAAGACTTTCAGCCCAATCACTATGTGCACTTGAATATAAATACCTGGATTTGGAAGTGAAGGGATTCAGAAATCTCTCTTCAGATATTTCCTTCTTTGACAGCAGGTAATGAAATGGTCCAAAAAAAGAATGGAAAAACTTTCTGGGGTGCACAAAGATGTTTGTGGAGCTCATGCCCTCCTCTTACCAGTTCAGCTCAGGACTATCCAAAGCCATGAGTTTCAACCTCAAAATTAGAACAAGGACATTTGTCTCAGGTTGGCTGGCAGTACATATTTCATGGGCATCTTAAACCTGCAATCATATAGATATTTTCTCAGGAGGAACCTCACTGAATTCAGTGGGAGTTACTTAATAGTAGAACTGGAATAATATATCAATTTAATTTTCTTTTACATTTGATTTTTGTCCTTTTTTTTCATTCTTTCTATCTCAAATATGACAAAAATGGCAATTTTTGTTAAATTCTTAACAAAAGGAAATTTGCACTCACTTGCACTACTGACAGTTTCAACAGCTGCAGCCATTCCCGGCAAAGAGAGAACAACAGTGTACTTGCCTCCTATATAATTATTAAAGGTGAGGACCAAGATCCTACATAAGGAAATGCCCCCCAGAAATCACCTTAAACTCAAGGGCCCCACTTTGTGTGATGGAGGTCTGCACACAGGCAGATAGGGCACAGAATGATGCAGGTAGCACCCTCCCTTCCTGAAGCCACAGTACAACAAACCACTTCCTCCTCTTGAGCCAAAGTGTGGTAAGCAGAAGCTTACACACTTGTGATTGTTTCACCACAGCTTGGGGACAGAAAGAGGCTAGCTATACCATTTTAAAGTGCCCCACTTGACTGCGCCTCAGATCTCCACTGGACAGATCACCTCTCTCAAGTTGAAGGTGGGTCCTGGAGAGTATTTTTGACTGTGGCAATACTGCCACAGATGTGAATATGTAGCATAGATGAATAAGGAGCAGTTATGGATCTGCAATTCTAGCTCACAAATCCATAAATGCAACGCAAGATGCCATCCTTTGACCCTACCTAGTGGTGGCTGGTGCTTCCATCTTGCTGGGGCACTCTGGCGTTTAGTCTGGATGCTAAAAGAGCTATCTAAGGTACTGAACCCTCTCCCCGAATGGCACCTTGGATAATTCCTCTAAAAGTTAGACTAAAACCCAGAATGGATTCATTGATCTATTGACGTAGGAGCCACTTGCTGCCACTGAACCTATCAGGAAAGAGAGATGGCACCTCTAATTCAATATAAACTTATCCAGATTCAAAGGAATTAAAAGCCAGGTTTTCAAAAGCCAAACATTCAAAACCCTGGGTCCATACAGATAAATCTATTAGTTTTGTTTTCTTCCTCGTTTTATTTTTTTTTTAACTGCCAACATCTTTCTGACCCAATATAGGAAGAATGTTACAACTCCTGTGAAATTCTTATCAAAAACATAATAAAACAAAATTCTCATCCATCCCTACTTCTGAGTCTATATGTACAAGGTTGTGTTGTAAATAACTGAACTGGCAGGCTAGCAGCATGAGTCAGAATCACCAACAGGAGTGACCCGTGGGAAGAAAGCCCTATCAGTATACTGTTTTCTTCATGCCATTGAGTTTGACTTTATCCAGCTGTCCTCTGAAGACTAACAATATCCTCTTCAGAATAATACACAGATGGAAGAAATGATGAAAGTATTTAAAAAAAACTGGCTCTTACCAAATAGAGGTGATTTCCCCCACCCCAACCCCAGTCTTTTTTGCTACAGTGACAAATATGACCAAATAAAAAGAGAACTCTGCAGATTAAATGTAGAGATCTCTGGCAGTCATATAAATCAGTGTGGCATAACATTTTATTCTCAAAATTAATTGGATCTGAATACTGTCATGGGGCGGGGGGGAGAGAGAAAAGGACTGTTAGTAAAAGGTGATGCCAAATGACAACCTAGCAATATTGTAGGTATCTCCTCTAGGACTGGCCTTATTGAATATTCTAATAATCTCAAAACAAGAAGTAAACAGAATGCTAATGATTCTTACTGATCAAAAGGTTTAAAGGCGGAAAACAAGACAGCAAAATCTAATTTGGACGATTGTGAGTTAATCCTTTTGGGAAAGAATGAAAAAAAATGTACTCAGATTCTTTTCTTCTAGGGTGGAGGGTGAATTCAAATATTATTTGTACATAAGCGCTACATTACTACTGACAGTTTATCAAGAGAGTCATCAACTGGGTTTATGGGACCCAAGGCATACCCTCTAACATTTCACAGATGAAAAGTAGGACATGCATGCCCAAGCAACATCAGGGTATGGTCAAAATGGCAAAAATTATTAATGAGAAAGATCATGTAAGCTAGAAAAAGCTGCAGCAGTTTGCTTTTGCCTGAGTCTAGAGGGAAGGGCAATATTCTGCCCTTACTCTCCTCTCTACCCTCCTGAGCTGTGTGTGAACTATTTTTTCACTTAGAACTCTATTTATACCAGATAAATAAGCCAAGGACAAAAGAAGAAAATGAAAAAAAAAAAGTGCAGGGAAAGTGGAACTTTTCAAAATCAGCTGAAAAAGAGGATTAGCTGAGACTGTCCCTGTCAGGTAAGGATAATCGGAATGTATGCCAAGGTAGATGTGATGTTGCAGTGCTTGATGCTGCCCCCTATGTAGACTTGAGCATGTGGTAAGCAGTATGTCAGAGCAAGAGCAGTGGCCAATGACCCACAAAGGAGCATAGGAAGAGAGCCCTGCCTCTGTGAGGCCTACAGTGAATTGTCCACTTGCCTCCCTCCCTCCCTCCCATCATTAGGCAGTCTTTCTTGGAAAAACATTGTTAAGTAACTGAGACTAGATGCTGATTAAGCATATATAGATATAAACTCCATGGATTATTCCAAGATTAGAACTGAGTGTAATGATGGGTGAAGGTTTTACTGTTCTATTTTTTTCTCCCGGTTACAAAAGGTGGGAAATGAGTAATACACTTTATACCTTGTCTTCTTCTCCAAAATCATAAATTAAGGCAGCTTACAAATTAAAACAAATACAGTATACCCAAAACATACAAAAGGTTAACATTAACTTGTAATTACACCATCATTAACAATAAAAACATTTTTGGGAGGAAAAAGAAGTTTTAAAACAGTGCAAGTAAAAAGTAGTACAGCACCCTATTAAATGCCCTTTCTTAAAAAAAATTTTTTGCAAAAGAAGGTTGGAATTAAAACAAACAACAACAACCTTTGCCTACCAATGGATGGACAGCAAGGAAGGTGCCATTTTAGTAAGGAAGTTCTGCCTCAGGGCAGCCATTGAGAAAGCCCTGTGTTTTGCATCTTCACCAGGCATGCCCATAAAGTGGTGAACCTTAAGAGAAAGACCTAATGTGAGCATCTCAGGGCCCAGCTAGGCTCATGTAGGATGATATGGATTTCTAGTTCATAACTCACACTTTGAATTGTGCCCTGAAACAAAGTGGCAGGTAGTGGGGCTGTCATCACTCAAGAGAATTGTATGCTTCACTGTCAGCTCTTTCTTCAGGAGCTTGCAGTGTAGTAATATCATACCATCTGTGCATTACTAACCATCAGTTGGAAGAAAGGTATCATAAGGGAAAATGTTGTCAAAATGATGTCAGCCATATCTCTCTACTTATAGCCAATAGAGAAAAGAGACTACAAAATCATAACTGAGGCAGGTAGAAATCCAGGGAGAACAACCCAGTTCACTGTTAGTTTTTAACAAATATTGCACTAGCAAGAGATAAATTCTAAGAATCTATGACCACCGGGAAAGATATTCACAGTCACGCAACAGCCCAGGTCCATTCTAGACTGAATTCAATTAGCCTGTTACAGAAGCAACCAGGAAAAATCCATAAAGACACCTAAGTGGCAGCATAAAAGTACAGTTCATGTCAACCTTACGTTACAGTCAATAAAAACACCTGGGGTAATTTTCTTTTTCAAAACAAAACAAGACTTAAAACTAGTGTTTCTTTAGTTCAAAGTAGTGCTACAAAACTCATGCAAATTAATCTGTATCCTAGTATATTCTGACCCCACTCCAACAGCAGTGCAATGGGGCTTACGGTTATTATAGTATTGTGCTCCATTAGTACATATGAAGAAGCAGATTGATGTTCAAGAAACCTCATATGAAATACATCAGTTATTCTTCAAGGTGATACAAGGTTCCCTCTCCCCCATCCCACCTCATTTTCCATTTTATTTTTTGACATAGCTAACACAGATAAGTCTCTGAAATCCATATGTTTATGCACTGCTCTGTCACCACTTCCCAGCCCTTTGTTTAGGGAAAGAGGTTTAATATCTTTACCCATACAGTTTACCCATGCTGATCACAGTTTTGCATCAAAACATCAAAGAGGCCAATATTTTTTCTAGGGGAAATGTGTGTGTGTGTATGACCAGATCTAGATCTACCTGCTTAGAAAAAGGGATTATGTTTCCCTTCAATCTCTTATATCATTGGTGTGCAAATCATAGTATAAGGTCAAGTAATCTCATGTATACCCATGTGCACTTGATCACAGAAAACACAGTGCCATGCCTTGTATTTTTCACACAAGTATAACAGACCCTTAGATGTCCATCATATTACAGATATGTCCATAGAAATGCATATAGGCTGTCATTCAGAGGTTTTCATTCAGGCCAGTATGAGATTACAGTGGCCACTCCACATTCACAAGATTTGGGGTGCAGAATCCCCACAAAAGTGGGAAAACCACAATTAACTCCCCCATACTCTTGCTCCCATTCCCTCCCTGGGCTTCCTGCCCCATTTTCTTGCCTTTTGCCTTGACGTAAGTTCTCCACGCTGGGGCAAAGTGCATGGGAATGAGAGAGGGAGTTGGGGGAGGAAAGTGTTCACATGCCTTCCCTGCCTGCATTCCTTTGCATTTTGCCTTGGTGGGCATCCTCTGTGCTGGGACCAAATGCATGGGAATGGGAAGGGGGAGTCCAGTGGGGAGGAGAAAGAAGGCATGCATGTGCCTTCTTCATCCATATTCCCTTGTGTTTTGTCTCGGCACATGTTCTCCACAATGGGGCAAAATGCATACGAATGGGAAGGAAGAGCTCTGGAGGGGAGAAGGTGTCTCGTGCCTTGCCCCCTCCACATTCCTTTACCTTTTGATCAGGTGCACTTGCCTTCCTTCTTTGCACCTGGCAAAATGCAAGGGAATGGGAAAAGGAGATGGGGGGAAGGCATGCAGACACCTTGTAAATAATTAAATTTGCAAAGGTCCAACTCACAAAGGTGAAGAGAGGACTCTAAATTTAGATCTTGTTTTTGCTACAGTCTGGAGCATGACTTAAGACTTTTCCCCCCTTCCATTTGACCATGTACTCCAATAAAAAAGCACTGGCTAGCATCTTCATTAACACTGACTGAGTGTAAAACATCTGCTACCATAGTCAGACAAGAAACCAGGAGAGAGGGATGCAGAAAGTCTGTTGGGAGGAGTGTAACTCTTTTAGAACCCCCCCCCCTTCCAAATCACTGGTAATTGGAGGGAAGAAGTGGAGCTGTTTCCAACAAATTCTGACTTCTGTTGGACAGCCCAGAGAAAGGTACTGGCTAATGAGATACCAAATTCCTCCTTCCACAGCATTTCAAAAAGTGCTTATGCTGGAGTAACTGAAGGTTATACAGTATCAGCCAGAAAAAAGATTCCAGTCATAGTCTTTGTCTGCAATAACATGACTATGCATTTTATTTTTATGACAAGTAATTTCTGCAAAATTACTTTGAGTCAAAACACCAAAATTGCATAAACATTACAAATATTCAACATAATATTTACCCTTCTTTGGAGGTAGACAGTCATCCAAGTGGAGTTAAGGTGGGACAGAGGTCTTCTGTCCACTGGTGGAAAAGAGCACTGCCATTGGGAATATGTGAATCCATGCAAGAGTTCATGTCTCTGCCTGTGGAAAGTTCTACAGAATAAATCTTACCACTAGTGCTGTTCCCACTGAAGAAAAAAGATCTCAAATTGGGGCTGGCATTCAAGGGATAGGGTGGTGGCAGCCAGCAGTCAGCTTGGATTCACTAGACGCCCCATGTTGCATGTAAAAAAGAAAAAAGTGTAACACTTTGCATAACAATCTAGAAAGACAAGAAGACCACTTGTATAGCTGTTCAGTTTCTTATGTAATGTAAATCACACACACACACACACACACACACACACACAGTAAAAAAACAGCACAATCCACATATACATAACAAAACAAAAAGAGAATACACCTATACAAATATAGAGATCTGCACATATCAAAATCAAATGCTAACAAAACGTAACTAAAATTAGATCGTACCCTTGCGAACAGTTCATATTAAACATTTACACCAATTAAGTCATACATTTTATCCCATAATTATTAGTTATTGTTTATCACTTCTTTTAATTATTTACTTACTTAATTATTCCAGTTCATAATTACTTATTAACTTATTCTAGATTACTTTTTACTAATGATCATTAGTATGAAAGTAATGACCATCAATATAAAAACATTTTGAAATGACAAACAGAATACAGCTTATAAATCTACTTTTAAATATTTCCCTGTTAAATAATATTCATTTTAATTATCAAAACCTATTGTCAGTAGATTGTCTGTATTCTTTTTTTAAAAAAAAAAAAATCAATCAAACATTTCCATTCAGATAGAAATTCGTTCTGTGTCCTGCCCTTTAATCTGTGTGTAAGCTTATCTATTTTGACAATTCTCATCAGTCACTCACTGTTGGTAACTCTGATTTTTTTTCCCCAGTACTTTGCATACACTAGTCTTGCTGTTAACAACATATGTTGTACTGGTTTATGCTGCTTCTTGTCAACTGTTGTTTCTCCTTCCCACATTCCTAGCAGATATAAGTCAGGCTTTTGAGGTAACTGAATTTTTATTTTTTATTTTTTTTTTTGGTATTTTTTGTATCTTCATCCAAAACAGTTTAGCTTTATCTCATGTTCACCACATATGATACATGGAGATAATATAATCTTGACATTTCCAGCAATTAGCTTTTATCTCTTTATACATTTTTGCTAGTTTGTCCAGTATAAGATACCAATGGTATATCATCTTATAATAGTTTTCTTTGAGATCATAGCACAGTACATTTTTTATATCCTGTGTCCATAATTTTCCCCACTGATTGATGTGTACACTGTATCCAAAATTCTTTGCCCAGTTAATCATATATTGCTTTATTTGTTCTTTTATTTGTTCTTCTTCCCTGTCAAATTTCAACAAAACTTATACATTTTAGCAGTCAAATGATCATCATCTGAACACAACAATATTTCCAAATCAGATTTAGTCTCTTCAAACTTCAAGATCATTTTTGTAGCCCCTGACCCTCCCAACTTCTCTTACTGGGCTGTTTTTCTTGCAAGAATGGTGAATTGGCACTCCTTGAGCCCTTTTACACCATATTATTGTGGCGTTATGATTCCATTTTAACTGCCATAGCTGTATTATACAAAACCCAGGGGAGGGGGTGTAATCTGGAAAGGCACTAGAACTCTCTGGTTGAAAATTCTACATGTATTCTTAAATTGCAAATCCAAGGATTCCATAGGATGTTGCCATAGCAATTAAACTGGGATTGTAGCACTTTAAGTTTCAAAGAGCACTGGAAACTACCAGGAACAGTAAGCCTCCCCATCATCACTGTTCAACATTATACTTTTTTCCCCCAAATTAGAAATTGATATCCAGGCACCTCTGATTTTCTTCACACATACATATTTTTGGCAGTATGTGTGCCCCAGAGGTTCTAGCCACATAAGATTGCCCCCACTAAACTTCCCAATGTTGTTCATACCAACCCAGACAGTTCTGGAAATCTGGGCTAGGAATCTTTTATCACTGGCTTCCTGTGTTGGGAGTTTACTAGCTTCTAAAAAGGATAAAACGTATTGCTTGTGAGATCCAGAGGGATTTGTCTGGCTGCAGTTGGAATTCTATAACACATTGGTCTAATCCAGCAAATCAATTTTTGTGTTCTTTTAAAACAGGGGAGAAAAGAAATAAGTGTAACCTGTTTGAATTATTGGACTGGGCAAGTAAAAATGGGCCATTTAAATAATGGAACATTAGCTATTCTTAGTCAACCGAGAAAAACAATGGCAATTCTAAAGTAATGGATGGCAACTCTCAAGCTCATAGAGCAAAGTGCATCTTGCCCTAGCCAAAATCAGTGTATGTTCAGGCATCTAAATGTCAGCAGATTTAAACACTTTTTATAAATGGCTAGGGCTCTACTGTTAGTCTATTCTTAATTTGCATAGCAAAGAGAAACCTTTTCTGGTAAATGAAAAATGAATACCTGCTAACTGCTGGGAAAAGAACAGATCTTGCCAAGGTGACAAATTCTTTCCTTTTGTTTCCTTTCCTTTTCTTTCCTTTATTTGAGGGAAGAGGGAAGAACTATTTTATGGAAAATGGGAAGGAGGGCTATTACACTGCATGGATCACCACAGATTCAGTCCAAGTACCTGATGATTTTGTAATCCGAATTAATAACCACTGAGTACTGAGGATTGGTAGCAATGATTGACATCTACAGGCCAATGCTTAATTGCACTTAAGGCTGCAACTGTAGGCACGAAAACCTATTACTGAATAAGCATACATACCATCTGAGTTAAAAAGGTTGAGCAAATTCAGATGATATAATTTTAATAGGCCTATGCAGTTTTTTCAGTGTCTTTGTTTTTAATTTGCATACTAAACTGCTTTAGCTATACTTTTGACACAACAATGGTCTCTAGGACAGATAGATTTCAATTTAATAATCAAGATGGCAGTTATAGTTTACAGCACTTCCTATAATTTCTATGATTTTTTTTAAAGTGAATTCTGAGTGGGAGAGGTGAAAGGGGAAATATACTTTGCAGGAAGAATTCTCAAGGACAAAAGAAAAGAATTTCTATGCCTCAGTACACCAAAACTGTGCTTAGAAAGAAAAGAAAAGAAAATCTCTCATAATTTTTATTAGCATATGCATTGACATGGAATAAATAGTCTTAAAATGTAACTTTAATGTGTATTAATGTGCACAACTGATTGGTGAAACAACCACACTCAGAAAAAAAAAAAGGGGGAAGAATTGTCTTTTTAAATTAAAAAATAGTGAGCATGGTATATAAGATACTTTTCATAACTGACTTTTTTATATCATGCATAAGGTCAGTGTTTACATTCAGAGCTGAAAAATTTGCTGTTAACCAGATCATATAGTTCCATTCCTGAGCCACCCTTTACTGACTGAACAAAGCAAAGATTGGAAAGCCTATTAGCTGTGCTGTCTTACAGTCAGAAAAATGAGGCATGCCCATACACTGGGGAGCTAACAGAAAAAAAAGCAATGTCTATGTATCTTTTTGAACTGAAGAGAGTGATGTGTATGTGCCCACAATCAGGGCACAAGGGCAACA
Source organism: Iguana delicatissima (assembly GCA_948472985.1). NCBI lineage: Eukaryota > Metazoa > Chordata > Lepidosauria > Squamata > Iguanidae > Iguana > Iguana delicatissima. Next base: position 1,417,065 of record CAOKZL010000488.1, on the reverse strand, counting down.
ATCTAGCACCATGGAGATTATGACTTCCATCTTCTAGCAATGGATTTTTAAAAGCTCTACTCTAAAACAGAAGAAGTACTTCTAAAAAAAAAATGCTGAAAGTCTACATACAAAACAAAGGGTGAGCAACTATACTGAGGCAAAGGGTATTCCCACATCCCCATACCTGGCAGCCTGCACCACCACTCCAAATCAAAACAGAAAGCAGCTTGATGTCACTTCTGGTTTCATTATGAGCCACCATGTTGGCAGGAATTCTACTTTTGAGAGAGTGGTGGGGTCATGGCGGAGAAGAACCACCGTATTTTCTAGTGGTTTGAGAATTTTGAGGTGCATTTTTGCTTGAAAAAAACATGACCAGGATTTTAAAAGAATGAGAGGGTGAGAATTTGAGGAAATGTCTTGAGGACTCCAACAGCTGGAAAAGAAAAGGATCTGGGTCATCATGCTACTCACAGGCCACATTTTGCCCAACGCATAGTACACAATATAAATGTTGGCTTCAATCCAACATGTCCCCAGTGTAGAGCAAATATTCACACTACACTACACTGAGACATTTGCCTTCCCCTGGGTTGTCATGCTACTCAAGGGCCACACTTTGCTTGCCTACACAATACAAATCTTGGCTTCAGTCCAACACACCCCTAGTGTAGAGCAAATATTCACATATGGACCTACACTACACTACACTGAGCCATTTGCCTTCCCCTTCACTTACAATAAAGCCATTGAAGCTGCCATTCCATGCTTCACAGGAAGCAGGCAGGATTAGAAAAGGACTTGGCTTCCTCCTCACAGCCAGATGCACAATGATTACAGAATTACTGAGACTCCAGAGGACCCTTACAGATCTCAGCTCTGTTGTCATCATTGTGCATCTGGCTTTGGGGGTGTAACCAGATGTTTCTCTGATCCTGCCTTCTCATCATGAAGCATGAGATTGCCATATGGGGCTGCTTCAAGAGCTTTACAGTAAGTGGTGGTGGGGACTTTGAGTATTATGGAGAAAGGGAGGAAAAGCCAATGCCCACAACCTCCCAAAAAAAGAAATCTGCATATATAAGGGAAAGAATTCTGGTCATGTAGCAGAATTCCAACCATTATACTACATTGCTATGTACTTAGTTGGTAATATTATTCCATCATTGACTTATCATTTCAGGCTAGGTCCCTAAGCATACTTCTCTGGGAGGAAACTGAAGGGAAATCAACTGGACTCCAATTGACCAGACTATTATTAGTAGACAAAGCATTTTAACTGAAGGCTGTTAAGGGTCAGAAAGTACATTATAAAAGAATTAAAAATTACTGCCTGTAATGGTAAATGAAAATGGAGCAAGGGGATGCTTTGCTTTCTCAGCATTTAATTGCTGGTGCAAGGAGCTTGTTTATGAAGTTTATGGGTAGGTTCTTGCCTGCATTGAAAACTTCTGACGACCGGTAATGAGGCACTGTTAATTAAGTAAGAGCCAGCGGGAGGTTGGTGGAGGCTGATTGCTGTCTCCTAACTTTCATTTTTATTTATTTATGAACAGGGCAGATGGGGCTACTCCTGGGCAGTGGGGACCCCCAGCATCATTCATCATTTGACTATAAACCCATTAGGAGAATATGAATTGACCCAAAGCCACTAATCTTTTTTTAATAAGCCTCATTATTTTTCAGAAACGGACAACATTTTAATGCAGCTCTCCTTGGAGTCTCCGCTGAATGTCCCACTCTAGAGACACAAGAGGGAAAGAGAAGGGGCAGAAAAAGAGGCCTGGAATTCTTTTTTCAAAAAAAAAAAGGGGGTAAAATAAAAAAGAGGCATTTTAGAACAGAGTTAGACAAGAACTTGAAATCACCTGAGATGTGTGGTTGCCACCAAAGTCCATAACCCCATCTCTCATCTTTGATATACCTAGAAAGATGGACCAAAACAAAATATGTGAAGCAAAGTGATGTGCTTTGTATTTTCTTACTCCAACATGATTCCATGAGTAGTTTTTGAAGGATTAGGAAATGGTGGAGCATGATGAAGCTTGTTTCATTATAAGATTTCAGGGGTTAAAAAAAAGGCGGGGACATTGCTGTGGACTTATGACCCCACGAAGCTCTCTTCTACAACATCAGGCCACTGACCCCTCTATTCTGACTACTATCTCTGTAGAATGTTAAAGATATTTAATTGCATGGCTATGTGACTTACTCAAAGGATATGGCAGTGTCAACATTTAAAGCAGATGTTCTGTCACTGAGCTATGACCCCAGTGCTATAAGATTTAAAAAAACATGAATTCTGCTTCCTTGGCACACCAATACTAGCAGGAACAGAAAGAACTCTTTCAAGAGAATACAGTTTAATAAATACAACAAGCTGAGATTCTTGTCCATGGTCCAGGATTCTGTGAGACCAGGATGTGAATCCCTGCTTAGCCATGGAAATTCACTGGGTGATTTTGGGCAAGTCATACTCTCTCAGTCCAAGGAGAAGGCAATGGCAAATCTCTTGAATAAATTTTGCCAAGAAAACCATATAATAAGATTACCATAAACAAGATTTGACTTAAACATAGATAACAACAAGCACAATAACAACGTGTATGCACACACCTGTACCTTAGAGTATTTAGAGTAATAGAACCAAATTTAGAGTAATAGAATCAAAAAGTTGGTCCATCTAGGCCAACCATATGCATGGAGGAATTCACAATATTAAATCATTGAAATATAGAGCTAAAATGAACTGATTTAGCCTTGCGCAGAAAACAAGAAAACATATGTGTGTAGGGGGAAGTCTCCTTAACATTAGATATTGACTGTTATTATTGGTCTTATAGAAAATTTGCAAATTTTTATGAGTGGGTTTTGTGCATTTTTGCAAAATGTATTATATTGGAAAAAGTGGTAACTGCTACCCTGTAATGAAAGTATCAGCATTTGATGTGTTGTTTATGTCATTATGCTCAGCCAGCCTGTCCTCTTGCTCTGAACTTCAGAACGGGGGGAAAAAGACACTACTTCTGCACAGGAATAAGAACTTTACAGAAAATCTATTTTCCCAAAAATTATAGAAACTGCACTTCCATTTGGTTTCACAGTAGATGTGAGATCTCTCAAGAGCGAAAGAGAATCATCAAGATGCTGTCTCACCATGGCCAGTATTGAATAAAATCTCAACAACTGCAATATTTCTTTGCAACCCTTTTGCATGTGTACATTGATCTGCATGCATCTCGCCTCTCCATGGTGTCTTATCCATCATTTCTGTTTCATGTGCATGGATACAGAAACAGTGTAGAGACAGTTATGGCACAGATATTTCCCACCTGATCAACTTGATACCAGATGGAAGTGTGGATTGTGTGGAAAGACTGATGCATTTGACTCTACAGATATGATTGTGGTATTAATATATTCAGCATGTATGGATGATACACCAGTGGTAGCTGGTGGCTCCCATATCACTAGGGCCCAGTCTAGGTTTATCCAGTCTAGGTCTAGCCAGTCTAGGTTTTGGATATCTACCAAGGAGCTCTCCAAGGTGCTGAAGCTATTTGAAAGATATGGTTCATCAGATTGAATAATTCCTTTAAAACCTGGAGTAGATTCATTCCCTCTCTGACATGGGAGCCACCAGATACCAGTGGCCTGAAGGGGACCTATGCATATTCTGCCACCAAATATCACTTTGTTTACTTGTGACCCTTGGCTGAGGTTTCCTCAGACTCTGCATTTAGAGTACAAATGGTCCTGGAATACAAAAACTATTTCAAAAAAAAAGTGCCTGATTGCTACTCAAAGAAAAGAGAGGGGAAAGAAAAGAATTCAAACATGACAAATAGGCTCTGAGGGAGGTCAGTTGAAGTCCATTTATTTTTTTTCTGCAGCTTGTTTGTTTGTAAGGGTAATTTGTATAATCAGCAGAATCAAGGGGTAACATTATTCCTGGAAATATTCCTTCAAGCTGCAGGTACAAAAACCACATATCTCAATGTTCTCTTGTTTCAAAATATGCCTATTCACTCATACACATGTTCTATTGATATTCCCTACCTCATAAGAATCCCAGGGCAGTAAAAGGACATTTTTAAAATTCTGTAGGAACAACTGTAAAATAAACAATCAGGTAATAAAGCTAATAAGTGCTAAAAGAACAGTGAGAATTGATTGCAACAGCAGCTAACTACTCACAAAGACCTGGATAAAAAAATATGTTTTTGCTTGGCACTAAGATGTAATTAAAATTGACACCAGGTGTATTTCTTTTAAGGGGGACATTCCAAAGCAGGGAAAACTCTGTAGAGAAGGTCTTATCTCCTGCCATTACCAATGCACATCTGCTAGACCAGTGGTTCTCAACCTGTGGGTCCCCAGATGTTTGTGGACTTCAGCTCCCAGAAGCCCTGAGCATTGACCATAGTGGCTGGGGCTTCTGGGAGCTGAAGTCCACAAACATCTGGGGACCCACAGGTTGAGAACCACTGTGCTAGACTGTGAGATGCTGGCATGTCCTAGCTTTAGGAACATGGCCAGCCTTCAGATACCTTGATGTCAGGCTCCTTCAGTGTTGGTGTTACATGCTTCCTGACAGCTAAATTTTCCTGGTAATTCCAGTTGTGATTTCCAAATCATTTTCCTTTCAAGCCCCAGGTAAAGTGCTTGACAATGATGCAAATGACAGCTTACACTGAGCGTAAGTTTTCTCTCATGCAAGAATGTCTACAGATGAAATATCTATCAAAATCAGGCAAAATCATTTGTGCCCATGAGTCCTCTAACCTGGACCACTGTTGCAAAAACAGGATTGTAGAGTACTGGCAAATGTCATACCTGCTCTTTCAAGGTTGATGTATTCCCTCCAAAATAAACTGCTTCTCAGCCCTCAATCAGAGAACCCACTGCTGATTGTAGTCACCAAAATCTGAGACCAGGGCACAGGGAGGTAGAGCCACATTTCTTCCAGCTCTGGTCTATGACATCTGAAGCCACAAAGAAGTTCAAGAGAATCAACAGAAAGATGCCTTCCCCATCTCTTTTCCAGCCCCAGTAACCAAGCAAGGAAACCAAGATTGTTCCAATGGCAAAGCCTGAATATATTCTTCCCTGAGTATTTAGCAGGGATTCAGATCTTTGTACATTTCATCCTCAGTGAATATTTTTGCTTTTCTTCTCTCTGCTGTGATAAAGTATTCAAACACTACACAGCTTTCAAAGACCATTATTGATTTGAGACTTATTCTACTTTTTTAAAAAGTGGTTTGGGGACATAGAAGTTAATATTTTAAATTCAGGAATTTTTTCAGCATAGGAAATGGCATTTTTTTTGCAAAAAAATTTAAAAAAAAAACCCCCACACCCTTTTTTATTTTAAAAAACAAATAAATAAATTGATTTTCTTCGGGAAAACAAAACGGGGCTAAAAGATTCTCCCCCTGGGGGAATTTTTATCATGGTTTCCCCCAAGATTTAGATCTCCCACTTTTTGGCCATTGATGGAATATTTTAAAATTTTCCCTTTTTCCAATCCTAGTATATAGAAATAGCAAACCATCCAAAAGGTAGAACCTGAAATGTTTTTTTCCCCCTTGTTTATGTTGTCAACCCTTTTTCCCTTTTGGGAAACTTTAAGGCAATCTAAAAACAGCTAACAATTTTTGGGGTTTTGGTAATTTTTTTTTAATACCACAAAAGGATAAAGCCCAAGACAACAGCAGTGTAATGGCTCTTTTTAAAAATTGCTTCTTTCTTTGGTTTTTTTTCCATGAGCTGCCTTAGTCATTACATGCACTCATACACACACACACACACACACACACACCCCTGTTTTTTCAAAAAAATTTAAAGGGTTTTTTAAATTGGCAAAACTGCAGTTAAAACTGAAATGGCTTGGCAAATCAAAACCCTTTTATTTTGTATTTTTTCCAAAATTAATTCATTTCTTCAGGTCTTATAAAATGGTCTTTTTGGGAAATTTTTTTCCCTTCCATCACACACACACACACACACACACACACACAAAAATATTGCAGCCCCCAAGGAAAAGAGTAAATGTTTGATTATTTTCCCTTTGTAGTTTCTCCTTTGGTAGACCCTCTATTTGTTTTTACAATAGTTATGAGAAGTATCCACCCATTCATTTTTCTAAAGCAGCACTGCAGATTTTAACAGGATTTGCAGTCATTTAAAAAAACAGACATATAGTTCCCATATGTCAATGTACAAACAAAAAAGAAACAGAAATATTAATACAGCAATGAGATAAGGGTGTGAAAAGGACAATAAAAAACCCCCTCACTCATTTGGGCAGGAAGCATGGGGTTTGAGATCACTGAGCCAGTCTCTTTTTTTTTAAATAGGTGAAACAAACACAGTCACAATGGCCAGTCTCTCTCCTTCAACTTGACATGCACTGGGGGTGAGAAAAAAAAATATGAGCATGAGGTTTGGGCCCAAAGATAATAAAAGACCACCTTTTTTGCTTTATGAGCAGGACCTGGATTTGCAATCCTATTGGAGGCCCTGTTATTGCCCCACCACTTCAGGAAGTTGTTTAAGAGTAAATAAGACAAGCATCTCTGAGAACCCCTTTTTTTAAAACTTCCTTTGAAAGTAACTCAGACTGGGGCCCTTTTCCCTTTTCTACACTGCTCTAGTGCTAGTATTCCATTTTCAACATCCTTTTGGAATTCTATTTTTTTTGGGGGGGTTTTATTTGAGGCCAAAGAGCTCTCTGGATGGGAATTTTTAAATCCAAAGGCCGACATTCCATAGGATGTTAAAAGGGGGAAGGGAACATGGTTAATGGCGGAGCAAATGGGACCCCTTTTGGGCTGGTGCAGTCGCCATTTCCAGCAAGTTTAAATTAAATTAAATTAAATCTAGGTTTAAAATTTAAATTTATCCGGGGCGCGATGCAGGATTTTGAACAGGATCACGGGTGCACAGTTTAGAGTTGTTTTGGGGGGTGCCTGGACAATTTCCCCCCCGGTAAAGGGGTCCAGAGGGGTTCGGGGGGGAAACCCGGGGAAGGGGGAGCTGGCAACCCCGGAGAGGAGATTTGGAGGGCAAGCGGGCTGTAGGGGAAGTTAAGAACTTCCACAACCGTTTGTGCTTTGGGGAGCTCAACAAGCTCCAATTAGCAACGCCAGACTTTTTTAAGATTGAATACCTGGGAACATCAAAACGGTTGAAACTCTCATATCCTAAATTAGAATTAATTTCACTGGTGGAATTTTGCGCACAACAGAAGAGCGAAGTGGTTCCCCCACCATGGTGAGAGAAAAAAACACCCCCAAATGGGATTTTCTTTTTTTTTTATTTTAAAAAATAAAGAAAAGGGGGAAACAAAGGAGATTTAAAAGTCGATTTGGCTTGGGAATAGAGATTTTGGGGGGACCATAAAAATTTACCTATATATACTATACATTCTATACACTCCCAGTTATGAAAATCAAGGACTTTGCAGTTTCTCTCGGGAATTTAACTTTTGCTATTTGCCTACAGCCCCCCCTCCATCCTTTTTTTTTTTTTCTTTTTTTTTCTTTTGGAATGAACAGACTTTGTTGATCTTATTGGTTGACTACCGGGGGGGGGTGCCAAAAACTGACCGGGAAGTTCCAAAAAAGCCTGATTTGTTTTTTTTTTTATTACCAAGCTATCGAAAGGAAATAAAGGATGAAGGACAAAGGACATCGCACTTCGATCTAAGCTTTTGGACAACAAAGGCAAAAAGACTAACTAGTGGGGGGGGGAAGGGGGGAAAAGGGGAAGAGGGGGGCCAAAGAAAGGAAGATTTGGAGGGCGACAGGGTGACAGGAGACTCCAGATTTAAAAAGAAGATGAAGGGAAAACTGGTTTATTTAACTGGCTTAATTAATTAAGAAAAGTTATGCTAATATTGTAATTAATAAGAAATAAAAAACTTATACATAAAAAAGGGGGGGGCTCAACAAATTATAGAAATTTAGATAGAATATAGTTAATATACACGTAATATATAATATATATCTACAAAAGCTTATAAAAGTACAAAATTATTTTGCTGATTTGTATATAGCTTTTTTTAATTAAAGGATAATTGATATAATACTTAGAAAGTTGTAACTGTGGAGAAAGCCTTTATGTTTTGTCTAAAAATTAGTGATATAGTACCTGACGCCCTTTTTGATGTGAGAACACTACTGAGCTGATAAAATAAAGAGCCACAGCTGGGTTTATACTTAAGATAATAGCATCAGGAAATTTTCCAGCTCAATAGTGACACCTGCTGTCTTATGTGGAAACTGCATTTGAATGTAAACGGGGGATTTATACATTTTTTTAAATTTGGGGAATTTTTAATAAGTCTGCTATAAGTAATTATTTACAATTATTTACAATAAGCCTTATGAAACATTATAAGATAGTCAAAAAATTTCAAAGTTGTGTTAATTAGGATTTTTTTGCAACTGTGATTGTTTTTAAAATTTATTGGAGTAAGCTAAAGCCATGGCTTCTGGCAAAAGGGAAAAACTTCTCTCAGGAATAAATCCAGCCATCTCACAGAGAAGATTTCTATGGACTCTACTGCAGCTTTGGTGGATACCAAATTAATCCTGGAAGGCAAAATCAAAAACAGAAATAAAAAACAAGAAATGGGAAAAATGAATGAAAGAGAAAAGAGTAGAGAAAAAAAAGCAGAGATAAAAAGAAATAGAAGGACGGGGGGAAAAAATGGTTTAGGACCCAAAGGAAGTATCCACCATCAAAGGGGAAAACAGGAACTCTCCAGGAAAGCTAAAAAAGTGAGGACACAGTATTTACAAGTAAAGGGGAAGGGGGAAGGAAGTGGGAAATAGCCCTTAATAGAACTGAAATGAGATACAGAGAACGATGTTTTGAAGTTGAGAGGCGTAAGGGAGAAAATCCGGAAGACATTTATGATAAGTTTTCCCAAAAATCTTTTGATGGACTACATACAATTGCCTGAAAAAAATCCCCCAATATAAAAAAGAATTTGAGTGAACTCCAGAGTGGCAAAAAAAAGGAATCACCGCGTGACATTCCGAAGGTTTCCAAAAAATTAAAGTAAAGAACTTTTTCTGCAAAAAAGGCTTCGGGAAAAAATTGGATTATAAGTTTGGGGAAAAAGTGAACATTTATAAAAAACATCTCAGTGAAAAATATAAAGAAAAGACAAGAATATAGATTTCTAACTCAACTTTTTTTTAAAGAACAATGTGACCTATACAGGGAAACGGGAAGGGGAGGGGAAAAAAATTTTGTTTTATATTTTCCAAAAAGAATAAAAGGTTAAAACGTTTTAGAGAAAGTTTAAAAAAAATTTTTTAAAAATTTTAAGAAGAAATTTGAAAACCCAGACAAAACCCAAAAAAGAAGGAAAAAGGGGGGGTTTTCCCCCAGGATGTGGAAAAAGCAGAAAGATCCTGAAGGAGCGGGAAGGGGTCCGGGAAAAATTGAATCAGAAGATTCAGAACATTCTGAAGAACATGAAGGCCTAGAAAGAAGCAGTGACAAAGAAGAAGGTGAATGTCAGAGCGAAATAGAGAAAAACTAGGGAGAAAGGGAAATATATATATATATATATATATATATAAAATTTAACGACAAATAAAAAAGAAAACAGCAAAAAAATGGCTTTAATAATTTTTTTTCATGGAACCCCAAAGGAATAAACTTGCAATATAAATATAGACATATATTTCACTATTTGGAAAAGGCAAAAATGGACATCATCTGTCTACAAGAGACCCGAATAGCAGACAAAAAAATTTAAAAAAATTTTAAAAAATCAGAGAATTTTGGACAATGCTTTTCCGCATCTTAGCAAAAAAAAGAAGCGTGGAAAAGGGGATGTACATAACAATAATTTTTAAAGAAAAGGAAGGGAAAACCCGCAGGACATTATTTGGAGGTCAAAGTTAGAATACAAAGTGAAATAATCCTATGTGTTAGGATATACTTCCCCCGTAAAATAACAAAAAAAAGAGATTCTAAGTGAAAATCAAAAAAACTTTTGGGTGGGGTTAAGGGGAGATAACCATCAAGAAAATTATAATCCTTGGGGATATGAATGGAGTTTTGTGCCCAATTAAAGACATTTAAAAACAAAACCAATAAAAAAACCAGGGGAAACTTACAGACTTTTTTCAAAATAAAGGGCAAAGTTTTGCTTTAAAAAATGTATACGGGAAAAAAGCAAAAGGGGAAAAAAAGGGATACACTTTATCAATTTGTCACAAATTATGTCCAGGATTGATATGTTTCTATATCAAAAACTTGCATTCATATATAAAGGACATGGAGGTATTGGAAAAAATGATGTCAAAACCACAAAACCCTTTTTTTTACAGGTCAAAAATGGAAAAAAAAAAGGAATATAACTGGAGGCTTTAAAGACAATCTTCTGACAGATGAACAAAATATTGGGAAATTGAAGAAAACAATTAGAAGATATTTTTAAAAAAAATATAAATACAGATCTCTAAAAATGACATGTGGGAAAGCCCCCAAACAAGGTGGGGAAAAAGGGGGGGCACCTGGGAAAATTTGGGGGGGAATTAAAAAGAAAAAGAAGGAACAACAGATGGAAAAATCTCTCCAAAAATTAAAAGAAAAGGAACAAAGAATTTTTGGCAAGATATAGCAAACAGTCAAATGAAAACAAAAGATAAAACTTCTGCAGGGGCCAAATAGCCGTAAAACATATGGATAAATTGAAAAAAAAATGAAATTCTGCCACTTTGAGCATTTTTAAATTTTTTAAAAAAAAAACCGGGAATTGGTTGGCATATAAGTTAAGAAAAAAAAAAAGGGGAGAAAAAAAAATATTTAAGTTGAAAAAAGGTGAGAAGGGGGAATTTTCAGAACAACAACAAATAAAAAAAAATTTTTTATGTACTTTTTACATTTATATGAACGGGATGTAACAGTTGAAATGGAGGAAAAGGAAAAACCGAAATTATTTTAAAAAAGCAAAAATATCTTAAAATTATGGAAGAACAGAAAGAAAGTTTAAATCTACCCTTTCGTCTTCAGAAGTAAAAAGAGGCAATTAAGTTTAAAAGGGTTTCTAAAGGCCCGGCCCCGGGGTTTGGGTTCCGGGCCCAAAATTTTAAAAGACTTTTTCACCTGAAAAATTTCAGAACATTTAACGAAAATGATGAATTTAATTGGTAAGAAAGGGATACCCGAATCATGGTAACAAGCAAACATAACCTTGGGTTCCAAAAGGGGGAAGGGGAACCAAAAGCAAGTAAAAAAATTTTAAAACCTTCTCATTGTAAATTAAAGGTTATAAAAATTTTTGCATCTATTTTTGGGGGAAAGACTAAAAAGAAAATCTTGCAATGGATAATTCATCAGGGGGGGAAAAAAAAGGTTTTTTCCCAAAATGCCAAAATTAAAAACCCTACTGGGACCTTACTAAATATGATAGAACATTTCGACAAAAGGAAAAGGGAAAAAATTAGCTGCTTTGTTTATTGACACTGAAAAAGCCTTTGACAAGGTAAAATGTCTCTTTATGATTGAAATGCTCAGAAGAGTGAATTGTGGCCCAACTTTGTAAAATGGGCCCAGGAAATTTAAAAACAGAAAGCATTGGATAATCAATGGAGAGTTGACAAATTCAATTTAAAATTTAAAAAAGGAACAAGACAGGTGTGCCCACTATCTCCACTTCTTTTTATAACGATGCTGGAAATTTAAATCAAAATCCAAGTTAAAGAAAAAGGAGTGAAAATAAAAATCAAGAGTATAAATTGCAAGCTTTTACCGACGATTTTATTTTTTTACCCGGAACCCGGTAAAGGGGCTAAACATTTGGGTTGAGAACTTCAACAATTTGGAGAAGCAGCTGGTCTGAAAATAAATTACAGTAAATCTAACCTTTTGGGGAAAAATATGAATAAACAGAAAAAAAAAAATTAGAGAAAGCAACCGGGAAACAAAATTACAAAAAAGTTAAGTATTTTGGGGAAACTGATTTACTGACAGTAATAAAGCTTTTTTTTCAACAATAATTACACTAATTATGGAAAGAAATCATTTTGCAATTTAAACACATGGGAAAATTTGAATCTATCGCTGCTGGGTCGTATTGCAGCAATTTAAAAAGAATATCCTCCCAAAATTTTTAAATTTTTTTTTTTCAAATTCTACCGATTTTTAACAAACAAAAGCCTTTTCAATTATGGAAGAAAGGGAATTTTCAGATTAATATGGAGAGGTAAAAAACCTAGAATAAGATGGAAAATTTCTAATAGAACAGAAAACAAAAGGAGGATTCAGGTTACCTGACTTAAAGTTGTTTTTTATGCAAATGTGATGATATGGCTTTCCCAAAACTGGATAAAATTGGTGACACCAAATTTTGAAATTGAAGGAAAACAAAACCCAAAAATTTGGGTTCCACGCGTATGTATGGTATGGAAAAGCAAAAATAAAAAAATTCACCAATCATTATTTAAGAAAATCCTTGTTAAGAATTTGGTCAGTTATTAAAAAAAAACTTTTTTAAAAGAATTCCCCTTTTGGGTATTTCCAGGAGGCCTTTTTTGGACAATGGGTGGGGGAAGGGAAAAACTGGATTAAATATGAAGATTTACTAAATTTAAAAAGAACCAAGAAAAAAAATTCAAAACCCAAAAAAAATTGCCTAACAAGGAACAGAATTAAACTGGTTTCCATACCTACAGTTAAAGGAGAGATTCAAGATGGAAATCAAATTGGAAGGATTTGTTACACAAAAGAAATATAATGAAAATTAAAAAAATAATCTTTACAAAAACACAGCATAAGATTTCCCCGTATTATAAATATTTTTTTTCCCCCACAATTTAAAACGAAGTAGCAAAACCAATGATGGTTCAGTGGGCCCAAAAACTTACAACATGAAATTTTTTAAACATTGGGAAAAAGCATGGAAAGATACAGACAAATTTACTAATGCTAAAAACCTTTAAAAGGGGAATTTTTTGAAGATGATGTACCGATACCATTTTACCCCCAAAGAATGATAAAATTTTCAAAAATCAGGGAATAATAAATTTTTGGGAAAAGCGGGAAAGGGGAAAAATGGAAAAGTTTCCATACTTGGTGGTCCTGTGGGAAAATTTCTAAAAGCTACTGGAAGAAGATCACGAGGCAATAAAAAAAATCTTTAAATTTTTAAAATTTTCCCAAATTTGTCCGGAGTTCTTCTTGTTGAACATAAAACCCCATGTTTGAAAAGACATTTGCGAGTAAAAATTATAGGATTTCTGAACTTAGTGTATGCAGCAAGAATTTTAAAAAATGTGGAAAAATCCAAAAAACCGAATATTGACCAAAGGTTCTATAAAGTCACGGGGCTAAAGGAAAGTGACTTATTCTAATTCTTGAAGGGAAAATCAATTAAAGAAAGCAGAGAAGGCTGGGAATTGGTGATTAATTATATTAGTAACAGGTGGAAAAGCAAAGGCTAATTAAAGTAGGGGGAAATTTGGGGTTTCGATGGACAGAAAGAAGGGTTTTAAGGGAAAAAATTTTTTTAGGAAAAGGATGTCAAGAAAAGATACGTAACAATTTGATGAGTTAAAAAATTTTAAAAAAATGTGCGACAAACTAAAAAAAAAATGAGAAATTTAGGAAATTCCCCAAAGGGATCGTTTAGACTAAATGTTTGGGTGAGAACTCAGTGATATGGCAAGGAATTTTTTTGTAAATTTATATAAAAACTATAAAAGCTTTATCATTGCTTAATACATGTAATCATACTTAATACATGAGATATGGGTGGGGAAAAACAATGGATCATTGATGTTGAAACATTATAGCAATGGGAATGTACTATGTAAAAGAAGGCTGCAATTTTATTTATTTTTTTATGAATAATAATAAAAATTAAAATTAAAAAAGAAAGAAAGAAAGAAAGAAAGTGGAATAATAGCAAGTGTAGTGCAGAAAGGCCCTAACTTCGTTCCTGTTGAATTTCCCGCTGGACAGACAAAACTATAACATTCTGAAAGGCCTTTTTTTAAACTCATTTTAAAACTGACTTTTAAAATTATTTTTTTAAATCACATGTAGGTGGATTTTTTTTAAAAAAAAACTTTCCCTAGGTGACTTCTGGAGCATTTCATGGTATTAAAATGGCCCACATCCACAGCAGTTTTACTGAAGACACAATTATGGAGATTCTAATGTACTCAACAGTGATGTAACTCTTCACAAAGTTTCTCCTGGAAGGTAGCAATGAAAAAGCGCAGCAATTTTCTTCCCACAGCAACAAATCCTTTGAAAACCACACAGTTTTTGAAGGCTGTTTGCAGTTCAGGACTTATTCTGGACAAAATTCACACATTGTTGTTTTGCACAGAAAATAGTATTTTCTGTGCAGGAAACAGTATTTTCTGTGTGGAAAATAGTATTTCAATGCAGAAGTATTAATCTCTGCACAGAAAATACTGCTTTCTGCACATGCTCAATTACAGCAGAAGACAGCATTTTCTGTGCAGGGATTAATATTCTGCACTGAAATATTATTTTCCATACAGAAGATGCTGCTTCGTACACAGAAAATGTAAAACAACAATGTGTGAATTTTGCATAGAATAAGTCTCAAACTGTGAAGATCAGTCCAGAATTCTTCTCATCAAGGTTTCTCAGAATTCAAAAAAAAAAAAAAAAAAGCTTACATCATGGGTCTAGTTCTGTGGAAGTTCACCAACAAAAACCAGACTCTGGCAGAGGTGTAGCTTGGGAGAGGGAAAGAGTGAGGGTACTGTACCCTCAAATAAAAAAGTTTATCCCTTCAATGAGATTTTCCTTTAGTCTCCAATTTTTTAGCGTTACAGAGATGGAGACACTGGAAATTGTTCACATCTAGAACTTATATTTCCCATGTTCACAATCCCTTGTTCATATTGCATGACACTCATTCATTCATTCATTCATTCATTCATTTTTCTTACTGCCCAAGCTACATTAATGTCCAACTGAAATTTAAAGTTACTGTAATGGTAGAAATTTGGAAGTTGAAGCAAAAATTTATTGAGGGGCAGAATCCTTACTGAAGGGTAATGCTCTAATTTTGCCCTCCCATCCCCTGCTCTGGGGGATTAAAATTTTCCATCTGACTGGATAGGAGTTAATCTGTGTTTTGTTTTGTTTTTTAATGCTTTATTTGTTGTGTTGGATATTTGGTTTGGGAGTCTCATTGGACTGAAAAGTTATAACATATGCTATAAATGCGTCTCATTCCTCTAATCAACATTAACATGGCATTCCTATCATCACAGAATCATAGAATCATAAAGTTGGAAGAGACCACAGGGGCCATCCAGTCCAACCCCCCGCTACACAGGAAACACACATCAAAGCATTCCCAACAGATGGCCATCCAGTCTCTCCTTAACAACCTCCAAAGAAGGAAACTCAACCACACTTCGAGGTAGCATATTCCACTGCTGGACAGCTCTGACCATTAGGACCATTAGTTCTTCCTGAGATTCAGGTGGAATCTCCTTTCCTGCAGCTTGAATCCATTGCTCCTTGTCCTAGTCTGTGGAGCAGCAGAAAACAAGCCTGCTCCCTCCTTGACATGACGTCCTTTCAAATATTTAAACATGGCTATCATGCCCCCTCTTAACTTTCTCTTCTGCAGACTAAGCATATCTAGCACCCTAAGCCACTCCTCATAGGGCATGGCTTCCAGACCCTTCACCATTTTGGTTGCCTTCTTCTGGACCTGCCCCCCTCAAACTCCATCAGGTGGGTAGAATCAGCCTAGGCTCAAAATGAACGTACTGTCTTATTCAGGCTGGTCCCTGTTCCTTGGATAAAGCATCATAAGCATGACCTCACAAAGGCTAGTCCTCTCTTTCAACCAAGCAGCTTCAGCATAAGGTTGCAAAGGCTCTCTGTCCTCCAGCCAGGCAACATAACAGCTATCTTTTACTCTCAGGCAGGTAACTTCATTATGAGGTCACAATGGCAAGCCTTCTTCAGGCAGCATCAGCACCATTAACTCTACAGGGGACAGCCTTCTCTTTGAAGCAGATAGCATTAAGAACCACCATGAAGTTGCAATGGACAGTCTCTCTTCTTCAGGCAGAAGCATCAGTGGCATTAAAATAGTTTGTCTTTCTCCCTTCAAGCAGATAGCATCTGCACAAAGTCACCTTGACCAGATTCTTTTCTGGGCCAGGCAGCATAAGCAAGAAATCAGAATGGGAGGTCTTTCTCCTTCAGCAAACAGCATCAGCACGATCACAATAGTTCATCTTACACCTTCAGACACAACATCAGCATGGTGTCAATTGTCAGTGACTTTCAGGCAAGCAGCATCAGTATGAAGCTCCAACGATCACCATTTCTCTTTCAGGAAAGCTTCATTCTTTTTGCAGTGTAATAGAAAGTTTTTATTTCCTTTGGCACTTACAGGATGTGTGGCCTTACTAAATGTTGGAAGAGGGTTATACAATGGTTCCAGTGGTGGATCTTACTGCTGCCTCATACTCTGTTGTGTACATTGAGGATTATGAAGCAGGCATGAGCAGAATATGTTTTGTACCACAGATCAGTTGCTTGTAATATGTAGAGTTGTTTTTTTCTTATAATAGTAACAAATAGCAATTTTAATTACTTTTGTGAAATGGAAAAGTAAATATGGTCATCCCTCCAAATTCTCTAGGGTTAGGGGCACAGGATCCCCATGAAAGTGGAAAAACTGTGAATAACTCTAGGCTCTCCCAAACCATATTTAATACACACAAAAGTATGATCATGATATTCAACTCACCATAGATTCCTTTACAAGGCAGAAGTGGGTGGCTGGTGGGGCTTACTGCCACCTCCTATGCTTCCCCACACCATTTTTTAAGGGGCTTATTAGCCTTGTTCACAGTTTCAGAGGCCCTTTTTGCACAGTATTTGTCATGCAAAAGGGCTTCTGGCAATTGCGAGGAGCGTTTCACATGATGTCCTCACAATCGCACGATGCTGCCAGGGCCAGCAGACACCAATAGTGCAATATATCACTTTTGGCTTTTGGCCGAAAATTATGAATGATCATGCATTGCTCTGGGGCCCCACATGCACTTACCATCTGCGCAGAGCCTCCGGAGCCACGGCCCTTGCACTTCCTCCCCCAGCGCAGCCTGGGAAAATACCCGGCTGCACTGCAGAAGGAACAGGCGGAGCCCTCATGCTGCCTGCTAGCCGGCCGGCAAACAACTGCTGCAGAGACAGAGCAGAGGGGATGCAAGTGCCTCATGGAAGAGGCTGTTTGCATGATCCCTGTGCAAGCGTTCTGGATGAAGGTAAACTGTGGAAAGAGCCTCAGTCTCACAAGGCTAGCAGTCCCTATTAAAAATGGCATAGAGAAGCAGCAGAGGTGAAAGCAAATAATCTGTAAATAATCAAATTCACAAAAGTGAAACCCGCAAATGTGGAGGGCTGACTGTAGTTTTTCAAACCTTAACATTATTATGTTATGTGGTAGGACTTAGAAATGTAGCTGTAACTAATTACTTGTGAAAATTTAGATTTCCAATCTCTGCTTACCTCAAAATAGTACTGAAGTGTTAATCTCCAGGAACATAAAGTGCCAGGGAAGAAAAAAGATCTGAAATGTAAGGGTAGAAAGGATGGAAAACAATCAATTCTGTGAGATAGGGAGAAAGTTAATACAAAAAAAAATCCTATGGTTATCATAATTCCAAGTATACCTCTCTTTTGGTCCTTTCCTTGATGTGTTCTAGGGAGCTGGTAATTTGTAAAGCAACACTCACAGAGAAATATAGAAAAGTATGGTGTATCTTCAAAGTAACAATGTGAATCTTAACGCTCACACGTTTTACCCACTACAATAGTCTGATAAGTTTAGCTGCTCTAAATCTCCTCTGTTGAAAAATTGTGTTGCTAAAATCTTCTTTTTTAAAAAAACTTGCAAGTGAGCCCATGGATGTCTTGACTTCATTGGGCCCCCAATGTGTGGGTAATGAGGATAAACCTTCCTCTACACCTTGATAGTTTCTTAAGGCCTCATGTTCAAACCTGTGGAAGGGCTAGAAAAGGAATACACTCCAGTGGTGTCACATGTAGATTATTTTTTTAAAAAAAAATAGTATGGGGAAGGAAAAGAGTTTTTTAACCCTCTCCTGCCTGCCCACAGTGGTCCTGATCTGGATGGGGCTCCTACACACTTACTTGTGAGTAAAAAAGAAAATTAAATTCAGTTGAATATAAATTATTTAAATAGATAACAAGGAAATAATGTAGCATGTTATATAATATTATAGCATATAATATTATCAGATGTAATTATTATATTATTATTATCGCATATAATATTATATGAAATATTATATAGAGCTTGTGTGTTCTGCAAAGCATACACTTCCTCGAAAATGCTTGAAGAAATTAACATATCTTTCCCCTTGCTTGAAATGAGAAAGCAACTTGAAACTTGAAGCTGACTCTATGCCCCATTCATGAAGCTTGTCAAGATTGACATTTTCTGGATTTCCACACAACTATATATATTTCTCTCTTCTCGTTCTGTAAGAGATCATAATTTGCCATTTACTCTCAAAGAAAGCACAGATAAAGATGACTTAAAAAATAATCTTTGCAAATGTGTTCATTGAATTTTAGCATTGTCTCTCTGTTACACAGCTTTATGGATATATTGGTGTCAAACAAAATATCACCTGCAGATCAGGCAGTGCAAATTATGTCACTGAATACAAGTATTTAGAATGTCATATTCAATATATAGGAAAAACCAGAACTGACTTATGTACTCATTTTAGGAACCACGAATCTAAGATCTTAATGGTGAAAAAAACAGAACCACCAGCTGCAAAGCACTTAAGTTCAGAAACCTACAGTCTGTCTTATCTGTCAGTTATTGCAGCAGAAATGCTATCTGATCCAAGAGCAATGGAAACAAGATAAAATTTCCCAATATATAAATTCAGTACCTTGACATACATGGCCTCAACCTGAAAGATAAGATGCGACTTCACTCAATCATATGAAATGTCATAGTCTGGAATATTTCATTTTCTACAACTGGCATATTGGCTCTACAACCTTTTGATTCATTATAATGTTTTAATTAGAACAACCAAAGCAGAACATTTTGCCTATGGTTTTTTGGATTTCTTTTGTGCTAGTCACTCCAATAAATATATGGTTCAAATGATTAACAGCATCCTTGTGGTATCCAGAACAAACTTTTCTGAAGTGCTCATGATGGATGCTTCTGTGCTGTGCTTTTGTCATACAATGGTTTATTGTTTGATCTGGATGTTACTATTTAGAATCCTGCTATTTTAGTACTTTTTCTTGTGTGCTTTACAGAGTATTCACTGGGACGCAACTGTCATTAAAATTCTTAATAAATAAAATAATCAATAAACAACATAGTAATATGAGCTGAGTTTTTTTCTTCCTTTTATTGGTAGAGACCTTAGCTCAGTTGTTAGTCTCAGTTAAAACGGATCCATTGAATAAGTGTCAGCTATTTTTTTTAAGGCACAACTGAAAAATTTGTGTTCTGTGCAAACAGTTTTAAGAAAACTGGCAACAACTCTCAAAATCTCCCACATTCCCATTTTGTCACTTTAGAAACAAGTGTGAATTTAATTTATGTTTATTTATAGGAAGAATTTGCTAGGCTCAGATATTTATTCATATTCGTGACAGAAACAAGCCGAAACTGAAATTGATGGATTCATCCATCTGGACCTCGGGCTTTGAGCACTCAGCTCTTAAATGTTTGATCCTTGTTTGTTCAATAGTGGACAGCATGCTGATTTAGGATTATCATGTTAGTTTGTTCATTTGTTTCCTGAGAGACTCATAATCAGCTGTGGTATGATAGTCAGGTGCAACATGTTCTTCTCCATGTTAGGAACAGCTCTACTTCTAAAATTTGGTTGATGCATATAGGTGAAAATATTTTTTTACAAGAATTAATCAAAATTCTCAACTGTTTTCATATTTGGAAGGACAAAATGCTCCTTTTTTTTTTTTTTTTAAGGAGTCTGGTGTGGTAAAATGTAAAACTGTCCATCCATCCCTATTGATAGTATCTTAAATATATGATATCTCATGTCAGGGATCCTGTTATTAAGTAAAAAGCAAAACAGGCCTCATAGCCATTTAATATTTCTGGACACTTGCCATTAACAATGTGGATATTCTAAATGTAAACAGCATCTGAGTTGTTAGGAATTTTCTCCCTCAGCAGATTTGGAGCTCTTCCACTGTGTAAGTGGTATCCCCGAGGTATATTATTATGAGGTAAGCTCAGAAGGGATTTTCAGCCAGGCTATTTGTTGTTGTTGTGTGTCTTTAAATTGTTTATGACTTATGGCATAACACAAATTTTCATGGTGTGTGATAGTGTGTGATGCACCTAAGGTCATCCAGTGGGTTTCCAAGTCCGAGTTAGGTATCGAACTTTGATCTCCAGAGTCATAGTCCAACACTCAAACCACCAGACCACATTAGATCTCTTTAGATAGGTTATGCGAAGTGGTAAACTTGAGTGTCTGAAGAAAACTGAAGTGAAGGTTGGTGTTTCATAGCTGAAGCTGGCTGGGCTACTTTGGCATCAAGAGGCAAGGGAGATTAAAATAAAAAACCCAGAAGTTATTGATTATTGCCTGTGCCTTCCTTTTCATTTATCTTCATTCATAACAATTCAGAATGCCATTGTTATTATATGTGTAATTGCTATCTCCTGATAAAAATAGGCCAAACGCGAGGATTTTCAAATTTGCTGACTATTACTTTGGTTCAGGGAGTGCTGTGTGTAATGGCTATAGTATATAAAATCAATAAATAATTACAGCATAATGGGGCTGCCTTTTTAATGGTTTAAATTATAAGCACAGCTCTGCAATGTGCATTAATGTCTTAAGGGCAGACTTCCCCCACCTCTAGCTCCAAATGGGCCTTTGAAGGACAAGAAGCACAGTGAATAACGCATCCCAATTTGGAAATTTTCAAATGCAGCAAACTACCAACAACATTCACCAATGACCTCAAGGTACTTGAGGCTATGAGGAAGATTATCTATGGTGTCTCCAGTCCTTTGCAGACACCACAACGCAATGGTTAGAAAGAGCATTTGGAACCTCATTCTGCATATCAAATATAAAAATCCAGTTCCTTGATTCTGTCTCTTCATTACACTCTGTAGTGACCAGTGAATGGAAGCCATGCTAGGATTATGCAGACACACCTCAAGAGCTCCAGTCAATCTCTATGGTACAAAGCAACATTGACAACACTTATGGAAGAGCCAAGGGTGACTTCCTCAAACCCAAGCGTAGAGTTAGTAGATTTTAATCCACCCAGAGGACAGATTTATCCCTACATCCTAAGGAATCCTTGGTCCTCCAGGTGTTTTTAACTAGAGTATTCTTAGGCCCTTTTCGCACCTTACCTGGTACCATTGGCATCACACAGGGATAGCGCAAAAAGCCTCATCTGGGAGGCACTCACATCCCCTCTGCTTCCCCTCCACACCAGCTCCATGCTGGCCAGAAGGAAGTGTGAGCACTCCGCCCCTTCCTTCCACAGTGCTGGGTACTTTCCCAGGCTGTGCTGGGGAAGAAGCATGATGGCCACACGTCCAGAGCCTCCGCATGCAAGGTAGGTGCGTGTGTGGCACGGGAAGGATGCACGATCGCGCATCATTTCCAGCAGTGAGCCAAAAATGATATAATGAGCAATCGTCCCCTAATGGCCTCGGGAGCGTCACGTGATTGTGAGGATGTCATGTGGAACAGTCCTCACAATCATGCGACTCTCCCCTAGGCCATTTCCCAACAGGACTGGCATGCGAAAAGGACTATAGTCTCTTACGATTGTCTATGCTGATTGGGACTTCTAAGAGCTGTAGTCCAAAATATCTTGGCAGGTAAAGCTTCTCCAACTCTTTCCTACTCCAGCCACATCCTGAGCACATCTGTCTGAGTACTCTGATATGGAGCACACCAATTTCCATTGACGGGTTCTACCATTATAAAGTTCTGGTATGATTACAAGACTGCTAATATTAAACAGACTGGGATATTATTCTAATTTTAAATAAAAAGGTAAAACAACTAACCAACCAAACAGATATCTAAATAAATAACTGGCATTCCTCCTGTTCCTCCCTCTTCAACCCCAAGGGCAATTTCTCAGCATTAAGGAATGGCTTATCCTACATCAGCAGTTGGTAGAAAATGGATCAACATCTGATGGCAGATAGTAGGATGACTTGGAATAAATCAATAAGGATGTCAAATTCCCAGTTGTATAATAATGACAGGACCAGAAATGGAATTTGCTTTTGAAGGACAATGAGTTCAGTTCATCTGTAATACTGAAAACAAATGTAGAATACCTAAACTCCAACTGTTTATCTTTTCAGTTCTGGTAAAATAAACAAACAAGTCTTTGCAAGCCTGAAGTCTGCCTACGTCTTCCTTACATTGACCAGAACAGTAGCTCCTCTCAACAAAGCAGTGATGCAACAGCACAAATAGTTTGTTATAGAATATTATGGGTCAGACATTATATTAAAGAATCTGAACGTTCTTCTAGTTGAAAAGTATGATTTTTTCCACTGATTTGAATTTTTTTTTAATGCTTAACTATTCAAAAATTCATCAGCAGCAACACCTCAGTATTTATTGTTTCAGTGTACCATATGGTATATAAAATACAAAGTTGCTCAGCCTGGTATCATAGCAACAAAGTTGATATTCCAACAGCCCAATTTGTATGGAGGCAGATGTGTGTGTAGATATTCTCTATTATTAGTTAGTTGAAATATTATGTGCATGTAGGCTTGTCAATCCATATTCCCTCTCTTTTTCTGCCTGGCACACCTCCCTTAGACTTTGTTTCCATGTTGTGCTCCTGAAAGGGATAAAGACAGTGACTCCTATCCACAGTAGTTCTAATTTTCTCCTGAGATAAAAATATAAAGCTGCCTTAAACTATTGCATTCATCATTGGATCATTCTTTAACTGGTATTGTTTCTTTGAGTAGTAGAACATCTCCAACCAAGCACACTGTTGTCCAGAGTCATCTCAATGCATCAGGAATAAGTAATTGCAAAAAGGGCAGGGGCTATGTTTCCTTCCTCCACCCATCCAGTGTGCCACAGCACCAGCCCTTTTCACACAGCATTCGCCATGTGAAAGGGCCTCTGGAGCATCGCATAATTGCAAGGAGTGGTCCACATGACATCCACACAATTGCACAATGATGCTGGGGTTGGCAAGCATTGATTGTGCACTATTTTATTTTCAGTTTGTAGCCAAAAATGATGTGCAATCGCACATCGCTCCAGGGCCCTGCGTGCACTTACTATGTGTGCAGAGCCTCCGGAGCCGTGGCACTTGTGCTTCCTGCCCCAGCACAGCCTGGGAAAATCCCAGGCTGCAGTGTAGAAGGAAGAGTAGGAGCCCTCACACTGCCTGCTCACCAGCAGGCAGCAACTGAGGAGGAGAAGCAGCGGAGCATGAGAGCCTCTCTCAAGAAGCTGCTCGCATGATCCCCATGCCCCAGCGCTGCGAAAAGGTAAGGTGCAGAAAGGGCCACTGTGTTAACCAGCATGTTAATAGTGGAGAGGAGAGGTAATAGGCAATATCTCTCAGTTTTGTCAACCAGTGCTTTCTGTTTGGCTGTAGGTGAGACTGGGGAATGAAGAGATAGAGTTGCAGTCACCTGTTGAAATTCCATCCCCCTGCCTAAGTGCCCTATTGTAGATTTCTGGGTTTAAGTGTGTTTACTTGAAGCTGAGCGGCTGTGATAGATTAGGGATTCTGTTGGTGTACCTCTCACCCCACTGCTTAACAGTCTTTCTTCCTGAGCTACCTGGAGTGGTCTCATAGTTGCTGTTGGAATCCCACCATGTTGCCATGATGGGGAGATTTCAACATCCTTGCTGAGACTGCCTTTCAGGAGCAGCTCAAGACTTCATATCTGCCATGACAACCATCGGTCTGTCCCAAATTGTATCTGGCCCTATTCATGCTACTGGGCATACTCTGGACCTTGTTTCCTGTAGGGGGTGGGGTGAATGTGATCTGGAACTGAAAGAACTGTTTATAGTTCTACTGTCATGGGCAGATTACCAGTTGGTGGATTTTAGATCTGTTGGGACTCTGTACCTCTGCAGGGGTAGGGGACCAATTACAATGATTTGCCTCAGGTGATCCAGTTGATTCTTTTCTGGCTGACTTCTCAAATGGAGAAATGTCTTGAACATCCTTTCTCATGGAGTGGAATCAAACTGGTCCCCTGGTTTTCGAGGGAGCTGGTGAGATGATGTCTAGTATGACATTGACAGAAAACTCAGAGTGGATCTGATTGAAGACAGGCTAAAGCTTATCTGAGGACCTGTTCTGGGGAAATATAGGTAGCAAAGGAAATTTTCTGTTCTACGTCTATTCCATCTACTAGGAGCCAAACAGTGGAACTGTTGCGAGAGGCCAGGGATATTTTACACATAGGCACAAAAGAGAAAAATCTAGACCATTTGACAGCACACTGCAAACAATTTGCCCAGCATCTTGCAGATAGAATCATTCATATCCACTCTGATTAGGATGCTATGATTGACACAGATCTTATTGATGTAACTTTGGCCCCTGCTTGTCTGTAACAATGGATGCTTTTCAATTTGTGGAATCTGAGGATGTGGACAGGATTTTTGGAGATATGAGAGCCACCACATGTGGACCAAATCCATGTCCTTTTTGGTTTAATAAAATAGCTAGAGGGGACTGGCTGGGTAGGTAAAGGGAGCAGCTAATGCTTTACTAAAAGAAGGCAGAATTCCAGCTTGCCTGAAGGAGGCTTTTATAAAGCCATTAGAAACCGGCCAATAATTATCCAGAAGCATAGGATCCAAGGAGGATTTTTTAAATATAGTCCTTCCTCCACATTCACAAAGGTTTGACCTTTGTAAATTTGATTATTTGGCCCTTCTTCCACAGCATCTTAAATCTGCATCAGCCACGCTTTGCTCCCACTCTGGGAGCCACCTTACCACATGATGTCATCACCAATCAAGTGCTATCCCAGCTGCAGATGGTGGGAATCCCACTGTTTTTCATTTTTGGGGAAAACCCAACAATAACTGTCCTTTCCTGCAGCAATCTCGATAGCTGAACCCATGCAAAGACTCCATCCAGTGTCCTTCCATGAACGAACTGGGAGTGGGCAAAATGTGGGCAGTCCCTGCCTGTCCCTCCCTCAGCAACTCCCAAGGGAAGCTCTGCCCAGCAGCAGACTGGTCACTGCCCTCATTACACCAGCAAACATGCAAGGAGATGTCAGCCAGGAAGGCCACCCTGGGAGTGATATTGGTACTGAAACCCACAATGACAGTAGCCCCCAGGGTCTGGTCAAATTTCAAGAGGTTTTTTTAAGCTGGCACCACCATTAGCACATTAGCATGTTAGCATGATAGCGCCTGCCAGCGTGTGGGTGTCAGGCAGCCTAGGTCCAAAAAGGAAATGGCTGGGAGCTATCACAAGGATTACTTTTCCTCCTCTCACCCCCCCTGTCCATCCCCATTGTCATTTTGGAGACAGCTGAAGTTCTGTTGTTGAACTTCCTTTGAAGCGGACACAATAAACTGTTACCACTATCTACTGTGCTAACATTAGCACAGCTGCTGGCAAAAAAATAAAAAAAATAGACCAATCAGGAGCAGTGGGGTGGAGATGGGGCAGGACCTGGGACTGGTCAAGGATGCTGAGCTGCAGGACACAAACCAGGTGCAATGCAGGTGCTGTCCTGCAAACTCCCAGGTGCCTGTGGAAAAATAGAGGCTGCCTACTGGGCCCAACCCAACATTGGCAATCCCACGACAACACCAGAACACCACGTAATTGAGGTATGCTGTGGAAAGGGCCCCAGTCTTCTCCCCTCCTCCCATTCTCTTGTGTTTCACTAGGTGTGGAGAAGGAAGGCAAGTGCCTGAACAAAAGGCAAGGGAATGGGGAAGGAAGGCACACGTGCACGTGTTCTCCCTTCTGGAGTTCCTCCCTCTGCCCTCCCATTTCTCATGCATTTTACCTCAAGGTGTCTGGTCAGCCTTAAGATGGATATGCAAAGGACTGAGCTAAATAAAACACCAGAGATGCATTAGGAAACAATTTGGTGCTGATAAGGAAATCTGAGAAAATTTAGGGGATTGGCAAGATCAAAGTATGGGAACAAGCAAAGTCCCATGGGAAGTGCCGTGAGTTTGGGAAAGGGGAAGACCTTGAGAACTGACCAATGGGAATTGTGTACAGATAAAAGTGTGTATCATTATATAACCAAGCATGTATCATAGAATGTTAGCTTCAGCAACTCTAATATGCTATACCTCATATATCTCATTAAACATCATTAGAAAACCCTGCATGTTTTCTTGAGAGTAAAAGATTAGCCAGCACATGACAAGGATTAAGCTTGATACTTTTTCATGTGAAGCATGTGCTTTGCTACTCATCTGTTCTTTCAGTGTGGCTTAAAGAATTTCAGAATTGGGATTCTTCAGCTCTGCAAAACCCTCATTCAGAGCAGATTTGCTGCGAGCAAATCATTAAATAGCTATTGCCCAAGAAAACATTTTTCCCCCAGCCTCTTTTAATGGCTCCATTTTACTGATGCGTGTGAGTTTCCGAGTGACAGAAAACTGTATGACACTCAGGCATTGGATGAGAAAAAATCAACACAACTCAAACTGTTTTATTTTCCTAAGAATATGGCTGCCCGGTATTCCTGCACTTTTCATTAAGTAGCATGGCCCAGTTTTGCTGAATTATTGGATGCAAAGCTTTTGTTCCAAAGACAAAATTCTAACCATAGCTTTCCTTGCAGTTTACTGTCACTTACGTATGACAGTGCCATGTTCCAGCATGGGTGTGGTGATTCCTCAAGTGAGGAATTGGCAAAGAATGGGACCCAAGGCCCACAGAAGACTTTTTCAGACTTTTTCAGCCCAAAACCAAGGGAAAAAATGGTCAAAACCCCATCCCCCAGTATTCTATGCAGAGAAGAAGACTGGACTGGCAGTTGAATCTTATCTGAGCACAGACAATGCTGAAGTAACATTCCTCACTACACCAAGATAACAGGCTAGGACAATTTCAGTGCAACACACCAGTACACTATTGCATTTTCACTCTGTAACTTTTAAAAATACATCTTGAAAAATTAAAAAAAAATCTTGACTCAAAGAAACAATTTAAAAGAAACATAAAGAGGTGATAGATTTTGAAGTTACCATGCTATGGGAGTCACAGAGGCACAGGCAAGCTTGGCACGCCCACACCCCACCCACTGCTGGATTTGCCACAACAGGAAATACTATCAAGCACTATTACGGTACCACACTGAGCCAGCTGACATGATTGACATGCTAAAGGAGGTTCTTAATGGATTTTCCCCCCCAGAAATAATATAAGGTGGTTTTGCAATGCTTGAGGAAAGGATAGCAGCTGGATAATGACAACAGTGTGTGGTAGCATGACTCCTGAACCAGAAACAACCCACTGCTGTTGTGGGATAGTGACACCATGCAGAACTGGCCTTCCAAATAGTAACAGTGCTTCTAATAATCCTAATGAGAGACAATTACTCCAGTGAGCAAAATTTCTTCAGGATATAGAACAAGAGGCTTTATTATAGGAAGGAAGGTGGATTTTTTTTCTTTCTTTTGGGGTTTTTTGTGATGGGAATGTCATCAGCAAATCATTGATATTATCATCCTACCTTCTCTTGAAACTGTAAAAATATGTATGGGCCATCAGAGTAGTCCTAAGATGAACCATTGGATAAATAAGAAAGGTAGTTGTACATCAGGTAATATACAATAGAAGAAAACATGGAGATTTTAACTGTTCCTAACAGGAGACTGGAAGGGCTCTTTTGTCCAATATGTTTTTCAGAACTGAAAAAATCTCAATTTTTTAAAAAGAGGCCTAGATTGCCCTGAATATCTCCTTAAGGCCAAATTGTTACCCTCCTAATCAGGGGTGACAGACGATTTTTGCACTGGCTTATTACTACCACAACACTGGAAGCAGTGCTTCATCATGACTGAACACCATTTTTATGTGGGAAAAAAGGGAGAGATGGGATTCAGGAGATGGAGATGGGGATGAGAAAAGCCAAACCATCATATACATGTTTGGTTTTCATTCCTCCAGTTTTCAGATTTAAAAAATACCCTAGAATCAAGTAAAAGAAACATCCCAGAATTATTTTTAATGTGAGGGGATCTTAGTGGGCTTTACGGGATTGCCAGGGGACTTCAATGGTCACAATGATAGAGATCAGGGGTTGCATTTTTCATACCCTTACCCTGAACTAACTTTCCATTCCTTCCTTCCTTCCTTCCTTCCTTCCTTCCTTCCTTCCTTCCTTCCTTTCTTTTTTTCTTGCCTTTAATCCATCCTTTATATCAGCAGAACCAGCCCAAGATACTTTGGTGTGTCATGCAAACAGCACAATGACTTTTATACCCATTCTATATACACAACTCAAGGAGATAGGCAACTGAGTCTTTTTTCATCACTGGCAAGGGGAAAGCATCAGCCACTGTACCTGAAGCAGTGGTCTACAGTGCTAGGGTACAAGGCAGGTTGTGAAAAACTAGTGTCTTCTCCAACATCTTTTGGCTGCCCTCAGCACCTATTGCCTTTGATGTCAGCTTCACTGCCTGACAGTGGGGCACCACTTAATAGAGTGGTGGTATGACTTGCTGACTAATAATGGAGAATTCTGTGAGTGTTGAATTATATCTCTTCTCCCTTGAGGCCCTCTAAATGGGTTGTAACTGGGGTGTCTGAACTTGACAGGTTTTTCTTAGCCAGTGCCCTGATAGGAGGCCATGAGAAGTACCATGTCAATCACTTCAGGGTAACCAAAGGAAAGGTTGGATACAGTAAGCACTTAATTTGAGTGTTTGCCTTTCAAGCACAACATTCTTATTTTAACATACAAATGTGTTAGACGAACTTATTAACACAGTTAGCACATTGAGTTCTAGCCATATTATCAATTTTGTAAGCTGGTAGGTAGCCCATCTTCAAGGTTTTACTCCCAGACAGAAAATAATTGAATTCTTCTCTTGACTAATCAACGAGGAGAAGCCACATAAATTATTGTTGTAAAAAACATGTTATCTCAGTAAGTGGGGCTTTCAGAACCTGCAGAAAGCACTCTACTACAGAGTAGGTGAAGGAAAATAAATTAGGAAACTGATGAGGGAGCATTTAGCAGTCTGAAACAAAATTATGATTGACACATCTAATGACAAAAAAGGCTTCCTTGTGCTACTCTTTGTGGCATAGCTTTATGGGTTTCTAAAGCCACAGATATGATTCCACTCACTAAATAATGTCAAATCTGTATAGCCAAGATAACCAATATGTGGGCTTTCTTTCCTTATACTTGTGCTCTCTCAGTGGCCCTTGCCTCCATCTAATTTGCAGTCAGTGAGGTATGTCTCTGAGTGGATTGTGTTGTTCACCATGTTTTATTGATGTGAGTAGGAAAAATAAGTCTTTCTGGTCCACAGCAGTCCAAACTACACATAGCAGATTTCATGCAATTTCCCCTCTATTGTTTTCTTTTAAAGTGGAAAGAATTCACTAGGGATGAAGAATACATGAGCCCCAGAAATTCTTGGATTGCATCTCTCATTACCTTCTGTTGGGGCTGGAAAAAATATTCAAAAGTATTGCTAAAACAGTCAAAATGTGTTTTTCAAGTGTTGGGAAACCATGACAAAGAGAATCTTCCGCTGATAAGAATCTTCATAGTTCAGGACTTAGTCTTTACAAATTTTACCCATGGATTTTTGGACAGAAACAGCATTTTCTGCTAAAAAGATTTCTGTGTGAAAAGATTTCTATGTTGAAAAGATTGTTTCCTTCACAGGAATTTCTGTTTTCTGGGGGGGAAATACTACATATAAATTTTGCATAGAGTAAGTCTCCAACTACAGCATTTTTTGCGTAGGAAACAGCATTTTCTGTGCAGGAAATAAATTGATGGGGATAAATAATATTTTTCTTTGCTGAAAATGTTGTTTCCTCCACAGAAAATGCTATTTTCAACACACAGAGAATGGTTGAATTTGCACAGAATGAGTCCTCAACTACAAATAGTATCTTAGTAAAAGAAACAAAATTGTGAAAATTATTCATTGCTTCCCTCAAAAACAAAATCAGTGAAGAATACATTCTTAACTTTAGTGAGGCAATGTTGGAAGATGATAGGAGGTGTCATCCAGAATCTCAAGGTCTTAACATTCCCCTTCTCTGAGAGATTGCAAAACAGACTGTGAGAAAGGCTGGTAAGGAAGGGTGCTAAATCTTTTCCTTGCCAATTGCTTCTCCTCAGAAATTCACCCTTCCTACATTGCATCTCACCTTATACCCACAGAGGGAAAAATAGAAGACCCTTATACATAATAACTAAATAAAACATCCCACCTTCCAAACAAACCTGTCCAGTTGGAACTTGGTTGCTACCCTTCTCCCACCCTGTCCTCCCTTGCCAAGTGAACTCTCTTAGTAGTTCTGAAGAAATCCATCCTGTCTCTGACAGCCTCTTTGCTAGACAAAAGGGCAGGAGGTGGCATTAGTGGGAGGAAGGCACATAGTGGCACCTTTGAGACTGGTTTATTACAGTATGAGATTTAATTGATATTAAACCATTTCTTCAGGTGTATTGATGGAGTGCAATATTACTGTCCAGGCATCTGATTCCCCCTCACCAGCTATGCAACTGTACTTAAGGCCATTTCCACACTACACTGTTATAGTGCTATTATTCTATTTTCAACATCCTGTGGAATTCTGGGGTTTGTAGTTTCCTGAGGCCAAAGAGCTCTCTGGCTGAGAATTCTAAAGGTCCCTCCCTAAACTGCAAACCCAGGATTCCGTAGGATGTTGAAAGT
This sequence comes from Iguana delicatissima, assembly GCA_948472985.1. Classification (NCBI taxonomy): domain Eukaryota; kingdom Metazoa; phylum Chordata; class Lepidosauria; order Squamata; family Iguanidae; genus Iguana; species Iguana delicatissima. Next base: position 1,386,109 of record CAOKZL010000488.1, on the reverse strand, counting down.
GGAATAATAGCACTATAACAGTGTAGTGTAGAAATGGCCTAAATTTCTGGACTGTGATGTTGTACTCCATCGTGCCAACAGAAAAAGTGGCTTTGTATCCACAAAAGTTCAGCCCAAAATAGTCTCAAAAATGCTGCATGATCCTTTGTTCCCATCATCTCCATTTTCCTTTTTATGCTGTGACAGAGCAATATGGCTATATCTTTGGGTGGTACTGCAGTCTTTGCTATACTCTTTCATTTTTGCAGTTTGGGACATATTGCGTTACAACTTTGGAATCTATGAACCCTCCATCTCCCCTGCCCCAGGCTAGACTAAACATTGAGCTACAATTCTGGATGCTAGAAAGGTATTTCTCATTCTTTCCCAAGTAAAACAGTTCTAAATAAATGTGATTCCTTAAAGAAGCAAAAGCATGGATGTTTACTGTTTTGTTATAACTGGCACACACACATCTTCCTTGTAATATAATATGTACAAGGACCCATCCAATGCATTATACTGTTTTGTCAGCATGAGTATTGGGGAATTTTTTTAAAAAAAACACACTTAAAGAACTAGAGCATTATGCATAAAATAAGATTCTTTTAATTTTCTTTATTTTAAATATAATCATTTTCTCTACAGAGAACCATGCTTTGAAAAGGCTTTTTCTAAACTCCAAAGCATCTATGTGCATGAATGTTGCTCATGTTTTTTATTATATCCGTTTTCTGATCCTCCTTTCAAGTAATAGCTCTCCATTGTCCTTTTAGCATTGTTCCAAGTCCACCAGCATGCAATATGCTCAATTCCCCAGTGAAAGCAGCAGCGGGACAATATTATAATGTATGCCAAATCATTATTCAAAATGTTGCAGATAATTTCCCCATCATTTTCGTGTTCCTATGGCAGCATGGTGCAATCTTTCCCCTCCTACTTAAGGCTGTGTAGAACAAGAAAAAGATTACTGTAATCCTTTTCTTCCCATGACACCCGAGCACTGTAATCTTCTTGCTATGTTAGTAGCAAATTCCTATCTGTTAATGTCAAGCCTGACTTTATGAGAAGAAGTTCCCACAAGCCTTTATTGTATTGGTAAATAGCTATGGGAGGTTAAGGGGTGGTGGCGGCGGGAATCCAGTCTGAAGCAAGCATACCAACAGACAGGTGAAGATTAAATCCAAAGCTACAATTCACTGCTTGAGTTTGTGGGGTGTTTATAAGGCACTTGGGTAGCCCATTCATATGGTCTTTTACAAGAAGGTCTTGATTGAATGAGACTCTAGTATATCATTGCTTCATATACATACATGGCACTTCAGTGCGCTCCTACATTGGAAATCAATGAATATGGCTTTTTAAGGAATGTGGAAATGCTCTAGACATAATGCAAAGGAAAATGAAAGCATAACATCATTTTTTTTCCAATGACAAGCTTTAAAAAAAAAGTCCATCAATGTTTCTAGTGCACAAATATTATACTGGGAGTGGGAAATCCTTCTGGCTACCACGTCGCTCTGTGATATTAGAGCAAATAATTCCCAGAGGTTTCATATATCAAAACTTTAAGGATGTAATTCTGTGCACACTTACCCAGAAGCAACCCGCTCCATTAAAACTTCTGAAAAATGGTTAAATTATTGCCCTTTATGGCCTGTCTAAAGCCAACCAATTACAGCCTTCAGGATGCTGGGGACTGTAAAACACAGGAAAAATATAAAAACAAGGGCTTATTTGTTAAACTGTCAGATAGGATCAGTCAGAAATCAAGATGGGGTTGATGAGGTCCAGACAGGAAGTTTGATTTTAATGGGAGCTAATAGTGTGGAAAGAATTCAGGGGGAAGTGTTGCTTTGTTTTAACTAAAAGTGCTTTATTGCATTGTCTATAGAGCTGGTGTAAAGCTAATTTCTTTAATTTAGTTGATATAATAAATATTTATTGTCTCACTTTCTTCATCTCTATCTGGATGTATTTCTACTAAAGAATTAATGAAGATAATTGGTTACACATTACCAACCAGAAGCCAGCAATAAACACATCAGCTTGTCTAGTCTAGTGGTCACTTTGGTGCCTGAATATCAGATTGAGGATGGTCTCTTAAGGGTAAAAGGGCAACATGAGTGATATAAGCTCAAGAACTGGAATTGTGGGATCAGTTTGGAGAGACTATCCCTTGCATATATGCAATGGGATTTAGTTCAGAATAGGCATGTATAAGAGTCAACTCTTAGGCTCCAATTCAGTACTGGAGAATAAGTCCCACCGAAGACAGTGCGACGTATCTACTTAAGTAACACACAGGACTATATTGTAATATGTTATATTAAAATAATTATTGTAGGATGCAATATGATCTTGGTATAGATCAAGGGATTTTGAGATGTACTGAGGCACTCTCAAAAATATAAGCTATTGGGTAAGCAATGGCCAGTGAGCTGATTATGTGGTAGATTTTTAAAAAAACAACAACCCTACAACTTGATTTTTATCATTTCATTAACATAAACACAAAAAAATGAAATCCACAAGTAAAACGTATTAATTCATCAAGTAAATAAGACAATCAACAATAATCACAAGGGTGGAAGAGTGACCAAATACCTTTGAAGGTATCAATTTCATCTTCTGAGAACTGATCAAAACCCCAAAATGTTTAAATTAGGCTCCAAAAAACATCCTTCCATAGCTTTCCATGCAACATGGCAGATGCCCTTGGGGTCTTTTGTTTCTTAACTAAGTGAATATTGTATCAACTTTCAAAGAATTTGTCTGACTCTTTCAGTTGTATCTCCATTTGACTGAGTGGTCAAGGAGATAACTCCTACGTTTTACCTTTTTGGTTTTACTGAAGAAACATGATACTGTCATATCTATTTATCTATCTATACTTGAATGGATGGATGGATAGATAGATAGATAGATAGATAGATAGATAGATAGATAGATAGATAGTATATTGAGGGAAGTACAGAAACCTGAAACCCAGCATGGTGTAGTGGTTTGAACATTCAACTATGACCCTGAAGACCAGGGTTTGATTTCCTGTTCAGCCATGAAAATCCATGGGGTGACCTTGGGAGTGTCACACTCTCTCAGCCCTGGAAAACCCCATGATATTTTTGCCTTGCAGTCACCATATATTGGAAATGACTTGAAGACACATAACAACAAAAGGAACCTGCATAGTACAAATATAAGGATATTCACGTAGCAAAAGGACATGGCAGATTAGCTTCACATCAGCCTCAACCCAAGGGTCAGTTATTAATATTTTATTTAACTGACATGACTTCATTAATTCCTTTCCATCCCAACGGATCAAGAAGTGTAAACAAAAACAAAAACTAAAAAGGGGGAGAAAGGAAAAAAAGATTCCCATCCTTCTAAAATGTAAGCATACATGGGAATCAAAGGAGAAACTTGATAGTTTTCCCCTCCTCCTGATAATCTGTCTTAAGAAGACAGAGGTTTATAATAAGCCATTACTATTGCAAATTTGTGTAAAACAGAAATGGGCTGCCTGAGGTACATTTACTTCTTGAGTGGTTAGTATGTAGGCATTGCCTGGTCTACTTTATTTTCCTTCCATTTCTCAATTTCCCTTTTTTTTTTCCAAAATGAAAAAAAAATGTACAAAGCTGTTAGTTAATATAAAGATGTGGATGAACATATTTCAGAGACAGAAAAGTTAAAAAAAAGTTTCATCCCTATAGCAACCGTAATCCAGCAATAGGGTGCCTGCAATCTCTTTTGGTGTTGCATAGAGTGTTAATTTCATAGACTAAGATACTAGAAGATCAATAAGGAAAAAGTACTTTAGAGCGACCTGTTAATATCAAGACTGATATTAACCAAATGTACTAACAATATGTTTCTAGGATTATATTTAAAAGACAAAATATAGTGGCCTCTCTACTTTCACAAGGGTTTGGAGTGCAGAACCTTCACAAAAGTGGGAAAAACATGAATAACTCCCCCCCACGTTCCCATCCAGGGCTCCCCCATGCTTTCCTTCTCCACACGAAGGCAAAAAGCAAGGTAATGGGAGGAGAAGAATAGTGGGGGAAAGACGCGGATGCCTCATGAATAATCAAATTCACAAAGGTCAAACCTATGAATGTGCAGGGAGAACCGCACCATCTTTTAGGACCTATAGGTTTAAATAGTCTGTGAATTCTAACACATTTCAAATACAAGGAAGTTCTGTTTTTTCACAGAAGGGTTATTTAGTTCAGCTACCATTTGAGAAGATGTTACGTGGCACTTGAAGAGATGAGGTGGGAGTCCAACAGGGAGCCAGTGGAAAGGGGAACTGCAGACTGAGCTATCAAAGGTATAGAAGACACCCTCAGTGACTGTGGGGAAGCTGAGAAAGCCACCTTCATTTTTGCATTCAGTGCTGTTATTGAAATAATACAAAATAAAATGTGTGTGTTTAACATGGTTGAAAACCTTTGAACACTTTTCTATGTTGCTTTATTGGTGCTTAGATTTTAGACTGTTGTTATTTTATCGAACAAAAACCTGAAACTGCTCTGAAATCCCCTTTTGGATCAAAATGTGCATTTTCAAATACATTTTGCAATGCTAAATGATTTGCATAAAAAAAAGATTAAAAGAAATCTCAGATGAGATTTCCCCCCTCTTTCATAGAGTCTTTGCAAATGGTTTTGTCCTTAGCATCATTATGAGTCAGAGCCACCAACTTCAGAATTGTTATTCAACAAATCAACCTTTTCCAAACTGATGGCATCCAGATGTATTAGCCTACAATTCCTTCATTTTTGACCTTTGCCCATTCTGACTGGGAATAATGACAGTTGAAACTGAGGAAGAATGGAAGTAGATGACATATCAGTGACAAAAGAGGACATTCCTTTCCCCAGCTTTCTACCAGAGATGTTTAGATCATAAGATTAGGGCCATTTCCTCACTAGACTGTTACAGTGCTATTATTCCACTTTCAACATCCTATGGAATCCTGGGATTTGCAGTTTAGGGAGGGACCTTTGACATAAGATGATAGCACTATAACAGTCTAGTGCAGAAATGACCTAGGACTGTAACTCCTGGGCATATATACATGTAGTCTCTTACACTGCACCTGAAACACACAACAGATTAATCAGCTAGGCCATCATCATTGCAGTAATTTCCTTCACCATCGTTATCATTGTCATCATATTTTCTAAGAATTTATTTGACAAAAGAGAAAACATGGCTGAACATGATTTTTCTAACATGAATGCAAGAGGTAAAAAGGAAATGCAGGCTTTTACTGTAATCTACATTAAGGAACTACCAACTACCAAGAAGTCTGAGCAAATATACTGAAACAAGAGATGAAATGAGGTCCCACCAGCATCCAGTCTTATTCATTACAGTTTGTTAACATAATAGAAAGTAGACTTTTTCCTTGGCAGATGAGGATGTATTAGGTCAGAAGGAATGGCAAAATGTAAAGCACTTAAACCCTCACACTCCTTCTTTTATCCTGTCAAAAGAAAGAAGAGAATGCCATTAGGAACAACCCAGAATCTTAGATCTGTCTCTTCTTATAGAAGTCCATCCTATTGGAAATGGCATTTGTTTATGCTCCCAGAGGGTTCTAATTGAAGTCATTATAGATTTGTTCCAACAATTATTTCACTATCCAAAAGCCAAAGCATTTGTTGTTATGCAGTGGGAGCCGGAAAATACCTTTCTGTTTCAGCCTTCCAATTACTCATACCACATGATGCCATGTGAGTCACCCATACTCTATGTTCCCTCACAGATGGGAACCAGGGGAAAGGAGCAGATCTGCTAAGAGCTCTTCTGGGAAAAGAAACAGGGTTTTGGCACCCTCTGAAAGAAAATCAAGATACATGTGCTCTCTTACATCAATATCCAAACAAGTTGAGCAAAAGAGCTGAGGAGACAAATGGGTAGCTTTGTTCAGCATGCATCTACCAAGACTTCAGAAAGAAGTCCTAAGTAGAAGAGTTCCCTAAATGGTCATAGTTCCCTAAATACAAGATGTACATGTCATTGGGGAGGCTCCACTTCTGAGAATTCTCCAAGAGCAGCAATTTAACTTTTAAAAGATCACAAGATCTCTCTCCACCACCACACACACACAAACACACAAGTAAAAAGAAAATCAATCTTTCAAAATTAGGAGTAGACTTCTGGCCAGTTTCAAGTCCCACTCACCCCTTAGTATTTTTGGCAGTCCATATAGCTCTCGATTCTGAGGAAGAAAACTGGCTTCTGTACTTGCCAAAGTAGCCCAACCTGATCTAAAGAAACAACTGATCATAAAATCAGACACAACTAGCCACCCACATAAGGTATCCTTCATCAAACTCCAGTTTTGCTGCCTTCTATGACTGCAGAAACAGTATTAGAGTGGAGTTTAAATCACCTCAGCGGGTCACATCAGAACATAGCTGACAGGCTGCATTTAGCTTGCTGGATCACCAGTTGCACACATGTAATGATGGTCTGCCACCTTTTTCCTGGTAAGTCTCCCAAGTTTTTCACAACTGCCTTTTGACTGCTGTTTTGGGGAGTTTTGACTCCTGCCTTTTGTAATGCAAAAATCCAAGAGGTTCAACTGTTGCCAGCCCATAAGTATGACATGGAATTTGCTTTACCCGCTGAACTTCAAAGTGACACACAACTGCTAAAAGCACAGGGGAACCAGAGGGAAAAGGTTACAACCCTCACTTTATTAAGGTACCATGTGTGTCATTACCCCTGCAAAAGACAAATTGCTTATTCTGCTAGATTGTTTTAAGGTAAGACACATTTACTCTCAGAGATGGTAATTTAGCTCAGAGATAAGCTACAAACAATAGCTTGGCTGTGTGGGTGGTAATACCTTCCCCCACACCCTTTTTCTGAGAATGCAGTGATGATTATAGAGGGTTCATTTAAGCTGTTTAAATTAGTGTTGTATGTAACACATCAAAGGCAGTTCAGGAAATGAAGCTGACAAAAAAGGGGAGGGAAATAGCAAAGCAAGGTGCTTCCCAAAGAAACATGTTGTTTGCACCAAATGGGGCCATTTTAAGTTAATTCTGGCACCACATTAAGCTAATGACACTTATTGACATTCAAAGTGTAGCTGAAAAAAAAACTATCTTCTTTATAAAGAAAGCTGCTATTTCTTTTAGCCTCAGTCTCTGTTTCTCTCCAGTCCTAAATAATTAAATCAGACAGACAGACAGACACACACACACACTTTTTGCATGCCATGCTGTGAATGAGAATTCTGGCATATTGTCACATTGCCAGTGTTTTCCTCTAAAAAGAGAGTTTTATCTTCCCACAAAATAAAAAGGGAAACATTGCACCAAGAGCAGGAAAGAATATAGTAGCATCATTAAGATTGATTGATTGATTGATTGATAGATTGATTAATTTAAGCATGGACTTTCATGGATTTCAGACCACTTTTTCAGATAAACCAATGGAGTACCACATTAAAGTGGCAGGTATATTAGCACAGTTATGCAGTTGCGAGGGTAAGATCAAAATAAGATATAGAATGATGCTGGCCACAAACTTTTGAAGAGTTGTAGAAGATGACAACAAGATTCTCAAGACAGGGGGCCTTTATACGTAAGGTGTGAATGCCATACAATCTGCCTACCCAAAAGTCATTTTCTGTGAAAAATTATTCAGTTCACATGCTTAAGTGTGATGAAAACCTGTATATTAATATATGTTCTATGCCTAGAAACCACTGGAGTTTCAGCACAAAAGAACAAATTGATACAACTATCATATTAGAAATGACATTATCCTACAACCCATAGGAGAACATTTTAATCGTCCTAGACTTGCAGTTAATAGCCTTCAAAGAGCAGTTCTGGAACAAAGAATGCCAAAGGAAGATTAGAAAGAAAAACAGCTGAGTTTGGATATACTTATAAATTCCTAATCATTAGCAGAGGTATGAACAGAGACTATGGTCTTTTGGCATATTTACATCTTATATAATTGTCAATCTTATGTTGTCCAATATTTCTTCCAACAAAAGGCAACACTAAACTGTGAGGAGTGAAGGAGAAGAGACATTTGTATTTTGTATCAATCTATAGTGTTGTCTTTTGTTGGACGAAATATTGGATAACAAAAGATTTACACTGACCACTGAAACAGACTGCTAATTGAAATGTGTCTAATTTCTTTTTCAAGTAAGAATTGGATAAGACCTTGAGCTGTCTTTTTCCTTCAATAAATGATCTATGCCCTATGGATTTCTCCCATATTGCTATTTATAGTGTGGACTGTGGACTGTTTATTTTTATAATTGCTTATTTTAGTGATTTATTAAATTTCTTATAATCTTTTACACACACACACACCCATTTTATACTGTTATTCTAACTCTTAAAGATGTTGCTATGTTCCTTCTTCCCTCCCCCTTTCATCTGTATGTTGAAGAAGACTACCACATCTCTCTCTTTGATATCTATCACCCTGAGAACTTCAGAAGGGCATAAGAATCCTGCTAGATCAAACTAAGACTTGGGTTTCCCAGCAGCATATAGTCAACCATTGTGGGAAACAGAACAACAATGGAGAGATGTGAATCTTCAACTGTTTCACCTTCTCATGCAAGGATGAATAATTAAAGTAGTTTTCTCCCTGCTGCAGAAGAAAGCAAATGTTCCTGCACATTGTTTCTCACATATTCAAATGTCCAAAAGTGCCATGTAGGAATTGTACTACATACCATGTGGGTTTTCGCACACACACACACACTATTTACAGTGTTTGCCGGAAACTCATTTTATGTGCAGAAACCTTTTTTTTTTTAATGTAAAAGCACACATTTCTCTGCACAATAATTCCTGTGCAACACTTCAGGACATTCAAAACTGGGTAAAATTCTCACTGGTCTATTGTTCTTCCTGATGGGAGCTCAAACTGTCAGGAAATCTATTTTTCAAGCAGGAAACCCATAATAACCTGGGAACTAACAAATATTCTTTCCATCCCTAATGACTAGTTAGGACCCCTACTCTACTCCCATAGTTTTGCCCCTAGTATTTTATTTTATTTTACTTTTTTAGTATTGGTGGTGTGCCAAGTCACCATTCTGTTTCCCTCAATGGCTGACCAGATACCACTGGAACACCTACCAGGAAATTATGAAGGAAATAGTTTTTCTTCTGTTCCTGTTTCTGAGTAAACAAGTATTCAACATCTTGCTGCCTCTGATCTTGGAAATGGCATATAGCTATTATGAATTCTATCTATTGACAGCCTTGTAAATTGGTCTCATCCTCTTCTAAAGCCATCTACACCAGTGGTTCTCAACCTGTGGGTCCCCAGATGTTTGTGGACTTCAGCTCCCAGAAGCCCCAGCTACTATGGTCAGTGCTCAGGGCTTCTGGGAGCTGAAGTTTAGAAACATCTGGGGACCCACAGGTTGAGAACCACTGATCTACACCCTTATTTCTAAGGGGAAAGGGACATAGTTCATTTGTAGAGGGCATGCATTGCAGATAGCGACCTCTCTATTTCACTATTTCTAGGTAGTAGAGCTGAAATAGGACTCTGCCTGAGTTCCAGGAGAGCCATTGTCAATCAGAGTAGACAGGATTGAACTCAGCACATCAGTGGTATGATTCAATATAGCTTGTCTTTATTATGAACTACAGTTCCCAAAAAAAACCCTAGTCAGTATGACCATTCACCATGCTGGCTGCAGTATTCCTGGAGATCCAAAAAGTAACATTCTCTAGTTTTGTTGGTGAGTTCATAGGCCTTTCTGTGATCATATATTACTTGCAGGCAATGAGATAGGATTATTTTTGTTCCTGGTGGGGGGAGAGGAAATTAAAGCCTTTGAGGGAGATATTAGGTCATTTAATTGAATGACATCACTGACTTGGCAATCTGTTTCTGTGTTTCTGAAATGTCAGTCAACATTTTACACCAGTTGATATCTAGTTAACATGCAACAGTGGCATTGTTTGACACTCGTTAAACATCTAAACAATCCTTTCAACTTTATTACTCTAATAAGGCAATAATTACATGCTCATTGTTTCTGTAATTTTTGAGATAAGGCCATGCCAAACATATATCCAGCTTTCATTATGTTCATAGAAGCTCACTGAATTCCATTGGAGAGATATCAATATTTAATTATTAATAATTGCTGAAGTGCAGCCAAACAAAGTATTTTGTATAATTCATGGTTAAAAGCAGTTAACAGTCATTTTGCATGAAATGGGTATGCCATGCAAAGACAAAATAGAGGTTGTAAGCAAGATTAGACCTGAAAAATGCTCAGAGAGAGCATAAAAAAATGTGGCTGACGTTAATGACGGAGGCTCAAAGAGGTCCCACATTACCTCCATCCACTGGTATCTCAAACAGTGACTCCAAGGAAGAAGTATAGTCACAGTTATAGTTTTGGGAATGCAGCCTGATTTCGTTTCCAAAGATTGAAGGTTTAGGTCCCCCATGACTTCAAGAATCTATGATTCCTCCAACTAACTAACCATTTCAAGACTACCACCACCCCAAGCTCTAGGAAGAGAAGACAGAGATTGCAACTGAAGGCAAATAACAACTCAGTACACTTTGAGATTTGGTCCTGCTACAGGCCTCACCTACAGATGGACTTTGATCATTCAACAGGCCTGCTTCGCTCCTGTAGATGGTAAGCTGAGTTCTGTCTATAGTTAGAGCAATCACTATTTTCCCTGGGAGCAGGTTTGCACCCTGTGTAGGCCCTGCTTCTCCCTTGCATAAAAGCTAAGCTTGCAGCCTCGCTATCTTCCTCCTTCTTGCCCTGCTGAAGGCCAAGCCACTGATTATATTAGATGCAGAACTTATTTACGTCTCCCTCCTATGGAGCCACAGGCTGGCAGGCAATGGGCAGAGTGAATTAATAGTTGGGAGATCTAATGGGATTTTGGCTGCAAATCCAACACAGTTTTAAAGTAAACAAGTCTTATGCCATCAATACAGTTCCATTTTCATGAATTGGCAACAGATGCCAATGAAAACAGATACAGTTTATTTTGTGTTTTGTTGCAAGGAAAGAAGTAAAGCGAAACACACTTCCTTTAAGCCTTTTCCTTATAAGATATAGTTTTCTGGCTCCTCTTCAGGAGGGATTATAACTGGAGTAGTCACTTATTATGAATCACAAGGCAGGCTGTTAATTTCAGCAATGTTAGAATAGGGGCAATGCCAAGTATTGATCCTGCATGTCAGCTTGAGAAGGGAAAACTCTCCCCTTTGAGAGAAAGGGACATTGGACAGCAATATTCTTCTCATATGTCATTTCAATTTAAAATAGCAGTAGGTTTGTAATAAAGAATTTAAGAGAACAAAGGCCTTAGCCTAGTAGACTGATTTACTCTTAAACCACATTATTAAATGCTTAAGGCAGTGTGGTCTAATAGTTAGGGTGTTAAGCTGCAACTTAAGTGATCCAGGTTCTAGTCCTCACACAGGCTCTTTTCGCACCTTACCTTTTACCGGTGCTGGGCTGTTTGGCTTGTGCACGAAGGCTCAGGAGGAACGCTGCCGCTTCCCCGCTGCCTCCCTGCTGCCTGGGCTCTGCAACTCCTTCCTGGTCGCGCGAGCAGCCCACCTCTTCCTTTCACAGTGCAGCCTTTCGCAGTGCAGCCGGCTTTAAGCCAAAAATGAAAAGGTGCGTGTCCGCTCTGCGTCCAGCCCTTGAGCATCGCATATATGTGAGTGCGCCATGCAGACCGCTCCTCACATTTATGCATCGCTCAAGGGGCCCTTTCACTTAAGAAACACTGTGCGAAAAGGGCCACAGTCAGGAACATCATAGCCAGTCACTCACACTCAGCCTGACCCATTTGCAAGCATGCTATGAGTATAATCCATCTAGAAGGAAAGTCACGTATACTACCTTAAGCTTGCTGAAGAAAAGTCAGGAAATAAATTTAACAAATGTATTTTATGCCTGCTGGGACCCTTTCACACCAAACAAATTATAGACCTATGATTTCGCCAGTTGCATAGGGACATGGAGACAGGGGGCTATTCGCCCTGGGCAGCAATATTTTTGGGGTGTCTCAGCCCATAGCCACACTCCCGTGCACCCTGGTCACACCCCCATGCAAGTGGCCACACCCCTCATGCCATAGCCCTGCCCTCTCCCACCTACCCCTCCACACACTCCAAGCTCTGCCACTGGATTTTGCTTTAATTGTCATGGCTGCATCCTAAGGAATCTTCATACTTCTTGTTGGTAAGGTATTAGGGTTGTAAATCCTAAATGCTCTTAGCTAAACTGGAAATCCTGTGATTCCGTGGGATGTTGTGATGGCATTTGAAGTGGATTCATAACATATTACTTGTGCCAGATAAGAGAGCCCCTGGTTTCTGACTGTGTGGAAACCACGTGGTCCATGGGCCACTATGCACCCCAAGGTTATTTTGGTAGTCCGCTGCCCCTTTTCAGACACTCAGATGCCCCAGGTCATTTCAGTAGAAATGAGTCACCTTTAAAACAACATACTGTATAGAGTGCCCAAATTGTCAGGAGTTTTATAAAACCAGAAAGGGACCTGCAGCCACTTTCATTTTCAAGTGTTGAGGCTCACGGGTCCAACAGCTGCTACCATCACCTCAACACATGGATGGTGGGCTGCTGCACTTATTTAAAGTGGGTTCATAGCCCCACTTTAACAAGCAGAAAATCAGCTGTTCATGCAACTAGAGGTGGGAGTTAAAAGATTATTTTTTCTAGATTTTTTAAAATGTTCTTTAGTGCAGAAGTAGAGATGCTCTAATCTTTATGAACTATGAAAAGACCCAGTAGTATGAGCCATCCTCTCAACTGATGAACTTGAGGTCTCTCATTACTGAATCAACATTAACACTCATCTCCAGAGTGTATATTGTTTGGTGTAAATACATCCTTAGAACTGTTCCTCATGAAAGAATTCATACTGATCTCATAGTAAACCAGTTAAAGTCTTTGCTGTGTTTCAGAGTTCACAATGCTGTTGGACTCTTGTCTTAAAAATATATCATATGATAATATTAATTCATCTCCCTCCCCTTACTGGAGGAGTTCATGGTAGCCTGCATGACCCCATATTACTTGCAGGATTGCCTCCTCTCATACAGTCCACCCCATATACCCAGGTCTTCTGAGAACCATTGACTTAAACCAGCCAGGACTAGACTGGCAACAATCTCCCAGAGGACCTTCTCATTGCCCCCCACTAGATGGGAGAATGACCTGCCAGAAGAGATTCAACAGCAAGATATGTTGTCTTCATTAAAAAACTAAAATAAACTAAACTAAAGACCTATCTCTTCCGGCAGACCTATGCAGTCTATCTTTAATAATGATGCATTTTAATTATTATATATTTGTATTTTAAATGGTTTTATTTATTTTCTTTAGTGTATTTTAACCTATGTTGCATTTTTAATTGCATTTTAATTTATGTTGTACCCTGTCTGAAGCCTTGGGAGAGGTGGGTAAGAAATGAAAAACTATTATTACTATTGTTAGTAGTAGCAGTAGTATCGTCATCATCATCATTAGCCCAACAACTCTGAATCAGGCAGAGTAAAGAGATAGCAAGTGGTCCTCAGTGAGTTATAGGCGTTTCAACTGAGCTCACCTCTCCTCTGTCCAAAGTGGTGATGTTGAGCTGTAACGCCTGGAGCCAGAATATCTGAAAGATCATCTCTTCCTATATTCTCCTATATAAATAGAGTACCTGGAATTTGAGATCTTCATCAAAGGTCCTCTTTCCTGTCCCTGCCCCCACCCCAGGAAGTTAAGATGGCGTACATTAGTGAGGGTTTTCACAAGTTCGGAACTCCTTCCAAGGAAAATCAGACTGGCTCCAGGCCAACAGGCAATTAAAACTGTATCGCTATTCCAGACCTTTGGCTTTTCAGTCTATTTTTAGAGAATTTTTTTCCTCTTTTAATACTAGGATTGTCCCCTACATCACTTTGGGAGAACTGATGTGCAGAAAAGCAAATTATAAATGCACTGTTGTTGTTGGCCACCTTTAAGTCAGTTGAGTTTATGGTGAAGCTATCATGGGGTTTTCTCAGCAAGATTTATTCTGTGGGGGAGATTGCCATGCCATTGCCTTTCCTTGAGGCTGAGAGAGTGTGATTTGCACTAGTCACTTCGCTCTCCCAAAGTCCTAGCGCAGCACTCTAACCACTCTCTTATAAATGCATGCGCATATATATATATATATATATATATACACACACAAACATATAAAATGTTGACTACAGTGGAAACACTTTCTTAAATTAAGGTCAGTATGGGTAAACAAACTCTATACTGCAAATGGAATAGATGTGGTTCTTCCAATGTTGTTGCCTTCCAGCTCCCAGTCAGCATGACCAATAGATGGGGATGTTGGAATTTGTAGTCCCACATCATCTGAAGAAATACTGGTTTCCTTCCTCTGGTGTGTACATAAAAATGTCTGGAGGAAACTGAGGTAGTATGGGAACTGGAGCGGTTACAAACATATCTCTGAACACATCTGTGAAAAACGGGAGAGCGTAATTTAGCCATGAGGTTTTCAAAAATCAGGCCTGGCTCTCCTGGTGAAACTATGGATGATTTGAAACAGATCACACCAGCTTTTTTAAAAGAAAATTCACATTTTTTTAATAATAGCAAGAAAATCAGCACATATATACACACATACACAGAGACAGACAAATTATACTGCTGATATAAAGAGAGTATACAGAATTAGTCTGTGCTTCTTTCATTTCTAGTGCTCAAAACAAATTCTTGAGCTTATGTCTGTTTCATTTAAAGTGGATATCTATTGTACCAAGCTGACTTATATCAGGGTTATAGGAGAAAAACAAAGTAAATACGACAAGCTTAAAGCCTGTCCATTCTTAGATTACCTGTCCACACAATGCAGCAACAATCACTGACATTATTGTCAGTGGATTGAAAGCCTGGACATTAGTGGTTACCAATAGCTACATCGTTTTAAACATTTGTTTGAAAAAGAAATAAAACTATAATTACATTAAATTATCACTATAACCGAGGCCATTTCCACACTAGACTGTTATAGCACTATTATACTATTTTCAACATCCTATGGAATCCTGGGGTTTACAGTTTAGAGAGGGGCCAGCTGACCCCTCCCTAAACTGCAAACCCCAGGATTCCATAGGATGTTGAAAGTGGAATAATAGCACTATAACAATCTAGTGCAGAAATGGCCAAAGTAAGAGATAACTTCACTCCATTTCCAGCATTAACTGTAATTTTTCCTGTTCTATTTGGATCTTAGATCGAAGAGTTTGTTTTTGTTTTTGTGAAAAATGCACAGAGCTAAAACACAGTCACTTTTGTACAATGCCTTTGGTTTAAGATGGGTGGGGAAAATGCAGACGATGTGCCAAATGCAGCTCCTGGATGCCACTATGGCAGGCCCTGAAGCCCCCCCAACCCATACATACACACACACCGATAGCACATGTATCCCTTCAATTCTTTTTATTTTTTTCTCTGCTTGATTATCACCTGCAAATAGTCTGAACATTGCATGTCTGAGAACAAACCAAGCCCTCTCATATCGCCACTTCCTCTGAAATACCTTCTTTTTCTTCTTTCCCTCCTTCAAAATTCTGACAGGAAATGATGCAATATCACTTCCAGTTAGCATTTTGAAAAAGAAAAGCAGGGAAGACAAGGTATTTGGGCATGCTTGGGTGGAGCCGTGACCAACATGAGATTTGTAGTGACATATTGCTCACCTGCACATGTCTGGTAAAAGGTAGTTTGGAGTGCCCTATGTAATTTCAGTGATGAACCATGCAGTGCACCTTGATTTGGCAGTTGGGATGCATTTACTGTTCTTTCTCAAACAACAAAATGCCACAGAGTCAGTTTGGTCCCTTTCTCTTTGTCCCATTGTAGCAGTTTGCTCAAGGAGGAACTACTAGCTTGCTCTCTTCTGCACTACTATGAAGCCACTATGTGCTGCTGCTTCCAAATCAGCAGTGATTAGGTGACCCAAAGCCCAATAAGATCCCAGGGGATCCTACAGAGTTGCTGATTTTGGCCTAGGTCCACAATCTGAGGAAATTGTCACTGACACCTAAACTGAGCTTCTTTTCTTGCATTGCCCCTACTAGTTTCATGCAAAGCCCACAGAAAACTAAGAATAATTAGTTAATGAGTTGTGAGAAGAATATAAGAGATTCAGAGAAGTTATTTTTAGAATAAGGATTCATGGGGGAAGAAAAATTAAATGAGCAGATGCATCTTTTGAAAAAGGAAAACAGGATCATTAAAATATCTGAGGGAAAACTTTTCTGAAGTGAGGATATGTGTAAGTGTTTTTCCTTAGTTGATCAACAAAACTCTTTAAAAGTCTGTTGGCAAGTATTTCCTTATTAGCAGATTAATTACAGCTTCTCCCACTCGAAGTGACTGAGTGAAGTATATGAAGCAGTAAATAAAACCTTTAAGTGGATTTAATATCCCCTGTAATGAAATAAGAGATATAGGCACTATACAGTGAGTGACTTCTTTAACTAACCCAGAAATGGGGATTTCTGTCATCTGGTTGTTCTGCAGTAAGCAAGATAATTAAGCTGAAATACAAAAACTCAGTGTGTGTACACACCCACACACAGCAGAGATAGTTCTAACACTGTTAAACATTTCAGCTTCCATCTCCCAAAGTTGGGATTGATTTAATATAGTAATTAATCAGAGATGAAAGAAAATCAGCTGCTGCACTTTGTAATTAAAATAAGCCCTATTTTTCTCCCCAAATGCTTTCCTTTGTTTGTCTGTGTTGGGGGGAAAAAGAATTTTAAAGATGTTTCCATCTAATTAGGACAGCAGTTCATGTGAAAAGAATCTAGGGGTCTTAGTAAACCACAGAATAAACAGGAGTCAACAGTATCACGCAATGCCAAAAACCAAAGCAAACAAAACAAAAATCCATGCAGTTTTGGAATGCACAATCAGGGGTATAGTTTTCAGATTGAGGGTAGTACCAGTATCACTGTACTCTGCTTTGGTCACCTGGAATACTGCGTCACGTTCTGAACACAAAAATCCATGAAGCACATTGACAAACTAGAATGTATACAGATGAGAGAGATCAATGATGAAATTTCTGGAAACCAGGCTATTTGAGGAATGACTTAGGGAGCTGGGTATGTTTAGCTTAGAGAAAAGAAGACTGAGAGGTGACATGATTTAAATAGCTGAAGGGATACCGTGTAGAAGAAAGAGTGAGCTTGTTTTCTGCCACTCCAGAGACTAGAACATAAACCAATGGATTCAAATTACAAGAAAAGAGAATCTATCTAAACTTTAGGAAGAACTTCATTGCTGTAATAACTGACAGTGGAATGAACTGCAAAGTTATTCCACCTGGTTCTACCTCCTTCTCTGCAGGTCTTTAAACAGCTCTCTTTCAGGAGTATTTTATCTGTGTATTCCTCATGGCAGGAGGTTGAACAGGATAGCCCTTGTGGTCCCTTCCAGTTCAATAGTTCTATAATAATATAATTCTATAATCCAATTTTTTCCACTACTGGGTTTGTTGCCTTTTGTGTTCACTTGTAGGCAATCTACAGTACACCAGAGTGACAGAATATATGGCCCTCCAGATTCTGCTGGACTGTAGATTCCATCATCCCTCACCACCAGCTGTGCTGGTTAGACCTGATGGGAGCTGTTGTTTAGCAACATCTATAGGACTTCCCTGTCCCCAATCCTGGTTAAGTGACTGTTCTTGCCTTTTCTCTGACTTAAACAGGAAGCAAATCACATCTGGAGCACATGAAAAATAATAAAGTAATCATAAGAGGTTTTTTTTAACTCGTTTCAGCTGAATTGTCTCAAGTGGGAGCAAAGCATTCACTGGACATGGAGAAAAGGTACACTTTTGGAACAGAGATGGGAAGTTCCTTTTAAAAAGTTACTAGTTGCAATTATCATTCCAAGGCTCAACAAAGTATTTAACTGTCGTTGTAGTTCCACAGCCTCCTCCTGGATGTTGCTGCCTGTTTACTTGGCTTCACTAAGACATGTTGAAGGTTGACAGAGAAGAGAGCCAATACTGCTCCTGATTTTTGTTATTTGCTGAACTTGCCTGAAACACATCAAAAGCAATTTATTTAAAATTCTGAACTTCTCCCCTCCTTGAATCACTAATCAGATTTTGATAACTTTTGCTGTCCTAGTGGAAGGTGTTTGTGAAGGCCAACAGCTGTAGAATTTGGCTATTGCTTAAACAGAACAATGCACTGCATCCCCTGTGAGAAGTAAGCTACTGGTAGGCTCTGACTCAAGCCTGCTGCCCAAATGACAACTTTTGAGGCAGATGATGAGTGTGGAGGATTAGCAACTGTGGTAATGGGATTAGGCACCGGTTATTGCAGCAGTGAGGAAAATGCACACCCAACCCCCTAGCTCTCCAAAGGCAATAGATTCCCTCCACCAAAATTAATCAATTAACCCATGATGTTTCAACCCAAAATCACTAACAATGTTTCAAAACCACTGCAAAACACAATCGACTTGCCCTGAGTATCCTCCAGTTCTGCCAAGTACTTTAAAAATCAGCAGAGAGGGACTGACTGAAAAAGAGGCTGAAAGTTCACATTGGAGAGGATTCAAGAATGAAATATAGTTTCTACTCTGTACTTGTTTACCTTTGAGCCATAGGGTGTGGTGTCTCACCCTCTAACCACCCAACTGTGGCCCTTTCTGCAACTTACCCTTTTCCAAAGCCATTGCACAAGGTTCCAGGGAAGGCCTCTTCCGGGAGGGAATTGCTTCTACTCAGCATCGCCTCTGCAACAGCTGCCTGCTGGATGGGAGGAATCGTGATGGCCCCACTCCACCCCTCACTTCCACAGTACAGCCCAGCAGTTTCCCAGGCTGCGCTGGGGGAGGAAGCGCAGCCATTGCACTTCCTGCCATTCTGCATGACAGGTAAGTATGGGAGGGAGGTGAGAGGACTTCACAATTGCATGTCATTTTTGAGATAAACAGGAACATGATTTAATCTGCGATTGCAATGGGATGGCCACGGGATAGCCACAGGATTGCAACAACATCATGCAGAACTGTCGTTGTGATCCCATGGCGATCCCATGGCAATTGCAGGTTGCAGGTAGTGTGCGAAAGGGGCTGTGTTGTCAAAATGTTTTTCCCACAAAACTAAATACTGATCCAGTTTTTAGATAGTTGTAGATGTGAGGTCCTAAGTCCAAGGAAGTCAGTCTGAAAGTATGCAGCAGTTTTATATCTCATATATTCTAAAGATATTATTTTCACCTTCATTGTTCATGTTTCTTGCCTTAGCATATTAACTTACAGGCTATACAAATCAGCTGCTTACTTCTGTAAAATCCAAAAGGGTAACTAAGCCAAACAAAGTTATTGTACTGGCTCTTAGTATGTGTGTTTATTTTTTATATTGTATTCTTAAAGAACAAAGTGTCTTTTCCAAAACTGACTTTGTCATAAGGAACTTTGGAAATTCCATCAGATCATAATTTCATAATCAGGACATTGCCAATAAAACTGATATAGTAAGTCCTTTAAAAAGTCATAAGAATTTTGCACCAACGTTTGTTTGTATGAGTTTTCAATGTGTGCAACATGATACCAGAGAAAATATTTCCCTCTACCAAGTGGAGTGTTGAGAATAGTGCCAAATAAGACTAACCAACTTTATTTTCTCTCAGATTCTCCTTTTGTCTCTAGTCTAATAATTGGTTTATCCTAAAATTTGAGAATTATTATTTTTCAAATCTCACATGAATATCCATACACATTTTTGTGCATTTTTCTTAATACAGGTGGTCTTGTAAGCAGTTTTGCCCAACATGTAAAAATAAGTTTGTGCAACATTTTCTTTTGCCAAGTTCTATATTAGCAAGATGGTGACTATATTTCCTGTGCATGGATTATTAAGTTAATGTACTTGAAACCAAAGAACACTCGAAGTATGCTATCTAAATTATTTAATTAAATGAGTGGGAAATGATTATGAGGCCCTGGTGTAAAAAGATCTATCTGGAAGGTCAATAGGTGAAGCTGCTGTTAATTTTTATTATTTGCTCAACAGGTTTGACATTATTTTGGAAGCAATTTTCCTGGTCTCATGCATTTTTAACTTTGTTTTCAATAATAGTTTTGTATCTATCTTTCTCTAATACTCACATTTTTGCATAGGTCATTTGAATGAAGTAGAACTCCATTGCATAATTCAGAGAAGAGTGAATCTCAAAATATAACACTTTTAGAGTATGTACCACTTCAACAGTGCTTCACCTTTGCATTAAAATGTAACTTTCAACCTCTTCCTGACCTGAAGAATAGGTGAGCTGTGCTAGGTTAGACAAATGTCCATTTAGTCCAGCCTTTTAATTCCATCCTGCCTAGCTAGATTTTCCAGGGAAGTTTTCATGCAAGTCTTGAGAACAGCCATTCTCTGTTGCCTTTCCCCACAGATGCTTTGCTTAGCTATCCTGGCTAATAATTATTAATGAACAATCCCTCCATTTTATCAAGCAGGGCTTCTGTGATCTCAGTAGCATCCAGAAATAGGAGTTTATGCTTGAGGAGTGCAATCTGAATTTATTCTTTTTTAAAAAACTGTGTTCAAGTAATGAACTAAATACATGGAGTTATACACTGGATTGCATCCAGACATAATCATAATTGGAGAAGACCTGCTGAAAATTATGGCACTGAGTTGGAAAGACACCCAGTTAACACTTGTGAAGACCATAGACTAGAGTCTATTGGGGCCTCCCCATTTCTCATATTTTGCTGATTCACGAGAGTGACCTGCTGAGGAAGACCTCTTTTTCTGGCTCAGTGCAAATGGCTATTTACTAAGTGGTAACTTATTAAAACGTGTATAAATTTATTACTTGTTAAACTGTCCATTTTGCACTGATCCCCCAGATGCTGAGGCAAATTTTACCACAACTGTGCGCTTGATCAGGAATGGGATGAATACAGATGACCACTTAGCTGGTGACTTACTTTAGCATTCATGTCACCTAGAGGTCAGTCAGTAATCTGTATCAGCCTTCTCCTACCTGGTTTTCTCCTCTGCAAGATATATTAAACTACATCTCCCTTCATCCCGAATTAATTGTACTCCTACACACCTGGTGGACATTAGTTCAAAAGAAAATGTGTGGATAATACTTTGAAATTGCCTTATACTCAGTGAGAAAGGTGCCCAAAAGTTCTTATGATCATAGTCAGAAGAAGGAAAACTTTTGAAATCCTTTGTTCTGTTTATTGAAAAACAAAATAAGTGAAGATTTGAAACTCTGGTGGTTGAAGCCTGATCTGTAGCAACTTGCCAAAAAGGTCTGAAGCTTATTCACTTTCTAATAGTCTATTTGCACACCTCAGGAAGTTGGAGACTTGTCAAATTTTCCTCATGACAGTAGGGAGGGGTGAAATTAATTTATTTATGGTATCACATATGTGTTCCCTTGATGTCTGCTCCATCCTCTTCTAGCATTAATCTGTGTTTATTTTTTTTCTAATTTGCACAAACTTATACAAGTATGTGTGTGAGAGTGTGCATGCACACACCTCAGAACTTAGAATGTTGTCTTACAAAGTGATTACAGTGGCCTCTCCATTTTCATGAGGGTTCAGGGTACAAAAAGTTGGTGAAAGTGGGAAAACTGCAAATAATTCCCTCCCTTGCAATCCTCCTCCCATTCCTTTCCAGGTCTCCCCACTCCCATTCCCTTGCATTTGTGCACTGGAGCAAGAGGCAACAGAATGAGGAAGAGCTCCAGAGAGGAGAAGGAAGGTATGCCTGCATGCCCCCCTCCAAATTTCTTTGCCTTTTGCCCCTGCACCTTCTCATCTCTGGGGCCAGAGACAAAGGAATGGGAGGGAATTCCAGAGGGGAGAAGCTCACGCAAGTGTTCTCCCTCCATTCCCTTGCCTTTTGCCTTAGTGCAAGTTCTCAGCACCAGGGCCAGAGGCAAAGGAATGAGAAGGGAAGCTCTGGAGGTGAGAAGGAAGGCATGGATGTGCCTCCCCCTCCCCACATCCTTGCCTTTTGTCCAGGCACTTGCCTTCTTCTCTGCACCTGGCAAGATGCAAGGGAATGGGAGAAGGAAATAGGGGGCAGGCATATGCATACCTTGCAAATAATCAATTCATGAGTGTCAAACCCACGAATATGGAGGGAGGACTGTAGTTGCCATAATAGTGCCACAGGCCTCCAAATATTAGACGTATTAGAATTTTCAGTTTTAAAAAAGTAAAATAATCATTTCTCAAAAGTAACTTACAAAAATACCTTTTACTTATGGCTTAAAAAACACATCTCAACACTACAAACCATTGGCTTGAGGTAAAGACACACTCTCCTCCCATCCATCTCATTATTGCCTGAAGACTCACAACAAAGTAAGGATCAGGAGCATGAGGCCCAGTGTTATTGAATTCTCCAGGCATCCCTCCTTTTATGATATTGTCATGCATTTAATGATTCCTTGCAAGCACAGTGACATCCAGCAAAAGGGTCTCAGTAATGCTTACAATAAAACACATAACTCATATTGCCTCATTTTAATGCATATTTTTTCCCCTGACCATATTTGTTTCTCTCTTTGAGAAATAATGACATTCATTTTCTAGCAGAGGTTTCAGCAATTGGCTACTTGACTGTGTCTCCTGTAGAGAATAACACACATAACAACCTTTGTGCTCTTGCTGGGTTAGATATGGGATGGGGGGGAGACAGAGAGAATAGCTTTGAACAAACACAAGCAGTGATGGTGAATACAAATGGGTTATAGCTCTTTTAAAACAATCAGCAAATAAAAGCCTGTTATGAAGGTTTTCTAATTCTGAGCGAGGAAGTCATCCATTACCAATCACTAGCTGATTTTTTCCAGTTCAAGAAGGAATAACTATGTTGTATTTTGATTGTAACTTGACTGGGGGATGTTTCAGTAATTTGTTTGGTGAAACCACACCTTTAAAATTTGCTTCTACAATTTACAGGGTGTAAAAAAGAAGAGCTGGGGAAACCTAAGTAGAGTCAGCCAATTGCAGCTTTTGGAATGCTTCGAGAGGAACCTATAAGGAAAAATATATTAAAACAGAGCTTGTATGTTAAACTGTTAGGCAGGGCTGCTTAGAAAGACACTTTTAGCCTGGTAGAAATAAAGATGGGGAAGGTAGGAATGGATTAAATCTTGAGAACCAGCTGGGAACGGAGAAATGGATAAAATTTGAAGAGGACATTTTGGGCCTGATGGAAGTGGAGAATGTGGAATGAGTTCAGGATGCAATGCTACTTTTGTTTTAATTGAGGTGTTACACTGTACTGTGTACAGAATCAGTGTGTACATAGATGTTTAACTTACTTGTTTTACAATAAATCTTTACACTTTTTATTTTATATATCTCTGCTATATTTGTTTAAGAACTGATAAGGAGGATTGTTCATGAATTATCACACTGAACCCCATAATCAACGACTGTAAGTGTCCACCTTGGGACCGTGCCCAGACCCAGGAAGGCAAAAGTAAAAGGACCAGATGAGTGTTAGGAACCCAAGGAGCAGAACTGCAGGCTCAGCCTGGATAGGTGATTCCATCACACAGGGATTTGGCATTACTAAATGGTAGTAGAACAACATATGCCTCGTGCTTCTGCTTATGGTTCTGATGTAGCTGTTGAAGTCATGTCAAAGTGAGTGGGAGGAGAATGTAGACTGCATGGCAGCCCAATGGCTGATAGATTTCAGTTTTTTTAAAAGGAAGTAATGTAATTAAAGTAACTAGTTACTTGTTGAGAAATGGGAAAGTAAAGTTACTTCACTCCATCTCCATAGCATTCTGTAGTCTGACAGTACTGGAAGATAAGGTATCCACTGCACAATTATAGCACTTTGATGCCACTTTAACAGTCACAGTTCCATTCTACTCAATTCTGGAATTTATAATTTTGTGAGGTATTTAGAATTCTCCAGCAGAAAGCTGGAGCAAATATAGGCAGTCTCAGTGCAAATGCTTATCTTTGTCCCACTGCCTGCAATGTTAGGGGACTGAAAGGAAATTTTATTTAGGGGCAGAATTATTGGGGGGGGGCAGTGTAACCACCCTTCACCATAGTTAGACCCTTGAGTTATCATGAATGCAAGAGTAAGACCATTTCTGTACTACACTGTTACAGTGCTATTATTCCACTTTCAACATCCTATGGAATCCTGAAGTTTGCAGAAAGAGCATTTAGAATTCTCAAACAGAGAGCTCTTTGGCCTCAGTAAACTACAAACCCCTGAATTCCACAGGATGTTGAAAGTGGACTAATAGCACTATAACAGTATAGTGTGGAAATGACCTAAGTACTTTCTCAGGCATGGTGAAAGGAGGCATCCAGCCTGTCTTCCTCCTGACTGTGCAATGACAGCTGGATGCCGCTGAGGTACAGCTCTGCCCTCATTCCAAACAGTTACTGATTAGTCAACACTGCCGCTGTGTAGCTGCCATTGTGCAGCCAGGGAGAAAGAGGCAGCCTTCACCCTTTGGACTTCCAGTGTCACCACACTGGACCTCACAGCATCCTATGGAATCTTGGCCTAAATTTTGTGCCTAGAGCTCTGATTTGGCACTGGCCTCTGGGATTGAACAGAAAATGAAATAAAATCCTAGATGTCTGTTAACATCTTTTGCAGGTGATCATTAAGGGGATGGCAATTTCATGTTGGTGCTCATAATTGGCTTGTTGTGTGTATAAATTCATAAGAGAGAATTTTTCTCTAAACCCAGAGATCAGGCTATTAATTTGGGAACATTTCTGATTTACCTTTAAATCTCAGATGGATAAACAATGTACAGCCAATTCAAGAAACATACCAAGGAGATTAATTGACATTCCCCTGGGTGTTGAGCACTAACTATCTATAATGAGCCTGGAAGATTTAAGTTGTGTATGATGAACACAAGCTACACTAAACCTTTCAGTAAGGAAAATTGATACAAGCTGTCACACATCACGAGCCTATTTAAATGCAGATTTGAATGTTTGCTATTCTTTGCTACTCATAAGCCTTTCAAAGATTTTCTTTTCCAGAAGCAAATGATTCCTCCAAGTATCATCCATTGTGTATGTGTATGTGCATGTGTGTGATTAAAATGAATCATTTTAAATCAGTCCAAAATTTGCATGATTTTATTTCAGAAAAAGCCTGACAAAGAAAATAGTTGTCAGTTAAACTCCGCTTTGAAGACCCAGTGTTTTCATGAAATGTTTCTCTTACATCTCAAACAAACATAGGGCATGGGAGTACTGAGGTAAATTTACTTAAAAGGAGGGAATCTGAATTAAAAAGAGCATTGAGACTGTTTAATAACTGATGTTCTGATATTAACCTTTTCTTTGACTGCATCCCTGTAAGTGTGAGGATAAAAACCTAACTGGTCAGTTGAAATTGGTTGTTTTCTCCTAAAGGCAGGAAGAAACACAAAGAACTTCCTGCTGTACATGAGCCTTGCTTGAGCTGGTCTAATTTCTGTTTTGGACCATGCACCAGTCGGCCCCTCCCGAAACTGCAAACTCCAGGATTCCATAGGATGTGGAAAGTGGAATAATAGCGCTATAACACTCTATTGCGGAAATGGCCTTAATTACTCCTTTGTCCATAGCATTTATTTGCCCTGCACTCCTGTCCATGACCTAGCCTTAACAAACAGTATTTTCAGAGAATATAGTGTGTCCTATTTAAATTGTCAAATACCACTTAAGGGTCAGTATTGGTCTTCTTGCACTTAATGTCCTTCGTGTCATTCTCAATCATTATATTGCTTTCTGATGGGTGTGTTTGCCCCATGTCCTAAGTAAAATGGGTGTCACACAGGCCCACATTTACCTAAGGCCAGCTCAAGTTATTTTTCTGATCTAGGGAGGCAGTAAAATATAGTGACTCACTCTAAAAGCACCATATCCTTATTTTACATGTTAAGCAGGGTCAGCCATGATTGGGACTTGGATGGGAGAGGGCCAAAGAATACTTGGGCCCTTTTCACACAGCATTTGCCATGTGAAAGGGCCCCTTGAGCGTCTCGCGAATGTGAGAAGTGGTCCACACAGCGCACTCACAATCGCGTGACACTCCAGGGTCTGGCAGGCACTGCTCACACACTTTTTCATTTTCAGCTTTGAGCCGAAAATGATGCACAAGCACGCATCACTCCAGGTCCCCACGTGCACTTGCCATGTGTGTGGAGCTCTGGAGCCATGGCGCTCATGCTTCCTGCCTCAGCACAGCCTGAGAAACTCCCAGGCTGCACTGTGGAAGAAAGAGGCAGGGCTCTCGCATGAGTGGGCAGCAGCTGCGGAGCTGAAGGAACCGGGACACAAGAGCATCTCGCTGGAGGCTGCTCATGTGATCCCCGCACCTCAGCTCCGTGGAAAGGTGCATTGCAAAAAGGGCCCAGGTGTTGTAGACAATATTTCAGAGGAAGGAACTGACGAAACCACCTCTGGGTATTCCTTGCCTAAGAAAACCCTATGAAATTAACAGGGTCACTGTACCTCAAGAGGTGACTTGAAGGCACATGCATATACAAAATTTACTTTATGTTGACTGAAGTGTGGAAAAATGTTAACTTTCTTCCTTTACATTTTGTGAACTGGGGCCTTTTTGGTGTTGAGTACACATGGGTAGAATTATACCTGTGAGGAAATGTCTTCTTCAAATCTGCAGCCTAAATATTGAGAGAGAACTTGGGTGTAAGAAACATTCTCTAAATATCTGCACAGAGATGACAAATTTTCCAGTATTATAGAGGTGTGGCTTACTATTATAAGTTATTGTACATCAATTTGTAAATCTTCCCTTTTTTCATTCTCAAATGCAAGAATGAATACTTTCAACAGTTCTGCACCTCCACCACTATGCAACCATACAAAGGTTTCTGCACAATTTTCTATTAATCTTTACTTTTGGGGACTCTTTTCAGGCAAGTTCATTTGCTCAGAAATACATGTACTTACAAAGTGGTGTTCAAAATTCTACAGCAAAGACTCTTACTATATATGGAGCAAGAAATACCAAATGTCCAAGCTGGGTACAGGAAAGGAAGAGGTGCTAGGGATCATATTGCAAACATATGTTGGATAATGGAGTGCACAGAAAAAAATTCAGAAAATAATCAACCTGGGCTTTATAGTTTATAACAAAGTTTTTAATTGCATAGATCATGAAAATTTATGGATTGCTCCTAAAGAAATGGTTATAGCACAACACTTGATTGTTCAGATGCATAGACTATACTCAGGAGAAGAAGCCACCATCAGGACAGAATATAGAGAAATGGAAATGGAATGTTTTCCAATTGCCAAAGTGGTCTGGAAAGGTTGCATTTTACCACTCTGTGAATTTAACTTGTACACTGAATATATCATAGATAAAGCAGGATTAGGCTTGGAGGAAGAACATTTTAAAACTGGAGTAAGGAACATCAGCAATTTCAGATATGAAGATTATACTATACTAGTAAGAGAAAATAGCAAATACATGGAGCAATTATTGAAGAAAGTCAGAGAAGACAGTGCAAAGGGCTTGTTTACAGCTGAACACAATAGCAAACAAAAATAATAATGACCTAAGATGATTTACATAACTTTAGAGCAGATAATGAAGACATTGAATAGTTCAAGATTTTCCATACCTTGGCTCATTCATTAATCAGAAGCTAGATTGCAGTCAAGAAAGCGGAAGAGGCCTATGACTTGGAAGGGCAATTCTGAAGGAACTAGGCAAAATCCTGAAATAGAAAGATATATCATTGAATATAAAAGTTACTAAAGTTAGAATGGTCCATGTCATCATATTTCCAATTTCTATTTATGGTTGCAAAAGTTGGACAGTGAAGAAAACTGATAGGAAGAAAACTAACTCACTTGAAATGTGGTGCTGGATAAGAGTTCTACAGATAGCATGGACTTCCAACAAAACAAATAAATGGGTCCGGGAGCAAATCAAGCCTGAACTCTCCCTAGAAGCCAAGATAACCAAACTGAGACTATCCTGTCATACTTTGGCCATACCTTGAAAAGATATGACTCACCAGAGAAGACTACGATGCTTGGTAAGGTAGAAAGCAGTGGAAAAAGTGGAAGATCATATTGCAGATGGATAAGCTCAATCATCTAAGCCCCTGAGTCTGAAAGACCTGAAAAGGATGGTTGATGACAGGGTGACTTGGAGCTCTGTCATTCACAGAATTGCCATGAGTCAAAGTGGACTTGATGACAACTAGCAATGATTTCAGTAGAGAAACCATGATTTCTTCATAGGCAACAGCGGCCATTTCCTCACTGGACTATTATAGCACTATGATTCCACTTTCAACATCCTATGGAATTGTTACCCTATTTACTGGGGGTCCCATGAGGGACACCTAAAAGTGCTCAAATATAGGTGGGGAAAATTAGCTCAGAGCACTGCTTTAGTGTTACAAGAGGCAGAGTAACTTAGCAGGATCTTTAACCCAATGTCTATAGGGTCAGGCCAGTCAAGAAGCAAACCGTTTTGAAAGGATAAATGAGATCTTTTATTAAAATACAGGCAAACAGTGTATGCAACACACTCACTCAGATAACAATAGAAAATAAAGGTGGGAGTGGGATAGAGGGATTTTTCAGAGGGTTAGTTGGTTTGGGTGATATGAAACCTGTCCTGAAGTCCAGGAGAATAGAGAGCGATAATGGGGTTCTGTTACCCTGCTTGCTAGGGGGCTCCCTTAAGGGATTCCCAAAATCTGTCAAAATTGTGGGGAAAATCAGCTCAGAGCACTGTTTTAGCTATACAAGAGGCAGGGTAACTTTGCAGGACATTGTAACCCAGATTTTACAGAGTCAGACCATGCCAAGAACTAGGCAGATTGTTCAGTTTAAAGATTTTATTAAACCCTCAGTAATTAAAGCAAACAACAACAAACACCCTCACACATTCATTCAAGAGCTAAAGAAAAAGAAAGTAAGGAAAATTGAAAGGGATTTTGTTTGGAGTGTTCAGAGGCAATACTTTACCTTGATTTAATGCCCAAGGGAGCCAATGTTGAAAAACTGGAGATTCAAAGCGATGAAACTCAAAAATGGGGGAAGGGGGGGTGAGGCAAGACAAACTGACAGGGATTCAGGAGGAAAATGTGAATGAACCCACAAACAGATAAAAACATGGGGGTTTTATAGAAAAAATATACCTGGAGGGCTAGTTCTCTCCCTGGGAGAACAATAGTACAGGAGGCTAGATCAAAAGCCTTTAATGACCAACATCTCCGGCTGAATGTTTTCTCAGTCCTTTGTGAATGATACTGCCCAAATGCGACAAAAGGCCCAGGTAGAGTAAAATTGCCTACATTCAGCAGGCTGATTGTGATTCTATTGAGTTGCCATATCAGTGCAAAAGGGCCCTTTTGTCTGTTTGATGGTCCTAATGTCTTCCAGGAATCCCTGGCCCACGTGACAGATTTAGTCTGAGTCACCTTTGGCTTGACCAAAGTTTTAACTTCCTGCCTGCGTGCACTTTCAGTGACCCTGTCAGACACATGGAATGATTTCTAATATTAGCCATGTGGAGATATCAATTTGATGTGATAAATTAATAAATTGTAGACCCTGGGAGAGAGCTGCTGGCTGTACTTACAGTTCGATGTGGCTCAGCACATGGAGCTGAGGGGAGGCTCACCAAGCAAAACAGCAGCAAGGCGGTTAGGAACTTGGGAGCGATCCGAGGAGGGTCTCGGAATCAAGAGTTTTTATAGGGAGAAATGTGCCTTACTTGGTGAGAACAATGGATTTTGGGTGTGAGACAAAGCCTCGGAAAGGTCAAAATTTAATATGATTGAGTTAGGTCCAAACTGACAAAAGAGCAGCAAGTATGCAAATGCACGATGCTGGACAGTTGATAGTTTGGCTTAGTCAAGTTACCTGCTCAGGGCAGGGAGTCCTTTGTAGGTGGTGTGCAATGCATAATAGGGTGTTTGCCGGGAGGTCTCCTGAAACTGCAAGCTGGCTATTTCTGGCTTGCCTGTATTGTTAAGGAATATTGCAGCAATCAGCCACCAAGCCTAGTTTCGTGCTTGTTCGGAGGCCTCACAAACATGTGGAGAGAAGTGGTGGAAGAAAGCCGAATTATTGATATCAAAATGATATCTTTATGCTATTGCCAAGGCGGCCTAGAAGCTGCAGTAACAGAATCCTGGGGTTTGCAGTTTAGGAAGAGGCCAGCTATAACAGTCCAGTGTAGAAATGGCCAGTATGTTACAATACCTGCAGTGTTAAAATTCCTACTTTTGAAGAAACCAAGTGGTCTGTGCAAAAATCATGTTTTCTACACAAAAAAGCACATATATATTTGCTGAAATGAATTTTCCCCCAAAGAGTTCCAAAAGTAAGTAATCTCATATCTGTTCCCTGTTTTCTCATCAGAGTGTCCCAAATGTCATCATTATTATCATCATCATCACCATCATCATCACAACAACAACAATTCTCTGTAGATCAAGGTGGGGAACAAAAATAATACAACATATTAGATCTGCTAAAAATGCATATAAAACCAATATATATTAAAATCCATCAATGAATACTTTAAAAACCCTAATTTTGAAATAATCTGGATAGGTCTGCCAGAAGAGACTGATCTTCACTGCTGATTTAAACTCAGACAGCCTCTCAAGCTCACAAATCTCTTCCAGCAGGTCATTCCACAGTGTGGGTGCCATGAAAGAAAGAATCCTCTGGGTAACTGTCAGTCTAGTTTTGACTGACTGAAGTAGATTTCTCCAAGAGGACTTGAATGTGAATGTAGAGAAGAATTATTTGAAAGAAGGTGATCCCGTAGGTAACCTAGACCCACACCATGCAGGACCTTAAAGATAGTAACCAACACGTTGTACTTTGCCCAGAAACTAATTGGTAGCCAATGGAGTGATTTTAATAATAGTGCAATATGGTCACTCCTTGATGTACAAGTAACCAATTCACCTGCCACGTTTTGAACTAATTAAACTTTCTGGATTTGGTAAAGAGACAGACCAATATACAGCAAATTGCAGAAGTCCAGCTTTGAGGCTACCAGTGCATGCAGTACCATCTTTTGGTCCTGCAGTTCTAGGAAAGGGCACAGCTGGCATTAACAGTCAAAGCTGACAATAAACACTCTTGACTGTCACACCTATCCAGGCTAACATTTGGAGGGACAGATCCAGGAACACCCCCAAGTTATAAACACAGTCTTTCAGGGGGAGTATAACCTCATCCAGGACTGATTGCCACACCTCCAAATCCAAGTTAGGACTCTTGACAGTAAGCAGGTCTATCTTATCTATAATCAGTTTCAGTTTGTTTTTCCTCATCTAACCAATCTGACCCATTACTTCCTCCCAGGATTCATTCAGAGGAGATACACTGTCCACATGCTATTACTGAAGGGATAGAGAATCTGTTCAGGGGTCATCACCATACTGTTAGCACCCTGCCCTGTACCTCCAGATGATTTCTCCAAGTGGTTTCATGTAGATATTACACAGCATTGGGAAAAGAAATATATATTGTGGTATGCCACATAAGACAGCTAGTGTGATATAGTGGTTTGAGCATTGAACTATGATCCTAGAAACTAAGGTATGATTTCCTGTTTAGCCATGGAAACACACTGGGTGACCTTGGGTGCATCACACACTCTCAGACCCAGAAAACCCTGTGATAGATTTGCATTTTGGTCACCATAAGTCAGAAATGACTTGAAGACACACAACAACAACATGCCATTTAATAACTCGTCTTTTGCAGAGCAGCTATGCCTGAGAACCACCATCTGGAACCTGCTTGAGAGATAGGACTGGAACTCCTGAAGTACAGTACCTCCAATTCCCAAGTCACTCAGGCTTTCCAGAAGACGACTATGGTTGATGGTACTGAATGCTGCTGAGAGGTGCAAAAGCATCAGCAGAGACACACTCCTCCTGTCAATGCTCAAGTGAAGATCATCCACTAAGGTGACCATAGCAATCTCAACTCCATTTCCTGCTCTGAAACTGGTTTGAAATGGATCTAGGAGCTATCAAACGTCCAAGATTACCTGGAGTTGGAAGGCAACTGGCCTCTCAATCATCTTGCTAAGAAAAAGAAGATTGGATCCTTGTCTATAATTGTTAAAGTCCAGAGTATCCAGAGAGGGCTTTTTAAAAGCAGTCGCACCACTACTTCCTTTAAACAAGATGGAAACTTCTCACTCTGAGAGATGCATTAATAATATATTGTAATTGAAACCTAGTTGCATCTCCTCCCTGGATGTCCAGCCAAGGAGGACAGGGATCAAGAGGACAAGCTGTCTTCTTCATTTATCCTAGCAGCTTGTACACATCAGCAGTACTCACCAATGGAAACCGAGTCGGTGTAATCTTACTCACAGAGTCACTGGACAGCGCATTGTCAACTTCTGTTATAATAACTGCATCTAAGTCCCCTCTTACCTGAGAGATTTTATCAGTGAAATGATCATCAAAAGCATCACAAGCAAACCTCTGAAGGCTCTAGAATTGGATTCGGGGAGGACAATGGCCAAGTTAAATGTCTCACTACCCCAAATAATTCAGCTGGACACAAATGCACAGATGCAAAGCATGCAGAGAAGAAGGCTTTCTTTACTGCACATATTGCCACTTACAGGAACAAAGATGTTCTCTGTATTGTGTCTTTTTGCACATAAGTCAAGTTTTCTGTCATCTGCACTCCAGGCATTGTCCCTCCTATTTCAATTCTCTCTGTATACTAAGGAGCCTAATTAGCAATGGGTCAGAAGAGATGTTTTAGAGCAATTATGTCAATATCTCTAATCAGGTCTTGATTCCATCTATTGACCAAGGCTTCAACAATATTGTCAGTGATACCAGCTGCCTCCTAAGGCTTTCCAGGATCCTGAAGGATCCATTGGACTTCAAAGGTGGACCATCTTAACAGACAGATAAGTCTATAGGCAGAGACAGATAGTAGCTGTGGCCAGAAAATGATCTGTCTATGATAACTCAGAGGCATTAATCACCTCCGCCCTCAGGTTTGTATGTTCTTCCCTGAAAAGAACATCAAGAGTGTGACCTGCTGAATGTGTAAGGCTGGAAACTTATTTGGATAGGCCCATCTTTATCATAGATGCCATGAACTCCCAAGCTGTGTCTGACAGACTGGTCTCAAATGGGACATTGAAATCACTCAAGATCAAATGTTCAGGTGACTCCAACACCAACTTTGAGTCCAGTTCCATGATCTCAGCCAGAGAATCTGATAGGAACAGGGGTGAATAGTACAGAATCCCCAGTATATTCCTCGTCTTCAGACTCACACTAATGTGGTTCATCTCCCTAATAGGTAACCTGTTAAGGTTAAGATAGTTTTTATAGACCACAGCTACTGCCCCTCACAACTTCTTCTCATTTGTTCAGTAACACAGTACCGCGAAGGAAGAGCCTGAGCCCATGTTGGGAAGCTACCATCTCCTAGCCATGTTTCTATAAAACATGCCATGTCAGCCTCCTAATCTCTAAAAGGAACATAGATTTAGTTTATTTTTTAGATGTAGTTTATTTTTTTAACTGACCTGGTATTACACAGGAACAAGGTGAGGTTTTGTGGGTGTATTGGTTTATTCTCCAAGTTACTGAGGATATCAGGATGCGGAAGGTAAGATTAGGTATGTAGAACAACTTCATTCTTTTTCTGCCTAAGTTGTATTGGAATTGAGACACTACATTTGAGATAACATGTCTCCTGATTCAGTCTCCTCAAATCCACCTTAAAAGTGAGGCAGCCACACCAACCCAAGGAATTCTGTGGTAATGGTGAGTGAAAGCTAAAGGGTTAATTGCCCAGCTTTCTCCTGCCAGTGAGTTGCCATGCAATGAATGTCAGCAGGTGCACTTGTGCGGTCCTGCTGTAACTGCTTGTCTTACCATGCCGCACTGGTAGGAGAAGGCTGGATGCATCATCCTTCAGGACCCTGCTCACCAGTACCACAGAATGCCTTTGGATGATATAGCTGCCTACCTGGCTTTAAGGTAGGTTTAGGGGGTATTTGTGATTCTGCCATGATCACACATTTGAATACCAAAATTTACAAGACCATAACCTAGCTAATGATATCATAAATACTGAACAGGATGCCAGTCTTTCTTTGTGTGTGTGTGTGTGGTAGCAACAGCAACTGTACTGGCAACTAGGCCACCTTTTCAAACAATACACTCTACATAATGTTATCGTGGGGCACTGTGGTTGTGATGGCGGTGGAGTAATTACCAAAAATGCAGAAAAGTTTGGAAATTTTTTGCTAAGTATCTAGTTTCAAGGGGAGTCAGTAAAAAACAAACAAAAAAAACTCAGTTTTTCTCAATAAAATTCCTTCTCACAAATTTTGGCTCAGTAGTATTTGTCATTCTTCAGTACCTTCTCCAGGGTTGACCAACTTGACACGTTGGAGGTGACTTTATAGATATCCATATTGCCTCAGAAGTGGATGGTTCTAATATGGCTTTTTCCTTGTGTAAGCCCTGTAAAATAGCAGGTCTGAGGGAGGACAGAGCTGTGTCCAGCTCCAAGAAAGAGGCAGAACTATTGCTTTTGTTCTTTAAAATTGGCTAAAATGTGTCCTCTAATTTCACTAAAGTTTTCTTTCCTCATAAAACTTCCATAACTCTGACTCATTCTCAAGGCCCTTTATAATTTCTTTCCTTGATACTGTTGAGCTCTAAGAGGTAGCCTCTGAGATGGCCAAAGATATTCCATTTGTCTTTTCTTTCTATTACACATTACCTCACTCTGCAGCTTCCCTCTCTGCCCTGTACTTTTAGCTCTGAAAAAGCTATGTGGGAGGAATTTAATTATGATATGTTCCCCTGGGCTTTAAATCACATATGGGAAGCTGGGGAGGCTGCTGGCTGCCACAGGGAGGATTGTACATGAAAGATAAGACATTCACACATGCACATACCTCACCTTCCTCATAAGTAAAGTAAATACAAGGATCCAAAATCTCACCCATGAGATTTCTTCTGAAATACTTGAAATTCTTGTGGAAAAGAATTTCTTCTCTTTCAAAATGAAACAGAATGTTAGAAAAAATGTGAAAGAAGTTTTAGGCCAGCTCAAGATTTTATTGACTATGGTGAATGAAGAAAAGCAGGCTGCAATTGTAGAAACTGGGACCACCAGGCATCACATCATACTGTTACTGCAGGTTAGGCCTCCTTGGAGATAACATAAAGATATCATTTTGATATCAATAATTTGGCTCTCTTCCACCACCCCTCTCCACGTGTTTGAGAGGCCCCTGGACAAGCCCAGAACTAGGCTCGGCCATCAAATGCTTCAATATACCAAGACAATACAGGCAGGCCAGAAATAGCCAGATCCCAGCTTTAAGAGACCTCTCTGCAAACACCCTTATTATGTATACATGCTGTTTACAAAGGACTCCCTGCCCCGAGCAGGTAACTTGGCAAGCTAAAAGCTTAAAGGCCAAGCACTGAGCGTTTGCATACAGTCTACCTCTTTGTCAATTCGGACTTAACTCAATCATGCTAAATTGTGACCTTTCTGAGACATTGTCTCGCACCCAAAACTCATTGTTTTCCCCGAGTAAGGCACAGCCTGCAGTCCCAATTCACCCTATAAAAACCCCTGATTCAGAGACCTTCCTCGGATTGCTCCTGAGTTCCACCCGCCTTGCTGCCGCTTTGCCTGGGTGAGCCTTCCCTCAGCTCCAGTAGCTGAGACCACAGCAACCTCAGATCGCTCCGAACTTCCATCCAGCCTTGCTGCCGCTTTGCTTGGCAAGCTCCCCTCAGCTAATCAAACTGAGTTTCTTCTCTGCACCCCCGGATTTTCCCGCAAGGTTCAGGACGACAAGACAGGTGTCGTATCACCCATTTTCCCTGAAAGTCTGTATCCTTAATTCAGTCTCTAATCTCTTAGTTAGCTGCGTGACCGTGGCATCTTTAATATTTGTTTGCTTACAATAAAACATAATTTTTATTACTGCATATCTGTTTGTCTGCGTGACTGACCTGACCCCGTAGACATTGGGTTGCAAGATCCTACTAAGTTACCCTGCCTCTCGCTAGCTTAAGTGAGTGCTCCAGCTAATTTTCCCCAAAATTGTGCGTTATTGTTTGATTATTTAGGTGTCCCTCCCAGGACTCCCAGTAAGCAGGATAACAATATCCTCAAATTCTGCAGTACTAGGGCCCTTTTCGCACCTTACCTTTTAATGCTGCTGGGTTGGGGTTTTTGCGTGAGAGGGCTTGGAAGGAATGCTCTCGCAAGCCTCCTGCTTCAGCTTCGCATGTCCTTCCTGCTTGCGCGAGCACCCCTCCCGCACCCCACCCCTTCCTTCCGCAGTGCAGCCTGGGAGTTGTAGGCTGCGCTGGGGCAGGAAGCATGACTGGCGGGGGTCAGGAGGCTTCACACAGCAGGTGAGTACGCCCCAGGCCCCTGAGCGATGCGTGAGCATCGGCGGAGCATTTTTGCCTTCAAGCCGAAAATGAAAAAATCCATGCCCACTTCGCGTCAGGCTCTTGAGCATCGCGTAAATGTGAGTGCGTCATGCAGACCACTCCTCACATTTACGCAATGCTCAAGGGGCCCTCTCGCTTCCAAGATGCTGTGCAAAAAAGGCCTAGGAGTCAGGTGAGTTGCAGTCTCCCAAGAACATGCTTGGAAAATCTACGACCTGCCATTTCCATTAGCCTAAGCCAGCAAAGCTTATTGTGAGAAATGCTGGGAAGTGCAATCCAACATCTGGAAAGCTTCACGATTCCCACTCCTGCTCTACAAGATTCTTCAGGAGGGTCTCGAATACTTGGTTATTTCAAGCAACAATCTGTCTTGTCTGTTGAGTCATTTTGGTTCTGCATGCACCTGAAAGGTAATAGCAGGGAAAAGGAATGAGGTGAAGGACTACAGACTGGGGATACTTGTGGACATTGTCTTTTGCTCATTTCAGCATTGTCTTTTGCTCATTTCCTGTGCCTCTGAACTCATGTGCAGATCAGGATGTCATTATTTGTATTACCCAAATGTTCAGAGATCATCACTTGCTAAACATAATCAAGTCATGTTTAGAAAGATATATTTTGAGAGAAGTTTTACAGTTGGAAATGTACATTTAAGTGCAAAAGTTCATGTGGAATTTAAAAAAAAGATCAGATTAATGCAGAAAAAAAGAATGGGACAAAATTATAAGTGGATGCAGCAGCACAGGACATCAGAAATACATGACTTCTTACCACTGAGGTTAC
Source organism: Iguana delicatissima (assembly GCA_948472985.1). NCBI lineage: Eukaryota > Metazoa > Chordata > Lepidosauria > Squamata > Iguanidae > Iguana > Iguana delicatissima. Next base: position 1,348,780 of record CAOKZL010000488.1, on the reverse strand, counting down.
AGTTTCGCATAACTTGTTGGTACAGTGGTGTAACTACAGAGGAACATTGTATAGACGAGAGCTTAGAAAGTTGCCTTTAAAAATAATTACTTAAAATATTTCCAACTCCACCAGAGCAATTCACTTTAACTATAGTTTCTTTTGAAAAAATGACCCTCTCACTTCTCAGAAGTAACTAAATCATGATATCACATATACATTACATTTAAATCATGACATCATTACATTTACTACTCTTTTAAAAAGTGTGAATGCTACCTGTGATACAAAGCACACTCTCTTCCTGTCTACCTTGTTAACGCATACAACAGAGCAGGAAGAAGACAAAAAAAGTTACAAGCTGGAAGTAAGTCATTATTCTACATCAGACTTCCCCAGCTGTTGCTGTTGTTGTGTGCTTTCAAGTTATTTCTGACTTACAGTAACCTTGAGGAGAACCTATCATGGGGTTTTCTTAGTAAGATTTATTCAGAGGGGGTATGCCATTGCCTTCCTCTAGAAACTGAAGGAGTACGCCTTGTCTAAGATCAGCCAGTAGGTTTCCATGGCCAAGTGGAGATTCAGCCCATCCAAAATGTATTAGACTACAACATCCATTATCCCTAGTGAATTGTGGTCCAAGACAGCTTGAGGATAGTGGGTTAAGCAAGATTGCTATATGTAATCATGCCAAAAGATATGGAGTTAATTTTCTAATGACACACCTACAAAAATCAGGAACCCATAAAATCAGGAAGTTAAATTCTTCTCAGTGTTAGGCAGTGTTGTTGTTGCTGTGTGCCTTCACATTGTTTCTGACTTATGGTGACCCTAAGGCAAAGCTATGACAGAGTTTTCTGGAGCTGAGTGTGCGTGTGACACAGCAAAGGTCACCCAGTGGGTTTCCATGCTGAGTGAGGAATCGAACTCTGATCTCCAAGGCTGTAATCTAGCGCTCAAACCACTACCCCACATTGGCACTTTGTGTTGGACAGAAGAGATGGGTAAATTAGTTTATTTCATTAAGTCACAATCACATTTGTTCTCTGAGAAATCTGTTCTAATACTGTTCCTCATCAACCTGCAATTGTTTCTAAAATTCTATATAACCACTTGTGTTTAAGTGTATACTTTTACAGAGCTTGGAAAGTTAACTTTTAAAAGTAATTAGTTACAATTATAACTAAACAAGGGCTGAAACCCTATATACTAATTAGTTCACATTTTATTTTATTTTTTTAAAAAAGATAACTGTTTATTTCAAAGCCTTAAAAGTAATTTTTAAAATCAATTAAGCTAGAATGATGAAGTAATGTATTCACAGTATATCATTGTTGGTGGAAAATAATTACCAAAAACTTGCTACTTTGTTGCTAATTATTTCAATGTTCTGGTTAAGAACTATTTATCAGCCTAGCATTATTTCTTGGCTGGCAAAGACATTTTTTAAAAAAGAAAGGAGGTCTCATTTACTATCTCTTAAGATGATGTTGGTCTTTTTAATTAATGCTGTTGTGTGTGTTTATAGGGATGGGCCAAAGTTATGATCTCTTAAACATTAGCTACTATATTTGCTCTTGTTGCAATTACTTACTATAATTATGTCACAATGATGTAAAGTGCAATGATTATTGTTTGCCTGACAATGAGTTGCTGCTACTGCTTACCCAGAAATCTAAGTGCAATAAAGAGAAGGATTCCAGTTCTGTTGTAACTTGAGAATGAGGATTTGGATGGCAATCAGTTTTGTGAAAATTGAATTTGGTCCATACAGTTCCAGAAATAGAAAGTTTATCTCTATGTGCAACATTGTTCCAGCCACCCATGTATGGCATTTCAATAGAAACAGAAAGAAAAGCCTGGGTATCACTTCAGTCTCTTCTCTGCTTTACTGGAGAACGGCCAGAGCCTAGACAAGTTCTGGGGATAAACAAAATGTATAAGTATGGAATTTTGTGGTAACTAAACTTTCTGACCATCACACTGGGATATGCACAAAATAACCATGCAATGGGAATCTAAAAAGCATGGCTTAGAAATACAGTCAGCCCTCCACATTTGCACTTTTGCAGATTTGATTACTCACGGATTATTTGCTGCCATCTCTGCTGCCTCCCTATGCCATTTTTAATAGGGACTGCAAGCCTCGTGAGACTGAGAAACTGCAAACAAGGCTTGTAAGTCCCTATTAAAAATGGTGCGAGGCGGCAGCAGAGGTGGCAGTAAGCCCCACCAACCCCCCAATTTTGCCTTGTGAAGGAACTCTGATGCCTCAAAGGAATCCACGGTGAGTTGAATATGGTGATCATACTTTTGTGTGTGTGTTAAAACATTGTTTGGGTGGGCCTGGAGTTATTCACATTTTTTTCACTTTCACAGGGGTCCTGTGCCCCTAACCCTAGCAAATGTGGAGGGATAACTGTAATTAGATACAGGATATAGAATTACTTGTAATCAATTACTTTTTCTAAGAACAAGATACACTTTCATTACATTATGGATATACAAACTTAAGGAGGATAATAACTTGCTTTTCTGGTGTAAAATCAGTGTTTAATTACTTTTATAATTAAAGGTGTGTGGCTTCTTTATACAATGGTTCAAGTGATGATTTGTGTTGTTGGCTTATGCTTTGTTATGACAGTTAACATAATAAAGAGGTGGATGTGAGGTGCATCAGTTCTGAACCAAATGCCAATGGCTGATCACACTCCAATTTTTATAAATAAGAAGCAAAATGAAGAGTTAACGGCCATTTCTGTCCTACACTATTACAGTGCTATTATTCCACTTTCAACATCCTGTGGAATTCTGGAGCTTGTAGTTTACTGTGGTCAAAGAGCTCTCTAGCAGAGAATTCTAAATGCTCCTTCCTAAACAACAAACCCTAGAATTCCACAGGATGTTGAAGGTGGAATAATAACACTATAATAATACAGTGCAGAAATGGCCAAAGTTTTTAGTTGTTTCTGAGACATATGCAAGCAGTTACTTTTAAAATGCATAACTAGTGCATAATAAAAAGCATAATTACTTTTAACATAATCACTTACTTTTGGAACCAGCTTCCCAGGAGCTACCAAGGTTCTATAGCTTACCTTACTTTCCACATCAGTAATAATGGAATCAATCTATGCTTGGCTGTGCTGTGACATCTACATCTTCAGTCTGTAAGTTGAGCCTCTTGACAAGCTACTGCCAAGAGACCTTCCTCATTACTTTGTACCTTCTTAGGGTCTAGAGATGCTAAGCTATCATCTCTCGTTTGCCAACAAAGGTCCTCAAACAAAATTAAATAAGAGCTTGGTAGGGTAAGTAGTGTGAAACAATGGAACTACCTACATGGTACTAAAATGGAATCCCAAATATTCCATCTGTCATTCACTCATTTAAATGGTTTATCAAAGAGGCTTGGCTTGATGGGTAGCATGATGTCCTCTTAGCATCCATCATCCTAAAAATGATATAGGCTGACATTTTACATCCAAGGTCATGTTTAGGTGAGTGCTTCAATTTCCCTCTTTTATTGCATAGTTTTTCATGTACTTCATACACTCCACCTGCATATTGGTGAATTACAAACTAATTGCTAATGTGGGATGAGAAAGAGCTCTTTCAACTAAAAGCACAATTTGTTGCTCTTATATTGGGAGAGTATTTTAAATGACCCACTCCAGGAGGTATGTTGAAAACCATATCAAAGTTGATTACCTTGCTTTCTCTAGTGATCTCTACCTCTCAAATATTAAATGAAAGAATTGACTTTATGTAAGTATGTATGTAAGTAAAGTGTATATTTTTGGTCCATTCTGCTTTGTTGGCTCAGACATATACATCTAATTTTTGCAAGCAGCATTCAGTCTAACAAAAAACAAACAGTTTCTGGCCTGTGTTCAAATGTTAGGGTCCAGTAGTGTAGGCCTATTGAATCAACGTATTTAAGTAAATGTTGATTCATCATACAGCAATTGATTCAATGGACATACTCAAAATGGGGCTAGTAGTCAGATTTAGGCCTCTGTTTTTGTGTCCAGAAGGAAATGAAAATGCAAGATTTTTCATAGATAGTGTTGCATATTAAGCAAATGGGATGCAGGGCAGCACTCACACAGACATTCCCATCAACTGATAGCTGCAGTGCCTGAGGTGATTTTGCATATGTGAATGAGCGCTTGAAATAAGAGCTATCACATATTCCTCAAATATCCTGCTTTCCTATGAAGGCAATTGGGTGCTTCTTCTCAGGCAGAACATGTGAGAGATTTTTGAGGGGAAGTTGAAGAGCTTTGAAGTATCCCAAGAGGATTCTGCACATCTCTGATAATGCACCAGGCAATATGTAAAGCAACCTTGGAAGTGAAGTTGGAGAGGTCTCCTCATTCAAAACATCTAAGGACTTTCTACAAATGTCAAAAGAGTCTTGAAAAGAAGACCACTAAAAATTCTTGGGGGGGTCCTTCAGACGAGGCACAGGCAGTCCTGAACCTCATGAAAACTTTCAGTCCTTATGAATCAAGAAGAACTGCTTGGAAGTGAATAAAACAGATAAAATGAATCCACTTCACCCAGATGGCTTTACAAGAAGCTGCCTTGTTACTTCTGACTTGTTTTATTATTGCCAAATTCATCACATATATATGTAGACCGGCAAATGGAAAGAGGGAAGGAGCAAGAATTCATCTGGACTTCATGCTCACCTCATCACAGACCACTCATTTTGTTGAGAAGACATTAAAAGTGACTTGCCAGAGAAACCACCGACTGTCAAAATGGGGTCATCATAACTTAAAGCACACCTAGATAGAAACACAGGGGTGGGAGTAGAAAGAAAGAAAGAAAGAAAGAAAGAAAGAAAGAAAGAAAGGAGGAGAAAGACTGCCTTGGAGGTTGTTCCTCCTGAGTCTTTGTGGAGGAGGCAGAAAGGAGATGAAAGAATATAATTACAGCCTCTGGTGACAACAGGAAAAGGAGACAGTGAGACAGAGAAGCCACTTAGGACAAAAGCAACTCTGGAGCTCTGAAGGAAGAAAGACTTGAGGGGAAACATCTTCAAATGAAGAATTAGCTTCCTTTTTTTTTATTGGCTACTACTTTGAGATGATGATAGGAATAATTTGGTGGCGGTGTATAGTCCTATGGATGCATAATTGCATCAACTGTTTAACTGTGATAAAGAGAATGTGAAAATATATCAAAGCTGTGCCTGAAGTTATCCCTCACAGGAGAGGATTGCTAGGGGCACATGTGCCAAATTTCACTCACTACAAATGCTCAGATTGTTTTCTTAACATATTTAAACTCCAAAGCAACCAGAGCTCGCCTACAGGGTACTAGATTGTTTTGCAGCTGCCCACTGGCTCATGGGTCTCAGCAGCATAAGGAAAATGTTCTCTTATACAGGTTCAGGCAGAAAGGTATCTGTGACTTTGAACTTTTGTTGAGGTCATGTGGATGGAGGCAATGCACAGCTTCCTTTGTTAACAACCACAAACTCCTGAGGTTCCTAGAGTGTATTCTCAATGCCTCCTTGGAAGATTATCTTGGAAAAGAGCTGTAGTTTATTAATCTCATTTAGTGAGTTAGCAGTTTATGTAGACTTCTTATCTTGAAATAATCTGTAAGGAGAAAATAACAATAAGCATTACATTGATGAAGTAGCAAATAGCATTTTAAAAGCTTTAGTAAACTAGTGGATCTTTAGTAGGTGTATGTATTAGATGCTGCCTCCTGAATAACAAGTGGGGAGGGTGCTGCACAGTAAAGGTGCTTGTATGGAAAAAAATGCTTTGCAAGGAAGGAAAGAATATACCCTTTTTGTTCTCCTGTTGCTCTACCAGTTGCATGAAATAATGACAGCTGTAGAGTTCTTCACACTTTGCTGAGTACCATATGAACTATTTTTCTGTACAGAGGTTTTGCACAGAAAATGTGTTTCTTGCACAGAGAACAACATATTTTGTGGACGGGGGAGAGATGTTGTTTCTTGAGGAGGAAAGAGATATTCCATACAGAAAATGTATATTCTACTCACGAAGAAAGATGTGCATCTCTAACTTCTGAAAGTACTCAAAGAGGTACAAAAATCTTGAATACTGGTACAGTAGAGAGAATAGTGGCAGAGGAGTATTCATTCCTGCTTATGAGACTGAGGAACACAAAGGCCATTTCTGCCATTAGTGAGTTGTATCATTACAGTCCCAGCATTGCCAGGTTAAGGATGCAGTTTCCCACGTCCTTTGGCCTTCAGAGGATGAATAGCAGTATTGCCACTGGTGTTTCTTCTGCACTACAGCGTCCTTGGCCACTCCCTGTTCCTACCTTCACCCTGCCCCACTGCCCCTGATTGATCATTTTTCCCCGCTTTGGAAGCTGTATTAGCGCAACACTGTTGTAATTGCACTACAAGCCAGTACACTATTGCATTTTCACACTATAATGATTAAAAATGTACCTTAAAAAAAATAAAAAAATTTAACACAAAGGAGAACTTTAAAATAAACATGGGGAAGTGATAGAATTCAGAGTTACCACACCATGGAAGTTGGGGAGGAGGGGGGAAGCTGCACGCACCCACATCTTGCCTTCTGGTGGATCCATGACAACAGGAAGCACTATCAAGCATTATTACGGTACTGCACAGAGCTGGCTCACAGGATTGAACTGCTGAAGAAGGAGCTTAATGGATTTTTTTCTGGAAATAGTTTAAGGTGCTTCACCAACATTTGGGGATGGGATAGCAGCTGGATAGCGATAATGTCATGTGGTAGCATGACTCCTGAACCAGAAACAATCCACTGCCGTTGCACTATAGCAATGTTGTGCAGAAATAGCCAAAGATTTACATCTCTGCTTCTGAGACATTGCTTTGATTAAGGGTAAACAACCTTTTTGTAAAAGACAGTCCTGCTGATTTCTGATCTTCCCCTGCACACTGCAACTAGAGGAGAACAATGGCAGTTTCTGTGACTCCTGTGGTAATTCATACAAAGGAACAGTAAAGTATACCTTATCAGAAAATAATGGAAGGCAAAGTAGAGCTCCAAAGGCCCCTTGTCTTGAGTTCCCCAGTGTATTCTTCCCCCTCCCCCCAAAAAGACTTCAGGCAGTTTTCACCAATGCAGATTGCAAAGCTTCTAGATCTTTTTCATTTTTTAAATAAAACTTAAGAAACAATACAGATGTGACTTCCAACCACTTCTGGTTCTGATTATTTTACTTTGTACTCTATTTTATTTGCATTGCTGGAGCAGGTGTGGCCCATGGTGGATCTTGGAGTCAAAGAAATTGGTCACAAGACTGCCAGAATTGGTCACCAGACTGCCAATACATTCTTAAAAGTTCTTGAGGTTGGAATGTTGAGTTAAAAAATGACTTACTACAGTTCCAAAGCCCCAAAGGCTAAATGACATTGTAATTACCTGGATAATTTAAATTGTTGGTATTAGTTACTATTTAAAAATCAGAATGCTACAAACTGAAGGCCTGTGATAAACAAAACATACCCAAGCAGTGAAGTACTGTACAACACTGTAATTATAAAGTAACAAAAATGTTACTGCCATACTGCCAAAAGAATGGAATTATTCTGCATTATTTATTTAAATTGGCTACAGGAGATAAGAAGAAAATGGAGAAAGCTCTTCTAGCCACCAGCTATTTCCCTCTTTTTCAGCAAGGATCTGCCCTGTCAATATTGTGACCAATGTAACTCCTTCTTTCCCAGGAATGAAAAGGCAAGCAGCCCTTTAAAGCCACTGGAACCAACCCTGCAGAACTCATACGTAACATATCACAAATAGCTGTGACTTCAGTTGTCATAGTTTCCTCCTGAGGAATCCTGGTTTTGTAGTTCAGTGGAGTGAACGAGAAGTCTTTGGCACAGAAATCTAAGTACAAGTCCCAAGATTCCTTTGGATGAAGCCGTGACACTCAGGCCATTTCTATACTACACTATTATAGTGCTATTATTCCACTTTCAACATCCTGTGGAATTCTGAAGCTTATAGTTTAGTGAGGCTCAAGAGCCCTCTGGCTAAGAATTCTAAATGCCCCTTCCTCAACTCCAAGCCTCAGGACTCCGTAGGATGTTGAAAGTAGAATAATGGCACTATAACAGTGTAGTGCAGAAATGGCCTCAGTGATATGAAACTGCTATAACTGCAAACTGCAGACACAGCCCAGGTTATTTGTAATTTGTTGACTTTGGTGGGTAATGAGGGGCAACTGCATAAATTGGAATGAGAAAGACTCCAAACTAAAACCATAGAAAGCCACAACCAAAGTGGCTGACCTAGGTGGACTAACAGGCTTATTTAGTATCAATCAGTTTCTGTGTTCCTACTGGACAGTGTAACTAATGTGTAAATTTATAATCAATTATACTCATCACAGTACACAAAGGCAGTGACTCATGCTCATCTACTTCACAGCAAATAATGTGCAAACAAAAAAAAATGTCATGCAGATGAAATTAGGGGGAAAGACTACTTTGAGCTACTGGAAGGAAAACTGGGATATAAATGTAAAAAGTGAACACTGCACTTCTGTGGTCTTTTCTCTGCCCTTCCCCACAATATTCCTCACTTTCATGTGGCGTTGCTGCTTTAGCAAGAAAAAATGTACTGTAGCTATTTTTGGTTTGGAACATAAGCAGCTGCACCTAACACTTTCTGAGTCAGCCTTCTAACACCTCCCTCAGAAAAAAGAAAAAAGAAAAAAAATCCAAGGACCTATTTATGGCTCCAAGGTCTTAATGTAGCATTTTTCAGAACTGCATTAGCAAGCAGTCCCCTGATCATGCTCATGGAACCTGGTCAGAATATCTTCTTTCTTTCTATATTTCTTTTCCTAATCCAAATGAAGTTGTTTCTGCACCCCTTATATTTATTACTATTCTAAGAAAGAGAAGGTGCTCTTGAAATCTTACCAGCTCCTTCCTTCCTTTGACTTTAATTTGGCTTTGGACCTCCCTAATGCAAATATTAATTATGATTCATTTATTTGAGTTGACCTCACTTTTCTGCAGGAATATTTCATTCTCAAGAATGACAAGCAGCTCATAGAAAAAAGTAGAGAAAGAAAGCAAGGAGTGAAACATAGGGCAATATTCATTATCTGCATATACATCTCTGGTTCCTTCATCCTATACCAACAGCACGTATATCAGATAGCAGGACAGAGAATGGGACCGTGAAAAAGGAAAGACCTTTAGATAAACTAGGGTGGAAGAGCTGGGCTAGCAAAGAAGCTAGATAGAACATTTCTCTCATGTGCCTACTGTCTCGTTCTCTGTTCCATGAAAGAAATGGAAATTCTGAGCATCTACTACAGTGGCTTCCCTTCTCCAGCCCCAGAGAGGTTTATGAAGGCCTCCTCCAACCTGGTAGACTTTAAGTGCCTTAAACAACAACTGTCATCATCCCATATGTATGATGTCCATGTGGCTGGGAATGATAGGTATAGTCATCCAATCCATCTGGAGGACATCAGGAAGTCTGGTTTATAGGTGCTGGAAGAGGGCAGGGGAAGCCAAAGGTGGGCACTTGCAAACTGGAAGGAGCAGCACCTTTCTCATCCCAACCCTGTTCGTGAGAAATCAAAGAGAGGTGCTCATTTTTCTGAGTACCCTTCTTAGATCTGCTGTGAACCACCCCAAGTCTATGGAGCCTTCCTCTTTCCTGCAGGTGATGAAAGGTCAAAATGGACTGACAAACTGAGGAAAGATGTGAGTTCTCAGGACATTGAGGTCAGGAGAGTGCCTCCCATGGCTATGTTACTAGTCAGATTAATCTACATGGTTACTTTGGGAAGACAGGAGGATGGAGGAGGGGCAGAGAGAGAAATTTTTGCAGGTCAGAGCAGAAGTGTTGGATTTTTGGAAAAGCAGAAGAGTTGAGTTTGGAAAAGTAGAAAAAATGAGTCTTGGGATGGAATTGGAGAGGATACTTATTTGTTTACTTAGCAGAAGACCAAGGCCCTCAATCTTATCCTTCCAAATGTTATACCTATAGTCTGAAGGGTGGGTGTCTCTCCTCTTCAGATGCTCTTATGAAAAAAATATCACGGATACTTTCTAGGAGTGAGGGTGTTATGACTCTTTTCATTACCATCTCTTCTTCAATTGATTATATTCTCAACTAGCTTCTACTGTATATGATAGTACAGTATACAGTCTTGTATATTACACTATAGTATGCAATCTTGTTTTTATTTGGGGTAAGCTGTAATGAATTTCTTTGTAATCTTGCTCACATGCACCTATGTACTTGGATAATTAAGAAAAAAGTTTTCTTCAGACCCATTCACCATTGCTTTCTCTCTTTTCTTTCTCCATTCTTCTCCCCATCTTTCCCATTCCACTTTTTACCCACCTCTTATTATTCTTATTATCTTTTTTTACCCTGTCCATAGCATTTGAATCATACAGTTAGGGAAAGATGAGTGCAAGGAAGAATGGGCTTCTTAGGTACCTGAACATTTAAACAGAAGATACCACTAACTAAACTTGGGATACTTGGTTCCTGCATTAAAAGCCTGTATTGTACCACTAATGTTTGCAACCACATTTTCTGATTGGGAGAGGATGGTCAGAAAGGATGAAATGATTCCATTGTACAGAAAAAAACATTCTATGTATGTTCAGTAACTCTAAAAAAAAATCAGATTAAGAATTCTACACTCTTGATTCATTGACCAGTCTTCATAGCTATCCACTTACTGCTGAATTTGTGGTGGATCAATGTTCCATAACAGAAATAAGTCACTTCTTATTAATCTTTAACAAATAAGTCATTTAAAATGTGAGTGCAGGATTATTTTTCAAACCTAATCATCCATGCTCTGGACTGATGGAAATTGTGAACAATACAGTTGGAAGACATTGAGAAATTTCTCTGAGAATCCCCAGAATTTTGGTTTTGTTCTCCCAAAAAACAGATGAGATGACAGATCTGTAGATGATATTTATTAGAGCACCTTCCATTCATAGAAAGGACTTCAATCCTTGGGATATTTCCCTTGGAGGAAGAGAAAGAGGATTCAGTTTTCTCTGATCTTCTTTCCTCTCTGTACTTATCATAATCTCCCCAGCATTTGTTTTGTTTGTTTTTTTGTGGGGAGACGGAAGGGTGGTTAATTTTTTTTAGGACAGACTTAGGAGGGAAAACTGAGGAAAATGCCATCCTTCATCTTACATCTCATTCACATCACAGAGAGAGAGAGAGAAAGAGAGAGAGAAGGAAGGAGGGACATAAGTCTTCTTCCCAACACAATACTTTAATACTTATCTATAGCCCTTCCTGCCCCCATATGCTGGTCCGGAACAGTGGCTTATATTTTCACTTCTATCTGCTGGAATGTCCAGTCATTGGAGTTCTGTTCACATAATGCTTTTCTTTATGGAAGATAGGGGACAGAATTTTTCCCAGACTCTTTCCACACTAGAATGTTACAATGCTATTATTCCACTTTCAACATCCTATGGAAGCCTGCTATTCAAAAAGGTGGTCCCTGGATCCCTTTGGGCCCCTCTCTAAACTGCAAACCCCAGGATTCCATAGGATGTTGAAAGTGGAATAATAGCACTATAACAGTCTAGTGCGGAAATGGCCCCCATTTTTCCCCTAAGTGCAACCCCTTGCACTCTTGAAAAGCTGTTTAGGGCCCTTCCAAAACAATGCTGGTGAAAATGGTTATGGGAAAGGACAATCAGAGAAAATTGGATCCTCTCTCTCTCTTCCTCTTCCATTAAAAACATGTGGGAGTATTCAGTATTGTGACACCTCCCACTCCCACAAGTTCAGAAGTAGGTGTGCCATGCCATCAACTATTTATAAGAATAAGGCCTTAGTACTGCAAACTTACAGAGCAAGAGGGATTTCACAGCAGGTATACATCAGTTCTTTGTAAATCAAAAATTGCAATGTTCACATGAATGACAAGACAATGCTTGAGAGGGTGAAAAGTTGGACTAGAGTGTTTCCTGCTTCCATTCATAATGGGAAAATGTGGCATATTTGTATTTTAATTTGCAAGTGGTGTTTGACATAATAAAAGATTATGAGGATACAAGGAACTACTCAGTACAAGCAGTACTAAGTAATCCAGAAGGGGATAATGTATCTGACATTTTAAAAGAATTTTAGATATGTAAAAAGCCCTGCAACTGATACTTCTTTAAGAGCCAATGTATTTGTATAAAAAATATTCCATTCAGCAGATGTCTGACAATCAAAACAGCAACCAAAGTACACATATCTTTAAAACCTTTCTCTCTGTTACTCTCTCTCCATATATATGAGAGAGAGAGAATAAAACAAAGTTTGCTACACATTTGATATCTGACAACATTTAGGAATTTGACTTTAAATTTTACAGACTGTGAAACTGAGTAGCTACATATAACAAGTTGCCTGTATTTAAGACTTTTCCCCAGTGACTAAGGTATCACTACATTATGATTTAATGAAGGATAACTCTATCTGCAACATAACTCTGATATCAAAAAGTTTTTTTTATAGTTATAGGGGCTTGGCATTATGGCAAGAAAACATGTGATGGATAATCATTCTGTCGACCTCACAGTATCCAGAGTCACCATGAAATGCAATGGCTAATCTCTCTCTTTTAAGCATGAACTTTAGCACAAAGTCACAATGGCCAGGCAATTTCTTTGGAATCAGTGACATGAGCAACTTAACTGTGGGAGGTGTTTCTCTTTCTTATAGCAGCATCAAAATAAAGTCCTAATGTCTCATTTTTCTCCTTTGCACAGACAATAGCATGAAGCCACGATGGTCAGGATTCTTCAGGCAGATAGCATCAGTGTGAAATTCTAGGCCTTTTCTGCAGGACACTGTTGTCCCAGCATGGGGATGGGAGAAGAGCAGGACTGTGATGATACTTCTGCATGACATTGTTGTGGTACCATCCTTCTTTAGTCACCAGGTGGCACAATCATGGGTTAAATCATTGATGGGTTATCCCCAGCAGTGACATGTGATCACGGCACCATCCTACACTTATCTGGCCTGTGGAAGCCTCAGAAGCACAAAAGAGGAGCTTCGAGCCCCAGCACAGCCTGGGAAAGTGTCCAGTTGTACTGCAAAAGGAAGAGGCATGTCCATATCACTTCCTGCAGCAGAGAGCCAGTCAGTGTGAAGGGGAGAGCTCTCCTCACGCTCCTTTCCCAGTAGAGCTGCTGTGGGGATTGCCACTGGAGGATGATGGGACAAGACAGGGTGCTGAAAGGACCTCAGAGTCCAATCAATCTTGTTCAGACAGTAAACGTCAGTTTAAGATCACAGAATCCCTGCTTCAGACAGGCAACACAATACAATCTCTCAGTGTCTAGATTGTCAAAACATGGAGATCTGGGCCAAGCCAAGGCTATGACAATCAGGTCTGCTTTGAACTCTCCCTTCCTAGAGAAGCAGCACCCTTCTATATTTTTGCCACCTCCTGGCTCCTTCTCTACATTTATATCACTCTACTGCTTTCCCTAAATCCACACCCTTGTAGATATAAGGCAAAGCATGTTTTAGTTTATCCCAATGAATGGGTCACTGGTGGTAGCATGATCCAGATCAAAGATACACTATATGGAGACTGCACTTTACAAAAATATAATTTCTTTATTGAACAAACTGACAAGGGAAAAGGTAGTTGGCAAATTAAAGATTAGAACACAGCAAAACACATGTGGCTCTAACCCAGCAAACACTTCCCCAACTTTCTAACTCTCTTTCACAATCTCTCTCTCTCTCCTCAACCTCTCATATGGATCTCTCTAAACTCTCTCTTCAAACCCCTGTTTCAGTTATTTTTCTGTTAGGCTCATTCCCTCCACCTAGCTCCTCCCTCTGGCTAGCCTGGGTCCCATAGTCAACAACGAATCAATTTAAATCCTCTTGGTTGCTAGGGCAGCTCTGTTGCTATGCCCTCACCCCCAGGGTTCATTATATAGTCTCTTTCTCTCTTACAGATAATCTCTGCAGGCAAAAAAGACATAATGGCCAGTCTTTCTCTTTCAAGCTAACAACATCAGTATCATATCACCATGGCCAGTCTCCTGAGAGCAGGCAGAATGTGGTTAAATTTTTATTTTGTTAATACAAGCAACATCAGAAAGGACTCGCAATGATCAGTCTCACTCTGTCAGGCATGGAGCACCCACATAAAGTCATAATAGTAACTCTGTCCTCTCGACAGGCAACATCAGCACAGAAGATGGTTAATTGCTCTATATCTCCCACTGAAGCAAGCAGCAGCAATCCTACCCTTTGTGAATGGCAGAAGCAGGACCATATGGACAGGCCTCATCTGCTCAGGATGGACATATTTTCTCATTATCCTACTAATCTGAGTAACAGCAGTGTCAGAAGTATTAACAGATGTTCTTGGGGACAGGGTTGGTATAATCCAGAGATTCAGAACTCTTGACCCTCCAGATGTCTTAGACAAAACCCACACTCCCTTGCCACTGACCAGGGCTTTTGGGAGTTGAAGTATAAATGTCATAATCAACAAAGTTTTTACTGAAATGAGTAGAGGTGTGTAGGCTGAGAAGCAACAGACAAAGAGAGAAAGAATACTGGTGTGCAGGCCTCCCAGGTATTTGGGAGCTTCTACTTTCTCCTAGGTGACTTGGCTTTCTGTAGCATATCCCAGGTACAGATGATTTCACATTGTATCATATTCTTCTTAGAGCATCTGGGGGACCAGGAATTATTGTTTGCCAATTGCCAGAAACCAGCACTAAATGGTACTCATTGGATACATTTTTTTTCTTTCCTGGAAACTTGCCAGGAATGGGCAATATGGATTTCACATAGAGGGAAATGGTTAAATTTCATTACTAACAACTCAAATTGACCCAGAACTAAAATATAACCATTAAGCTTTTCAAGATTAATCCTTACAGACAACAAATGGGCAGAACTACAAAATGTTTATACTGATACTAATGCATTAACATTAAAACTCTTTAAAAATAATTCATTAGTGCTGAATTGATAATAGACATTTACAAAACTGATTTGCTACTAATGCATTATTTTCACATCTATTTTAAAATAGCCCAAATGATGACTCTCTTCAAACTACTGCCACAAATAGAACAAATTAAATTAATTAAAAATGGTGATCATTGCTCAAAATGTTAATTCCATTGGCTTTTATCAATTAAAATAGCATGCTCAAAAAGCATTGCTGAAAAATTGAACAGATTAGGATCCATTTTTAACAACTTAATTCCAAGACCTGTAAATGAGGATGTAAACCTGTATCTGGACTATACTGCTTGAAATGTAGCATCCAGATGGAAACTAGTACAAAGAAAAAGCATCCTTCCATGTAGAAGTGTTATATGTCTGGTAAAAGATAAGGTTTTCTGCATGTAGATATCATTCACACACACACATATCCATATAGGCATGCATATATATATGTGTGCATACACACACACACACACACACACACACACACACACACACATTAAGAAATCATATATCTTTTGTCAATTATTAGTTATGTGAACCCTCACAAACAAGTTGAAGTGGAAGAGCACAGGCACAGGCTTTTCATCTATCTCCTGGTTGTGAGAATTCAAGTAGACCCACAAAGAAAGCAACAGTGTGGATAGAATAATTTATCTTAGTCTTATCTTTTCTTCCTTTGTGATATCTGTGTTTTGATCTCATTGATTCTGTAAAAAAAAAAAAAGAATGCATTCTACTCTCATGGCACTGGACTCTGAAAGAGAGCCAGAGTTCATAGTTAACATTCTTTTGGTTAACTACCACTATTTTAAAAAGCAACACAAAGTAGGATGTAGTAGAATAGCAGGGTGGCATCAGTGTGCAACCTGAAGACCAGATGTTCTCAATTACAAATATAAACTGAATGTGTCATCCTTACATGCGACGACAAATAATTACAGTAATTTTCTCCCCACTGTGAGAAAAAAAAATGAATATACCTCCACAACTCCTTGTGTTTATCCATCTTGATGTATACTGCAGGAATTATTCTATGGGGGAAATCATATGGTTCTGTGCAAAACAACAACACCCTGCTTTCTGCACAGAAAGCCCACATCCTATGCGGAGAACTTTTTTCATGTTAAGAAAGTGTTTTCTCTGCAGAATAATTCCTGTGCAACATTTCAGGACATCAAATACCAGGAGAAAGCTGCTTGACATCCTTGATGTTTGTTATTCTTCCCAACAGGAATAATGTTTTTCAACTTGGGAACAAATAATTGTCAATATTCTTTCCATCCTATTCTCATCCTCCAAGCTCTAGAATTACACTTTCCAGTCGTATGAATGCATCTCGTTTCCCTGATTTTTTTTCCCCCCACAGATTCACTGAGAAGGCTATATACTGCTGAATCTGTTGGGTATAGGTAGATGGAAGTTCTGGGAATTATTGTGTCATAGCTTTGATATTCTGTGCATCTACTGCCCAGAAAAATGCAAAAGAATTCATTGTGAAAGGCATTGTCAAGTTACCTGAAATCATTTGTGTTTTCATCAAGTTCACTTTGAATGTCCTCACAAGGCTTTCTTAGCCTTTGACTAAAGTACCTGTTGTGAACACTTTCTGACTTCCAGAAGAGGGCTACAAATCCATTTTCCTCTCCAATGACAACTAGAGGTGCTCTGAGACCCTATCCAAATGTGTAGCAAAATGACAAGCATTGATATGCTGCCACAGAAGCCTGCAACACACCTGGTTTATCCAAGAAGCCACAGGCTATGGTATGCTTCACAGTATGCTTCAGAGCCCAGAAACCTTTTTGAATGTGATTCTTCATTTCCGTTATTTCTTCACTCTCCAATCTCAGTCAAAAAAAAAAAAAAAATTCAGACAAAGCTTAGTTAATGGTGAAGGAATCTTACAGGGGAAGATTGGGATTTTTTCCCCCCTGCTTTTGTTTTCACTTCAAAAGTCTTTCTAAGACTGCAGATAATCAATGCACTGTCAGGTCTCCAGAGATGTTAACTAGCTGGTCAATCAGCAGACATAAATCTGCACAACCAGAAAGCAGGTTCCCTATTTTAAAATTCAGACCCTTCTCTTCAAGCTGGCCTTTTATCTGTTTTTTTCCCCTGAACTTAACAGTGGTCATTCCCTTTGCTGCCAATACTATGTCTATGGCTCCACAAGAGAAACAAAACAAGCACAGAGATGAAAATGTTGGATTTGATTTGGAACTGCCAAAAGAATGGCTAATACACAGAGAAACTCACATTTCTCATAATGCCAAGGACTTGGCAGTACTGACCAGGGAGGAGCAGGAACAGCCAGGGAACAACTGGGTTCTGCCCTTCTCCATCCATACTTCTTGAAAAATATGGTACAAATTAATATATTTGTATGATAGGTTTGGTGGTTCATTAGAATTTCAGCCCACGTGTCCCAAGGCCCAGTCCACAGATCAAGACCTTAACATAATGATGACCAGAAGATGGCTTCTGGCCTGACTTCCCTCAGGCCCATCATTTGAGTTCCGTCAGATGCTGAGTGAGGAAGTTCTTTGCAAATGACATTCAGAAAGCACAGAAACACTTGAGATGTGGATCACATTAGACTTCTTACCATAGTTCCATGTCTTTCATGTGCACTCAGGTCCCATTCACTACACAGTGCCATGGCTTTGTTTATTAGAATGATCGGTGTGCAATTTTGTTGAGAAAGAGGGTGTGTGCTCCCCACACATCTTGAATTGCTGTGACATTTTTGGGAAAGCAAGGATGTGTCTAAGGGGGCAGTTACGGGAACTGAAAATGAGGGTACTGCTGTCTCAAATAAAAAGAAATCTGCCCCCATAACATTTTTCCTTTAGTCCCCAAATTTCTAGCAGGTAAAGTGAACAAGAGAATGTAAACACTGCAAATATAAGAGTTCTAGGTCTGAACAATTTTCAGTCTATAACTACAATGCTAGAAAAAATGAAGAGGAGGAGGAGGAGGAATTAGTAGTAGTAGTAATAGTAGTAGTAGTAGTAGTAATATTTTGAGTCTGAAAGAAATTCCATTGGAGGGCAAGGAGGCAATGCCCTAATTTTGCCTCACTCCAGCTACAACTCTGGTATGGTCCCTCAAGGATTTAAAAAGATCGATGTACCTTCCCAACCATAAGGAATTGCCTGCAGGTTTTCCAAGGTACAGGGGAGGCTAAACATAAGTCAAGAATTGAAAGTAACTAAAGTGGCAAGTTTCCTCAGATTTCAGCTTCACATAACTTAGGTACCAAGCTCAGGAAAAAAAGAACCACATAGTGTTTCAATCTTTTAATTTTAATTGGAGATAATTTTAATTAAGATTTTAATGAATTAGGTTTTAATTTTTAATCTTGCCTAAACAGTGGACAACTGTTAGCCCTCTCCTTGCTTCATCAGAAGAAACATGGGGTTTTTCTCATTCAAATGCATGAGATAAAAACATGTTAAAATTTCCCGTAAGGCGCACAAGCAACAGTGCTTATCCCAGTCACTTCAGAGTATTCCCACTGACTTTAATGAGGCCGCTGTGGGGCTCTGTTGGTTTCAAGGGCTGTAGCTGAAATCATACATCCTTGTTGTTAATTAATCCTCATGAGGAAGAACAGGACAGAAGAGATGAGCGCTGGAAACTGGAAGCCATTCCAGTGAGGCAGCAGACATTTTGGATTCCCCTCATACATTCGTTCTCATGCAAATCCACTCACATTTGACAGCTGTTGGTGAAAGCATGTGGGGTCACTTTGTAGCCTTGACAACAGATCAAGGTTTTTATCATTAGCTGTAATTGGCAAGCTGGGTGACACAGCATTCCCTGAGATGGCCCTAGAGTTTATGTGGACCTCATTAGTTAAATCAGAGCTGCTTTGTGGCATTTAATGGGCAATGAATAAGAATGATCAACACAACAAGATTCCCATATTTCTCTCTTTCTTGCATCCTGATTCTTCAAAAACTTTCAGTGGCTTCACAACCAATATTGAAGGCATTACTTTGCAACTCCTGTGCCTTACAAGTTTAGTTTCAAGCCAGTGTTCTGTTGAAATTTGCTGTCTTGCTTTCAGGTGGCATATTTGAGAGCCATTGTGGGGGGGGCTTACAAAGCTTTTAAAAGATAACCAGTGGTAGGAACAGGCATCTTCCCCCTGCATTTTGGTAGTCACTATTTTTATGTAAGCAGACAGAGACTAGAACAGTGTTTTTGGAGCTACTAACTCTAGATGATTCTTCTAAGTGAGCCAGGAAAGTGCGTCAAATAACAAAACAAACAATTCGCAGACTCAATAGCTAATGAAAATAAAAAAAAATGAGTATTTATTTAAAGAGGGAAACAAAATTTGAAGACAAAAAAGTGCAATATTCAATCAGTATCTAATGTGTTTGAAGAGAGATAATCCTTTGCACACACACCCGTACATACCCTGAAAATCCTAAAACTCTGCTTTGAAGAGTTGGGAAATTCTCTGAGGCAAGTTTCTGTAGGCTGCCTGAGGGAGAGGGGAAAAAAACCACCACAAGCGTTACATTGGATTTGTTCTCTCTCTTTCTTTCTTCCTTCCTTCCTTCCTTCCTTCCTTCCTTCCTTCCTTTCTACTCTTTATAGATATAAAGTCCTTTTGTTTCTTTAGGAACATAAAATGTATTAAGTATAACTTGGTTTGCTTGTAAAAACATCATGTTTGGATAGATGCAATTTAAATATCTAGCAACTTTTTATTTAAAAAAATAGATTTATTTGTAAAGGATTCTAATATTTTCTGTTTATGTGTTTATTTTATATCCTATTTTTCTCCCAATGCAAGACCCAAGGTGGCTTGCAACACAACATGATGTAAATTAGAACACAGCCAAAAGACAATCCATTTTGCTACTGAACAGTAATTAGAAAACAATCAAAGAAGCTATTAAAACCAAGCACTGAAATAAAGCTAGGACTGAGGTTCTGTGTGGGAGACCTATCTACCATGATGTAGCTACAATCTATCTCCCAGTCAGAGCCCTCCACCCACCCACAACCTACCTTAAAAACCAAGCAGCTGCACCAACTGAAGGAGTTCTGAAATCCTGCAAGTAGCACACTGAAGCATGATGCATCCAGCCCTCTCCAACCAGTGAGCTGTGGTGAGACAAATCATGGTAGGGATCACTGCTGGATTCTGTCACAACTGCTCATTGGTGCAATAACTGTAAATGTGAATAGCAAAATTCACAAGGATGTAAGGTTAGTTTACAGTATAATAAATACTGAAGAGGATGTCAACCAGCATTTATTTGAAAAGAAAAAGCAACCAGAAAGTGTGGACTGTAACACTCTTCCATAGACAACCCTTCCACAAAAGCTATTTAGTGGCCACAAGCTCATTCAAACGAAGAGGACTGCCTGAGAGGCTGTTTCTGCATTACACTGTTACAGTGCTATTATTCCAGTTTCAACATTCTATGTGTTACCCTGTTTACTGGGGGTCCTGGGAGGGACACCTAAATAACCAAACACTAACACACAATTTTGGGGGAAATTAGCTGGAGCACTCCCTTAAGCTAGCGAGAGGCAGGGTAACTTAGCAGGATCTTGCAACCCAGCGTCTACGGGGTCAGGTCAGTCAAGCAGCCAGATGGGTTTAAAGTAATAAAAATGATGTTTTACTGAATACAAACAAATATTAAAGACACCACAGTCACACAGCTAACTAAGAGATTAGAGGTTGAAGTAAGGATAGAGACTTTCAGGGGAAAATGGGTGATACGACACCTGTCTCATCGTCCTGGACCTCGGGAGAGAAGCCGGGAGTGCAGAGAAGAAGCTCAGCTCAGCCAGCTGAGGAGCGCTCACCAAGCAAAGCAGCAGCAAGACGGGATGAAACTCAGGAGCGATCTGAGGTCTTGGAATTGGGAGGTTTTATAGGGTGAATTGGGACTACAGGCTATGCCTTACTCAGGGAAAACAATGAGTTTTGGGCACGAGACAATGTCTCAGAAAGGTCACAACTTTGCATGATGGAATCAGAGCCTAATCAACAATAGTGTGGCCAGTATGCAGATGCGCAGTGCTTACCAGTGGACAGCACAACCTTTGTCCAGTAGCCTGCTCGGGGCAGGAAGCCTTTGTTAGTATCACGCATATGTAAGGAGGTGTTTGCCGGAGAGGTCCCTGAAGTGACGAACTTGCTGTGTCTGGCCTGCCTGGGTGGGGAATGGAATGTCCAGCAATTATCGGCCGTGCCTGTTTGCGTGCTTGTCTGGTGGCCTCGCAAACTCGTGGAGCGGGGTGGCAAGGGAAAGCCAAATTGTTTGATATCAAAAATGATATCGGGTGCTACCTCCGGGTAGGCCCAGATTGCAGTAACATATGGATTCCTGGGGTTTGCAGTTTAGGGAGGAGCTTTTAGAATTCTCAGCCAGAGAGCTCTTTGGCAGCAGTAAACCACAAATCCCAGAATTTCACAGGATGTTGAAAGTGGAATAACAACACTAGAACAATGTAGTGCAAAAATGGCCATAGTGGAAGGAAACAGACATGAGGGGACGAGGGGGTGATTCACCCCACACGCCCTGGTCATGTAACTATGCACTGTGGTCATGCCCCCCATGCTGTAGCCCCGCTCCCCTCCCTCCCCCCTCCCTCCCCCCTCCCCATACTCCAAGATCCGCCACTGGAAGGAAACTATAGAGAAGACAAGACTCCTATGGAAGGGAATTCCCGCTGCCTGAGAACAGGCATTGAGAAGGCTGTCTCTCATGTTCTCCCCAAAAATACCAGCAAGGGAGAGAAAATCTTCCCTTAAAGGTCTCAGAATTCAGGCAGGCTCATAAGAGAACATAGTCTTTTAGTCTGGGCCCAAGCTGTATGAAATGGCATAATGATGTTATTATGTTTGAAACAATAGGATGTTGAAATCTAGCATTTCTTCATTTCAGACAATTTATAAGGAACAGACAAAAGGTTAAAGTCGAAAACATAAGAAACCATCAACATCACAGTAAAGCAAAGGAAGGCCTTGTATATTTTGAACCTGATCCCCCTTATAGTGACCATAGAAATGAAAATAATATTTTTAAAAAATTGAAAAAAATGGTTAAGAAACATGTTTCTTGAGTTTTAGGTAACCCTGATGAGGAGAGTTCTGGACTGAGGAGAATCGCCACATCCATGACTTGTTCTGTGCAAAATTAGCATGTGTGTTTTATTATGCAGAAAGCAACACTTTTCAGTGCAGAAGACATCAATTTCTACACATAAAAAAGGTTCTGTGCAGAAAATATTTTTCCATGTAGAAAATATTTCCTGCTCAGAAAATGCTCTAATAAAATACTCTGCAGAATATTGTTTTATGTGCAGTAAATGCCACTTCTTGCACAGAAAATGCTGCTTTATGTGCAAAAAAAATGATTTTTTTCCAGAAACAATTCCAAACTATGAATAATTTTTTTAATAAAATGCATACTTTTCAAATATTTTCTTACAGTGGGAAGAAATTTATTACACTTATTCATTACTTTTTTTCAAGAATGCAATTAGTAAACAAATATATCCTATGTGATAGTTACCCAAAAATAAATAAATAAATAAAACTTTTTTCAGGAGGAAAAAAAGTTGAAGTACCAGGGATGCTCCAAGACTCGTTACACACACATATCCAAACATGCGTTAATGTGTGTGCCTTAGGAAAAGGAGATACCAAAATATGCAAAACATTCTATAAGGGAAGGAAAAATTAATGTACCATGGTTCAATGGAAAGTTCTGATAGGATAAGAATACTGGTGGTTTCTGAGGAATGCAAAGAAACGAAAATGACAAATCTTCACATCCTTAATACATACAAGTCTTCTTAGTTTTCTGATTGTTTCAACATGTGAATCAATTGCTTGTCTAAACATTTTGAAATTCATGGTTGAACTTAAACCATCTGTAAAGAATAAATAGTACAAGACAGAAATCTGGAATTGAAATCCTTGACACAGATATTTTTGCTCTAAATATCATGCAAAATATAGCAACTTGCCACTGCCACTGGAATTGAATGGCAGACCATTCCTATGTCTTCTGCTCATTACTGTGGTTACAGCCGTAATTTTACCTGCAGGTACTTAAATCAGAAGTGTCAAAAGAGCCCGCAAAAATCACATATTTAGGAGAGAGCTCAGATATGAAAACAAATCTAATTTGTATCCACTTGAGCCTCCTCACACCCTTTCCGAATATAGAGCAAGTGGGAAAGATTAATGCCGCCAAGGCATCTGAGAAGTAATCACACAACTGCTTTTTAGCTCATTAGGAAGATTTCATACCTGTGATTAAAGAAGAAATGCTAGATGACTTATTCCCTCAGCAGCCATATTCCCATGCAATTTGCTAGTGGAAGTTAAATGTGGAGACATTTTGACTGTCTCTTGCTAATAACTACTGCAGTCAGGCAAGTTTAGATAATCTCTTTTCTCTATGGGAACCAAATATTCAGAGACCCCTGGAAAGAACAGGAAAAAAAGAGCTTCCGCATATGATATATTTTCTTTAAGCTAAATGGATTTTTGATTAGAAGAAAGTTACAAGTCAATCCTAATCATGTTTTCTTTGCCTGAAATAGGACTGTGTTGATTGTGTTGTATGCAATAGCCAGTATCCTGTTGGTGAATGATGATGGTGTAAGTCAGACTTATGCTATTGTAGCTCATTTTTTTAATCATTATAAAAGTCAGAATTCTTTACTGACTGAACAATGACCAAAATCCTTCCAAACACACTTTTTAAGTGATTCAGCCTTCTCAGCATACCCATTTCCATACGGTTGGAGAGCAGAGGGATCATTGGAGATGCGTCCACTATTTTTCTGTAGTTGGTTGTGCTACAAGGATGTTGTCTTCAGTGACTTTCGAAGAATCTCTGGAAGTTCCTCCAGATGTCTGTTGCAGCGTGTCTAGCTACAAGAGAATAGCTGGATGCTCTCCATTGTATCTCACTTCTCTCCAATGATATGGAAATGGGCATTGTGATGATACCCGAAGGGAGGGGCATGGTAACAGAGCCTCATTAGCAACCGAGAGTGTTTAAACTGATTTGTTACTGAAATGGTACCTTGGACAGCCCGGGGAGGGGCTGGTGGAGAGAGTGGAGTAACAGAATTTAACTGACTGTTGAGTGATTGAGGCCATTTCCGCACTAGCCTGTTATAGCGCAATGATCCCACTTTCAACATCCTCTGGAACCTGGGGTTTGCAGTTTTGGGAGGGGCCGACCGGCCCCTCCCAAAACTGCAAACCCCAGGATTCCAGAGGATGTTGAAAGTGGGATCATCGCACTATAACAAGCTAGTGCGGAAATGGCCTGAGTTGAGAATCTGAGAGGTTTTAGGCTAGAGGTGAGGAGAGGGCTAAAGAGCTCTGTGTTAGAGACAGAACTGAGAAATAGGGTGTATGATAGATAGTCAATGAATTAAGCAGAGAGAGAGGGAAAGGGTGTGCTCTTTCATAAATATTTAGTTACAAACAATTTTAAGTAACAGTGTTGCAATAAATGTTTGACCTTCTGTTTTCCTTATAACAGTCTCGCAGAGTCTTATTCTACATCCTGGAGTATACACGCTACCAACAGTGCCATTTTACCATAGTTCCAATGGTACCACAGTCTTTGGAGAGTTAAATCACTGCTTCTTCTTGTATCTGGAGAGGGGCAGATTGAAGGAAAGCAGTAAAGGGAGATAACCCCGGAAGGAGGAAGCCGGGGGGGGGGGGACAAGAGTGAGGAAGGTGCTTCATTCTCAGGAAAAGACAACTGAGGCAGACCCATTTGTCCTTGCCCTGGCCTGATCTAGAGATCTCCCTAGCTGTTCAGGCCTGAACACAAAGAGCTGTCAGGCTGGGCAGGCCTTGAGTGAGGCTTGGGTGTCTTTCACACTCACGTGTTTCACAGGCATGTTGAAGGACTTATATCACTTGAAAGTTGAGTTCAGAGGAGTAGGAAAAAAATCTCCCCAAAGGCTGGAGTTAAGCCTTCGACAAGCTCCAGTACCTGTGTAAAGCCTAAAATATACTTCACATATCATGTGCACTATACGTAAGGCTAAGCAGAATACAAGTCCTAGCAAGAAGATAACTAACTTATGCAGCTGCTGGATATATCTTAGTGCCCCCCAAAAATGTTTCTGTACCCCTTCCCAGTGGCTTGCCATATTACCTTGTTAGCCAGATTTTACTCTGCACCATGAGCATGAGATTGCCCTCATGCTCATTTCCACAATCAGTTGAAACCAGAAACTGCCACTTTCTTAAACCTTGGCTTTGTGACATTACAATGTGTCACATGATAACATTGCAAGGTACCTGTGACATCACAATGTTCCATCTGATGCCATTGCAAGGTACCTGCCCCATCCTCTTGTTCCAGCCTTG
The DNA here is from genome assembly GCA_948472985.1 of Iguana delicatissima. NCBI lineage: Eukaryota > Metazoa > Chordata > Lepidosauria > Squamata > Iguanidae > Iguana > Iguana delicatissima. Next base: position 1,323,412 of record CAOKZL010000488.1, on the reverse strand, counting down.
AAATCCAAAGAATGAGATGTGGCTGACCTGATAGTTTTATCTCAGACAGGTCTGTGTAATGGAAAAATCAGGGAGAAGGAGCAAAAGGAGAGAGGGAAGAGGAGGGGAAGGAGGGGATTAATAGATACAGAGAGAAAAAGAAGGGTAAATGAAAGTGTGGCAAGGCCTGTGGGTAGGAAATAGGAATAGAGGTGAGTCCAGCCTAATGGCAGTGATGAGACAGAAGAGCGAGGACAGAGGGAAGATTAATCAAGAAAGACACATAAAGAGACCTGGCTAGCCACTTCAATAAGCAGGATGCCTGACTTGATAGGCCTTTGGTCTGATCTAGCAAGGTTCTTCTCAGGTTCCTAGTGAGGCACAGATCAAAGAAAATGTGTACTGTAGGGCACAGAAAGAGAACAGCATAGCCTAAAAACAGAACAGTCAATACTGTTGTTCAAAATGCTTTCCAATACTTTAAATAAGGATGTGGTCCTCTTGTGCTGCTAGAAATGTGAAAGTGGCACAGTTTTGGTACCCATGATGTAAAGAATCTGTTCAACACAACCAGGGTCAGCCCTACCATTGGACATGGTGAGACAGTCACATCAGCTGGGCCATGGTTGAAGTTGGCAGAAAAGTGTGTAGACTGGATCATGCCTTCTTATTTACTATCTAATGTTCACATGCAACTACCAATACAGTCTGTGTCTGTCTATGGAGAGGGCGCCATTTTATCCACTGTGTCAAGCTGCAGAATGTTTTGTGTTAGCCCTGATCTCAATGAAGCCTTCACTATATTTATTAGCTTTCTCTGTTCATTTTCATGGGTTTGCACTGCATTATGGGAAGAGTAACAGTGTGGAGTTAAAATCTTTAAAAAAGGCATGTCAGATTATAAACAAATGTCATGTAATCTCTCTCTCTCTCTCTCTTGTTCTTTCTTTGTTATTTCTCCAGTTATTCTCATCAGAGGTGGAACTTTTGTTTCATCTGTCACTTATTTCCCATCTGATTTGTGTTTATGACAGCTTAATCATTTCCACAGCAACCAAGATCATGACACAAGGTGGCAAAAAGGTGGTAGAATGAAGTGGGATGTGCAGCAGAAGCAAATGATCTTTCTGGAAAGAAAGATTTTTTTCCCCATATAAATGTAAATCTTAAGAACCCAGCAAAGTACAGAGTACAGAAAGTACAGAAAGACAAAGCATAATTGATTGAAAGGCAGAATCATCTACTGCTTTCTCTACAGGCTTTCTAAATGTGGATATCATAAGTAAAATATTAAAAATACAGACCTTGGAAGTAACAATAAGTTGTTATTCTTTCTGTATGTACTCATGTATAAGTCTAAAACTTTTAGTCCAAATTGACCCCCAAAACCTGGGTCAATTTATGCATGTTAAGGGATTACATGAATCATAATCCTAAACATCAGGAGACCAATGTTCCTCCACCTCTGATCTGAGGTTTGAAAGTGAGTTCATGGTTGAGAGAAATTTTGATTTAGAGACTTCCAAGCCCAAGTTTCACTCTCAGAGGAGAAACCATTCAGCTGTCACTGAATTGCATCAAATGTTTTTTTTTCTTGTCTTTTTTCCTTTGTTTTGTAGATCCACTGGATCCTTGCAGACACACAGCCAGCACATGAACCTCTCTCCACCCATAAATGCTCAATGCAAATGGTGAACAAAACTCTAACAGTGTTTTAGATATTAAACAATAATCAACTTTGGTTTGTTTCTTTTTGAAGGCACTTTAGTGTCACCTTCAACGAGTGGCACCACCCTATCATTTGAAATGATGTTGCAAGAAGTTGCTTGTCCGCTGCCCTTTATTGAGAAGGAAAAGATAATTCATGCTCCCTTTCAGTTCCACAGTGCATTGAGTTGTGGAGATGGCTGGATGGATGAGTCCCCTGATCCTAGGCTAATTACGTACTTGAGACCACCAAAGCTGCACAAATGATAACATCGTTCAGAAGAAGAATGTGCTTGAGATATAATATGCTGAATAAAACTGTCAGCTACATAGATTATTGACCACCTCACCTTTTATTTCTGAAAACAATCACAGCAAAGGGATGGAAAATACTCCCTTTCCTAGGCTAGTTAAATAAATTGGATTAAGCCCACACTGCTAAAACGTAGACTCTGTGTGTTCTGTATGTATGCCCACTGTGATGTAAGTTTAATAACTGGACAGAGTCTGTCATACAGTCTACAGGTGGACTGTGTATATTTTCAGTTGCATTTTTCTGTTTATAATTGTGTTGTTCTGTGCCTTCAAGTCATTTCTGACTTATGGTGGCCCTAAGTCATATCTATCACAGGGTTTTCTGGGGCTGTGCATGAGGTTATAATACCTTGTCTTAATTTGTTGTTCTGTCTGTATCTCCTTCTTTCTTGCATTTATTCATTCATTTCACTCACATATCCAGACCTACATGTGCATATGCTGTTGTTATCCTACCCAACACCCTGAATCCTATGGGATGTGCTATTTTTATAGCTGGACACATTTATGGTTGAAAAATATGATTGAGGGCACACTGATTGGAAAGCCTGTTGCCAGGTCAAGCTGACCTAAGACATGGTAAGGTCATAAATTCAGAGAGGATTTGGCCAGATACCCCAACACTAATGGGTTTATGCTGATCCTTACAGCACCTCAGGTTCTGTGCATTCCTGAGTAGAATGGAGGGTGAATTGCCCAGGTGAAGCAATCAAGGACCATCCTTTGATCTTGTCCTGTGGTGATTTTCCCTATATCTCCTACCAGCCCAAACTTTAAGAGATTGTCATAACTCCCATCAGTGTTTTGTCACTCTGGGTTAAGGCAATCAGCCCATTCCAGACTCCTTTGTCAGTTCCATGAGAAAACCATTATGGCTTTGCCAACACACCCCCTTTAGGGTAGGAAATGGTGTATAAAAACCCTGGCTTCGACCCCAGACATTTGTAGTACATTAGACGTAGTAAAGTGGACGTGGTGCCCCAGACTGCCATTCCTCCATGCTACCCTCAGACACTGTCTGGGCCACTGTCTTCAGGAATGATAACTGTAACTCTTTCCACCCATTCTCTCTCTATCCAATCTTTCTTGCTTCACTTTCCAATAGCCTTGTATGGTTCTCAAGAGTGTCATTTTTTGAGTATGTTTATCAATTAAAATAAAACATTTTCTTAACTTTAACTGCAGTCCTCTCTACAGTTAGTACTGGTATATATAGGTGAAAAGATCCTGCCATTACCCTTCTTTCACAGGCCTCCTTTGAGCTATAATTTCCCCATATTCTAAGGAGATGCTGGCATTGTGGATGGACCCCAACACCTCCCACCTCTTATAGTAATATTTCTTACACATAATACACTCATGCAGACAGGGACACACATTTATTTACAGAGAGTATATTGACATACACTAATATAGTTCTGTTCACTCTCTTCCTTGCTAAATCCTTTTCTCATGAACAAAGCACAGCCTACAGATGGGTCAAGATATTTGTTGCCTAAGGTAAACAATGAGGTGATGCCCACTCAATGTACAGAAGCCAACCAGAGTGGCAGTGGACTCTTACTTCAGGATTCTCAGGGCGAATCATTTCTTTGCACTGCACCAGAAAGGGGTAAGTGAAGCACAGACTATGTTGTCACCAAAACTGTACTCCTTAATCCTTACGCCGAGTCTCTGTACCTAACATCTGCCTCCTGAGGCAACCCTCTCAGTAAGGCTGGTCCTGCATAGCTCTGCATAGCTCTGTTTCTATTCCCGGGCTTTGCTTGCTGGCTATTTATTTTCTTTGTATGTATATGTGTGTGTATCTTTGACCACTGGAATGTTATCAAGAAACAAAACAGGCCTCACACTGGCAAATTTGCCCAGAAGTGTCATGGTCTTCCTTCTTACAAAAACATTACTTTTTTTTTTTTAATTAGACAATGTGAAGCAACAGTTCCAATTGCACCCAACACTGGGAAATATTTTAATGAGAGGGAAAGTCTACAGCAAAATGCTTCTAAGGAGCATACAAATTATTCATGCTCTCTCTTCTCTGGGAGTAGCTGTATGATAGTGTCTGGAAGTGTAAGCTGAAAAGTCTCTCTGATACGTAGCCAGAAACTCATCAGGTGACCTTAGATCAGCTACTGTTTTTCAGATCCTTCATCAGCAATGGGAAGATGATTACAGGCATACTGTACAGGACTGTGATAGTGATCAATTAGCTAATAACCCAAAGTGCTTTGAAAACCCAAAAGCGTAGTATTAAACACTTGGCATATGGCATGATTATTTTGGCAGAGAATCCAGTGTCATGCAAGTAGAAGTCTGCTTCCCCACAGGGACATTTCCCTCTTCTCTTTCCACAGCAGATCCCTGTACTCCCTGAAAAACTACTCTGAAGAGTTCTCAGAACCACGAGATTTAGAGAGTGCATGGAAGAAGATGCAAATGTAAGACGGTCCCCACCCACCCCCCAATTCTACTGATGGAAATAGTTTCATCAGAGGGACAGCTTAATTAGATTACACCTGAATTATTTACTTATTTACTTACTTACTTACTTATTTTATTGCTATTCTCCTGTACATTCCAAAAACACAGAAACCTATAGGCACATTCTTAATGCATCAAGGCATACAAGCCATTATGTTTCTGTGATCTTCAGTATGGATACATTTGAAGCACTGACAGAATCAATAGCTGCAAGCTTGAACTGATATCAACATAATTGCCATTAGCATTGATTTCTGAGTCACGTCAGCTGAGGTTTCAGTGAAGAGGTACGATTGAAATTATCCTCGATCAGTCCATCTTTACTCAGTTTAGAAGAGTAGCTTTTTCAGAATCCAATTTAATACATAGCAAATAGATGCAGATGTCAATCTGGGGTGATGTCAGAACAGGAGAGAGAAAAGGGAAGAGGAAGTTTAATAATAAAACCTGACATGGATATAACTTGCATACAACCAGCAAAAGCTTACATCCAAAACCTGGTCAAAATCCAGTGTCTCTGTAGTGGTGAAATTATGGAGAACTGGACTCAATTCTTCTTTGATAATGAAATTGTGTAGTGGTATTAGCATACAAAATCTAACAAAATGTGTGTGTGTACATTGAAAAGATATTTCTGTGGTTGAATTTTGTGTAAAGTATGTAATCTTGAACAGGACAAGGAGCAATGGCTTCAAACTCTAGGAAAAGGGATTCCATCTAAACATTTGGGAGAGCTTCCTGATAATAAGCACAGTCCAACAGTGCAATACACTGCCTTGGAGTGTGGTGGAGTCTCCTTCTTTGAAGGTTTTTAGACAGAGGTTGGATAGTCATGTGCTCCTCCATGGCAGGGGGTTGGACTTGATGGCCCTTGTGGTCTCTTCCAGCTCTGTGATTCTGTGATGCTATGATTTGATTGTAGAGACAAGAGAGTGGTGGAAGAGGTAACAGTAACAAAAGGTGGATCTGGGAATTTATGCAGTTGTATCAAATCAGTCTTTTTGAAGGGAAAAAAATGATGGGGGTTAGCCAAAGGCCTCATGGAAAAGGCACAGTTTAAGGAGGGATTTAGAAGAGATGACATTGCAAGGAGTTCTACAGAGGAATGAAAGGTGTAACTGAGTTCATGATACTATTGAAGAGAACGGGAGACTTGGGAACAGCTTAGGACAGTGCTACTCAAAAGTGGTGGATCATGGACCAATGGTGGTCTGCAAGCCACTGGCTGCTGGTCTGCAGCAAGTGTCCAGGAGACAAAGCATATACAATAATAGTATGGCACACATTTTGTGCCACCCTCTGACACATGGGGGGGACTTGCCAGTCCACTACACTAGATAATTTGAGAAGTACTGGCTTAGAGGGTATACAGCTAGAGGCACCATATGACCCTAAGAGGTGGGGGGCATTGGGGTCCACTATCAATGCCAGTGGCTTCTTGAATTGGGGGGAATTATAGCTCAAATGAGCCTTGTGAGAGGAAGGCAATGACAGGATCTTTTCACCTGTGTGTACCAGTACTGACTAGAGAGAAGACTCCCTCTAAAGTTAAACAAAGTATTTTGTTTGAATTGACAAACGTACAAGAAATCAAACACTCTTAAGAACTATGCAAGGCTATCAGAAAGTGAGGCAAGAAAGGTTTGATAGAGAGAGATTGGGTGGAAAAGGTGATAGCTACCACTCTTGAAAGAGAAAGTCACAGCAAAGGGATTCAGACAACCTCTGAGGGTAGCATGGAGGAACAGCAGTCTGGGCTACTACATACTAAATACTGTGATTGGCTGGGGTTGAAACTAGAACCATTTCCACACTAGACTGTTATAGTACTATGATTCCACTTTCAACATCCTATGGAATCCTGGGGTTTGCAGTTTAGGGAGGGACCTGAAAGGCCTTTCCCTAAACTGCGAACCCCAGGATTCCATAAGATGTTGAAATTGGAATCATAGTGCTATAACAGTTTAGTGTGGAAACGGCCTAGGTTTTTATGTCCTATTTCACACCTTGAAGGGATGTGTTGACAAAGCCATAATGGCTTTCCCACAGGACTGACAGAGGAGTCCAGAATGGGCTAATTGCTTAACTCCAGTGTGACAAAACATTGATGGAACTCATGACAGTCTCTTAATGTTCTGTCAGGTGGGATGTACAGGGAAGATCTATGCAGGTTAAGGTTGAGGGATGGTCTCTGATTGCTCACCAATCTGGTCAGCCAAGAGATTGAAGCATTGAAAGGACTGGCACAAAACCATTGATGGCAGATTTTCCGCATAATCCTATCTGAACTTTCATGACCCTGAACCTGTCTCCAACCAGCATAGCCCCACACAGATTTTCCAGCCAGCATGATCATGAGCTTATTCTCTAGTCATTAATAAGTCCAATTTATGAAAATTGCCTATCTCACAGGAGGGGTGGTAGGGTATGACAACAATCAGGGAGGGAACATTCCAACTTGTAGCAGGAGCTCTTCGTTGCATGTGTGTCATGATCCTATCCTATACACACAAACCCATGAATCATGAAAAAAAATGTTCTTTTTAATTTTGCCATTGCACTTTTCCCATTTCTGAAATGACTTCAAGGTGCACAATGGGGCTTTTTCTGGCATTTGGTTGAGCATCTTCAGGGTTGACGGGAGAGCCAGTACAAATTACTGGGGTCCAGTGGTCCAGAAGCAAGCCACAGGTTTGACTGTGTGGCATATATTTTTGTCTTTCTCAACAGCATCATGATTTCTCTATTGTTTTTGATATCCAGTGTAAAGTGGGTGAATTTAAAGAAAATAACAATGAACTTGTGCCGTGAATGCGAATGTGTCATTTCTAGTTAAAGATTTTCAGTTGGTCATCCCTTGGTAGTGGGAGAGCAGAATTCTTTTCTCACTATAGTCTGATACTGCTGTTAACAACTCTGAACACCTTCCTTGTTTTGTTACTTTTGTTGTGGATAGAATTTGATGCATTTTTAGGCCACAGTTTGGATATTAGGGGGAAAAGAAAATAAGTCAGATAGCATGGCACAACAATCTCCAGATAATTTTTGTTTTAGTTGTCATATACCTTCTAAATATGGTGATGCCAATGGTGATAGCCTACTATCTGCTTTATGAAAGGGTTCGATATGAGTCTCTTGATGCTTTGAGAAGCTTCTCTTCATTATCAGTTAGCACAGGCTCAGTCCTTGAACTGAAGTGGTTTTCATCTTATTTTTATTAACCCGCTTCCCTGGCTAGCATACTATTTGATTATGAAGGCAGAAAGGCCTTGTCTGTTTTGAAAACCTCAAGGACTGATTGTTGTCCTTTTGTTTCTTTTATATTTATAGCGGCACGATGCTGCTATGTCTGTGAGCACTTATGTGTTTGTGAATCAGCTCCCCATGGTTGAGATCAGTGTCCATGATAATTATAATGCTTTTCCCTCTGTCAGCTGTTGGGATGGAAAGAATATTTAAAAATATTTTCTCCACCAGCAAAGGCAGGAGGTTTCAACTGTGTGGAAACCCCAGCAGAGAGGACTCACCTGAGACAAGAATCTTTGCAGTTTGGAACACATCTGCATGTGAAACTCCACATAATTGGAAGAGGGGAGAGAAAATAGCACCATCTCCACAGGGAAGCCATTTTTTTCTGTTTAGAAAATGCAGTTTTCTCTGCAGAATGTTTACTGTGTAGAAAATACCATGTTCTATGAAAAACAAAACCACCTAGCATGTAGGGTTGTTACCCCAAAAGGTGGAGGATTCCCTTCAGGCCTCCAGCAGTACCCACAACTCAAGTGCAAAAATGAGGAATTAATTAGTTCTAATTAAGAAGACTGTAAGAGGTGGGGTAACTAGCAGGATCTTTCCACCAATGTTTATGGGGTCCCTGCACGAAAAACTAGCCAGAGACCCAAAAGTAAACTAAACTGTATCTTACTGAAGAGAATTCAATCACACATGCACACAAGATTCAGACAGTCATGCACTCACACAAGAGTTAACCAAAAGAAAGAGAGGGAAGTTATGGATAGCCAAGCAAGTTTTGGGGTTATAATTACAAATCCAGAAGAGCAGCAAAGAAACAGTAAATAACTTAGACTTGTGTCTACAAACCAGGATTCAAAGTCACATAGTGATATCCAGCATCTAGTGTACTGCAAGCAACTGGTAGAAATGAAGGATTATTATACCCAGAGTCTGCCTGGAGAGTATTATGTAAGCGGTTCTCTAATGGAGCAAACAAAGGAGTTTTCAACACAGACAGTGGGATCAGGAATGAGTTGATGGTCTTAGCATGTAGGTGACAAAGAGTTAATAGCTGGTTTGATAGTCTATATCAGGCAAGGAGGATAAAGGAATAGGTGTTAAAGTCTAGAGGAAACAGGAACAAAGCGATCAACATTTCCATGTGAACACTGATGACTCTCCATCTCAGTGATGGCTAACTCAAAGTCTGTTAGCACTTGAAAGCATCTGATAACTATCATGCTTATGACCTAGCTGAGCTTAGGAGAGGTTTCCTGACTTGTTCATTTGGCCAGTTTTGCCTCTTATCAAGCATGGCTTCAAGCCATAGCAGTGTATCATTTAAGCCATAACAAAATGTGGGAGTGTACAGCTACAAACAAGGACTGCACAGTTCTCAAGGACTTTCTTACTGCAAGGCAAAAAATACAAAATTGCTTGTTCTTGTATGCAGGGGTGTTGGTGGGTGGGTGTGTTTGTGTTTTCATTTTAGTAATTTATTCAATAACAGTATCTTTATTTAATGATGCTTTCCTGGGGCTGCTGCCACATTTTCCCTAAAGTGAAACATGAACGTAATTTCAAGAGAGGCTAACAGGGTTGACAAAATTGACCACATTCCTGCGGATAAAGAAAGTCTGTGTGCCTCTGGACTCTTGTTTGTCACAGAAAACACTGACTCTGATTTTGCCTTACTTTTGAAAGTTATCTCCTCCCAGCAACAAATAGAGACTCCAAGTTAGTTCTGTATAATCAGGAAAGGGGCAAAAGATGTGATGGACAATTTGAAATGTGCTTCTGCAATTTCTGTGCTTTTATGATTGAGTGATCCATGCAAGAATAAATCTACCCCTTGAGGTTTATAGGCCAGGCAAAATGCAACAGATAAGATGTTCTGCAATATTTAACCATGCTGGTTGTCTAGTTGATGCTGCCTTTCCTTATTTAACTGCCCACATTCTCCCTTTTGGCCATTGACAGCAGTGGGCATTGGTGCTTTCATGTCTTGAAGAATCATCCAGGCCACCACTGCCACTCACTGGGACAGAGAAAGCAAATTAAAGCCAGATTTGTTTGGGGAGAGTGGAGAAGGGTAGGTTGGTTCCTAACTTGGGAGCCCACAGCAATGATGATGACGAGAACACAAGATTGCTTCTGACATTATGACAGAGGAATGAGAGGGAAGGATAGAGTGAAAAAATAAAAATAGCTCATGAGACAGCTAGATTAGAATCATTGAAAATGCATGAATTTCCCCAAGTCATGTCTGCTAAAGTTTGCTGTTTGTGTGGCTACAGCAGTGCTCATATTGGGCTTTGCATAATTCTATTGACACATGTGCAGTGATCCTTCCATCTGCTTCTTGTGTGTATCAGTCTATGAGCACCAGGACACAGAAATTCTAGAGGGAATTTAAGCAGACCATCAGAGGAGGACAGGGTTTGGGAAAGGGTTATGCTTATAGGTTTGATTCACATTGCAGCCTACAGATCACAGCCACATACCCACAAGCCTCCAGGTGACTGTAGCAAAAATGACTAGCTGCAGGCACTCATGAAGTTCTGTCCTTCCTTCCTTTGATGACTTTCACTTACCCTATGCCATTACATTTTTTCTCAAAAAAGGGGGGGGGAGTGAGTGGGAAGGATACAGAGAGAGAAAGAGAGAAACTGAGAGAGAGAGAAGCAACAAAGTTGTTTCTGGAGAAAGAAAACAGCAACAAGGGGGTAACTAATATATCTGAGTGCAGCTGAAACCAATGGCATAGGGACAGTGGGATGATGGGGGCAGTGTATCCCCGGCGACAATTTTTGGGGGTGCTGCCGCTCCTTGCCTGCCCTCCCTCGTGCACCATAGCCCCACCCCTGTGCACCGTAGCCCCCCCACACCACAGCCCCACCCTGTCTGTCATAGCCCTGCCCTCACATGCCATAGCCGCCATGTACCGTAGCCCCGCCCCTGCCTCTCTGCCCCCCCACCCCCGCTCCTCCTCCATGCGCTACATGCTACACCACTGGCTGAACCTGAAAGAATTCAAGGCTGATACACAGAAACTTTCCATAGCAGTTTCTGCCTCTCCTATTTTGCGAACAATGCAAAGTCCAGTTTAGCCTTTAAATGGTCACTTACCTGAACCTGCACAGAAAACAACACTGCGGGGGAAGGTAATTATTTGACAGTGTCCATGACAGAGATGAGAGTGATTGGTGACTGGTAAGTGGCACCAGTTCACAGTGTGTGATGGGACAGGACAGGAGGCTATTTAAGCCTGATTGCCCCTCCACATGCTCCCTTGGATCTTCTCAGCACAGCCCACTCTCTTGCCCTCAGTGCAGTGTAAGATTTATCTGGTCGCTTCAGGACTAGATAGGAACCCCCCCCTTTACCCATTTTCCCCCCATCCCATACTGTATCTGACAATTGGCTTAAGGTGATGTCATGAAATACGCTTTCCTCTGGCAGGTAAGGAAGGGGAGGAATGTAAGACTTTGCTGATCTCCTTTTAGCACCCTTTTGGTGTAAGGTAGGGCTCTGGAACTCCCTCTTTTGGGCCCTGTGTCCCAGAGGATGGGGAGGGACGCTATCCCTGAGGCTAACCTGAGATTCAGGCTCTCATGTAGGGCTCTAAGGCTTGGGTGGGAGTTCCCTAGATAACCTTCCCTTTATGCCAGGCTGAGGAGCAACCAATAGCATCTGGATTGCCCTCAGGGCTGAGGAGGTAGTCACAGGGTAATGTCTGACCTCAGCTGGACCCATACCAGGTTACTGTCCCCACTTGCTCCATTTCCAGACCAATGCAACTTAAATAGGTTACGTCAAATAAAGTGCCATGTATTTAACCCAAATTTCTGTGTCTGGTCTCATTGTTTCATGGTTAACCATCAATATTGTGTTGTATCAAATGAGAAAATAACAGCAGGTGGTTTTGTTTGTATTTTTGCTGTACTGTGCTTAGCATAGTACTGGGTACTATGCTCTGGTATTCATCCTATGCTCTGGTATTCCAGCAATGATTATGACAGAGGTGGAGACTTCCTGGTTTTGGTAGACCTCACTGATCCTGAATCTTTCAGGAAGGGTATCCTTCCTCTGCAATGATATCACCACCACTGAACATGCCACAAAAACCCTAAGAGATTTTGGTGGGAATCCAAAGCATGTTGGGAGCAAGTACCCTGCCCACCAGCCAAATCTCACTTTCAACAGCCCATCAACTCAAGAAGGCCACACAGCCATCTATGAAGATCTGTATGCAGCCCATGGGTTGACTGTTGCCCATGCTTACTTTATGGAGTCTCAGTCAGAGGTACATTTTACCCACATTTTTTCACTCAGTTTGCATTTGAGAAAAACAGATATGATCTGTGTCTAGCATTTCACAGGTGGCAGAGAGAGATTTACCAGGCAGATGAGTCTTGTCAAGATTTGTTTAAAAGTGTCTCTGTAGGGAGATATGTGCAGAAATCTCTAGTTACAAGAAAAATTGAAGAGAGTACAAGGCCTGCTTGCAAGCCCAAAGGTCTCACCTCAGTCCTGTGAGCTGCTCTCACCTTCTCCCATGAATTGGATGAAGGTCTCCCCAGTTCTAGTCAAACCCACAATCTTGAGCTCTCATCTTCTACTTTCTCTGCTACTTGAATTCTTCTCTTCCAGTCTTCTCACAACCATCTTGTGAAGCATGTCTTTTGGTGTGCTTTTTTTTTTTAAAGCAGGAGCAAAAACAAAGCAGGTAACTCTCTCCCTGAACAGCTTAGCAATTAAACCTGCAACCACTCAGTATCCTTTCCACGTGTGCTTTTAGGGCACCATTTGGCACTGACCCAAAGACAAAAGAACTTTGACTGTGAACAAATTCATATTTTCCTTTCTATTCTGGCTTTTTGTTATAACTAAGGGTTTTGATGACAATTTAACAATGGGGCAAGAAGCTAGATGGTTGACGTTTCTGCTATTAGGGATGATATAGCAGGAGCACAAATACTGTTTTTTTCAACATCTCAATTCTCTCTTCTTCTTCGTTTCCCCCTCCTCCTCCTCCTCCTCCTTCCCCCTTCCTCTCACCCTCCTCCTTCTCATTCCAGGAACAGGCATTTCTTTTTTTTGTGCTCAGCATGCCAACTGTTAGTCTGGGCAAAGCCATACTGTTTAGGGCTACTTTTTGTGCTGTGAACTTCCCACCAAGCAAGAGAGCTGAAGAAAACGTGACAGTCTCACATGTCACTCTACTGGCAGCACAGAACATACACTCATAAAGCATTCTGATTTATCTTAAGAGTTTGCATTCAGGGAAAGAGAACTCTGACATTTCCTGATTTCAAAAGTGGTGTTGGTTTCCTTGGCCAAGGGAAACAGAGATGGCAGTTTTGCTCACCCTTTCCCCTGCCTGGCCTCTGATGTAATTAGATTGGAACCTGCTCCTCTTGAAATGCTGATGTCTTGTTTCATCTTCAGCAGTACTGCTCTAAATACCCCACATTCAGACTTCATAGTGAAAATGGCTGTCTCCTCCTGGTCTCTCACAGTGGGTAAAGGAATATATAAATGACTTTGGTCTAGATCCAAAGAACTACATAATTCATTCATTCCATAATCTATTCCCGTCAATCAAAGCAACTTGGGGGGATTAATCTGACCTCCTCCTCCACACGCAAAGACACCACACTCATCCTTTGAAACAGACAGGAGTTTAAGAAGCACATTGCAACATGGCACGGTGGAGTTTTCTGTTTTCAAAGAGTGAAGAAATAGGCCACAGTGCCCTTCTGAACTACAACACCCAATCTGTGGGGCACAGTGCATCCTTTCTTGCTGGAAGGGAAAGCAAGAGAAGGTAAAACCATTGGCTTTTTTAGGCTCCCCCTTTTTTCGTATGTGTGGGGGGCTTGGATCTGTAAGTAATGATACTGCCACCAATCTTGGTAACATGCACACAGTGAAAGCAAAACATGGAGACAGTGTTGCCCACCAAAATTCTTGGAGGCCACATGCAGCCTACGGAGGGATGTTTTCAACCCCTGAGATAAAGGATTGTAAAAGGACTATGACAAAATTAATATATTTATTTTTTAAAAAAATTAAATGTGGCTGTATGGGTGATAATCCTACCTAGTTCAAGAAGAGTCTTAAGCTGTGACCCACAATGTAATGAATGGGAATTTAAACTGTGGCTTTGGCCAAGGAGGAGCAGGAACTGCACTGAGACTATTTATATCTGATACAGATAGATGTACGGGATCAAGCAGGTCACAGGCTATCCCTGCCATGCCCCTTAAAAAAATCTTCTGGAACAGCTCGTTCTCTGAGCAATGAAGAGACTTACTCCTATGACTACATATATCTTTGGCTTGCTTCCCCTCTATAGTGGCCTCTCCCCATTCTCAATACCACTGGGACCTCATTGTCCAGAGAATCTGCTAGCAGAGGGATCTATTCATTGAATCACATGGGACAAATGGCTTTGTGTTTGGGATGTAAATCCTCAACTAATTCCTCTTTCAATGTGGGGATGGGTAATTACAGTAGTTTTCTCCCTACTATAGGAGAAAACAAACATTCCTCTGCAGTATTCTCTTAGTATTCAAATGTCCCTAAATGTTTCAGAGGAATTATTCTGCATAGAAAAACACGTGGTTTGAGTTAGAAACCTTTTGTTTTGTTTTGCACAGAAAAAAAAAGTTTCCTCTACAGGACACAGTTTTTTGTTTTGTTTTTTTCTGCACAGAAAATTGTGGGATTTGCAGAGGAAACAGATCTTTGGCCAAAAAAAGGAGGGGTGTTTTGTTTTGTTTTTTCTGAACAGAGCAATTCTTCTGCAACACTTTGGGACATTCAGATAAGGGAGAAAATTGTGCAAGATTGTCACTGGCCTATTATTCTTCCTAATGGGATCTCCATTGACAGGAACCTGTTCTTCAACCTGAGTTTACTTTCCATTCCTACTTTATATTTTCACCTGATGGAATCATATCAGTGTACTGAAGCTGAAATCATTCATAATGCAACCTATACTGGATGTAATCCCTGTTAGGTTCAATAAAACATAAAGTAGAAGAAACATACCATCAAGGATTATATCTGTTTACTTCTTGCTTCCCAGTCTGTGAACAAGCTTTGAGTCATCATTATTAGCTGTGTGTGAGAAGCAACAAACATTGCTCACAGCCCTCGCTTTCTGAATTATGCAAGGATCATAAGTGCCTCAGAAAGAGACTGAAGGAGACAAACAGAGAGGCAGAGACCATCCACTAGAAAGAAGAGTATGACTAACCTTTCACTCCTGGAGAAGATTGTTATCTGTTCTGCATTCAGACAATGATGAGACTATAATGGAAAGTTGTATTGACTTCTTTCTCTCTCTCTCTATGCAGAGATTTTTTTTAAGCTTCAAACATTCATTGTTGCTTCATCCACATCAGAAAATTACCTATATAAATATGACACCTTTCATCTTTTAAAGCGAATTTTACACAGTATTGACAGTTTGGCAGGATGAATTCTTCTCACAGTTCCCAGATTGTTAAGCAACAGTGAATGGAAATCTCTTCTCAAAATATCTCAGTATGGAAGAACCAGATATAGAAGAGGTTTTGTCTTAATTATAAGGTTTTTGTCAGATGTAAGAATACCATTTTGGGTAATGGATTCTAGGAAAATAAGTTAACTGGGGCTGGAATTCACAATTACAGTTATGAATGTGTAACTTAGAGCAAGGATCATAGTATTTAGATACCCCTTTAATTCCTATGGCTGTATCCTGCAATATGTGGGAATTATTTGTAGTTCAATAAGACAATAGATCTCTCTGAAAGATAATTCCAAATACCTCACACAACTGTGAATATCAGCCATTTATAGGATGGAGCCATAAGCAATTAGAGTGGTGTCAGTGTGTCATAACTTTCTGTGCCACCCTTTCACCCCACCATAGGGACGGGAGAAAGACAGGGCCATGATGACACTTATGCACAATGTTGTCACAATCCTGTCTTTTCCCTGTCCCCAGGTGGCACAATTGTGCCGCAAATCATTGACAGATTTTCCCCGCCAATGACCAGTGATTGCACTGGCATCCTGCTGTGCACCTGCACTTACCTTGCTTGTGGAAGGCTTGGAAGCACAATGGCTGTGCTTCCTGCCCCAACACAGCCTGGGACAGTACCTGGCTGTGCTGCAGCAGGAAGAGGTGGGGCCATCATGCTTCCTGGGCCCCAGAGGCAGCCAATGAGGAGGGAAGTGCTCCTGTTGTGCTCCTCTCCTGACAGAGATGATGCCAAGACCCATGCTGGCTGCCCCTGTGATCAGGAAAGGTGGGAAAAGGAATATAATGTTGGAATATAATGTTTTGGTTTAGGAACTGAAGTCTGAATATCTCACAATATGCTTTCCCACTTCTTCTGTATACACTATCGATTGGCAGCAATAGCAATTCCATTGTTTGTATTGCAAAGTTCTCTGCAGAAGAGGGATCAGGGTATTTGGAGATGTTGTTGGAAGAAACAGGAGTAAGAATGCAACAGAAAGGGAAATCCTCATGCACTCTAGACAATAAGACTGTCAATAACTAGTAATCATAATCACTATATATCACTTCCAGGATAAGAGGCAAGCATGATTTAATCAGTGGGGAAAACTGGGTTACATTGGATAAATTTGGTGAATAAATGAAGAAATTGGGGGATTTTTTAAGAAAGTGTAAATTTCAATGCAAGAGAAAAACACAGAACCTTGTAATGAGTTATGAAACAAGAGCAGGAAGAAAATATAGATGGGATATGGTGAAAACCAACAAAAACTAGGCTGATTTTCAAATCCCAGATTGCTATTGTAATCCTTTCCTACCTGAGGCCTTCCCATGGACATCTGTGTGGCCACTGTGGGAAAGAAAACAAGCTAGATCAACCCTTCCTTTGACTTAGAAGATCTGGTATGTTCTTAAGTTAAATTCGACTAAGATTTAAGTTTATTTTTGAAAGTAAAAGGAAATTAAAAAGTGACAGCACAGAGTCATATTCACCTCTCTGCTTCTCAGTAGGTCAGCCTTCACTCTCTTGCCCCCTTTTCACAACTCTGCCACTTGAACTCAAAAAACAACCATGGGTTTTTCATTCTACATACTGAGAAAAGGTCCATTGTTTACTAATCCACAGTGGTGGTTGAGGGATTGCAGAACTCCTTACAGAAAAAAGGCCAGACTGGGCTCTTCTCTGCTTTCCCTTGGCATTTAAGCTGTGTTGCTGCAAAAGGAAGCTTTTAATCAAAATGGCTCCTGTTTTCCCACTTGTTGATATGCCTTTTAATTGCCTTGTAAATTATCTCATGTTTCAGTTAATCCATTTTATTTGTATCTATTATTATTATTATTATTATTATTATTATTATTATTATTATTATTACACTTTATTTTTAGCTAATTTGAGTTCCATTTTGGAGAGATAGGCAGGGTGTGAATCTAATAAATCAATTGATCAATAGATCCTTTCTGGTTGGATAAATATAAGTAATTGCCTGCATTTAACTTTAATGAGATCTGTAATTTCAGTGCTCATTTGCACTGAATTTTGATAATGGAAAGAAATAATAGCATCAATAGCATCTTAACCCATGATGCTCTTGTGACCCATCTTGAATGTTCTTCACAGTGAGATTGATGATGATGAAAAGCTATGGCCTTTTATGAAGGATGCAGTTCTTCACTGGTTTCATTCTTGAAGCAAACAGTAATTTTAGCAATTTTTCTCCCACTGTGATAAAGTCTTCAAAAATTGTGCAGTCTTCAAAAATTATTTGCAGCTTGGAAGTTATTGTACACAAAAACTGTCTGTCACATTTTTATACAGAAAGCAACAATTTCTGTGCCAGAAACAGCATTTTTCTGTATAGAAAATAATACTTTCCTATGCAGAAAATGCTATTCCCAGCACAGAAAATTCTGCTTTCTACAAACACACACTGAAAAAATGTTCACCTTTTGCAAAGAACAGGTTCTGAACAGTGAAGATTCTCATCAGTCCAGGATTCTCCTGATACTTCAGAAATACTTTCAAATATTTTCAAATATTTGCTTTGTACTTAACTCTGAAGCCATTTCCACACTACACAATTATAACGTAATTATTCTGCTTTCAACATCCTATGGAATCCTGGGGTTTGCAGTTTAGGGAGGGGCCAGCGTACTGAGTGTACTGCAGAAATGGCCTTACATTACTTTTTTTGTCTTTCATAGCAACTTTGATGGACAGTAACTGGATAATATTAGCATTAACTTTGTGCAACTAGTGAAGGTTGACAGTGGCCAACTGATGCTTACTCAGATTCCCTGTTCTGTCTCCAGTGGCTCAGACATTTTTTGGATCCATTAGTAGGAAAGACAAAAATCAACATTCCGTTATGACTGTCAACAGTATCCATTGGACATTTACAGAAACAGCTCTGCTACCAACATTTAAAACAAGGATGGGAACTTTGTGACTATCCAAGTGTTTTTGGACTGCAACAGTTAGCAGTGCAATTAATTTTATCCAAAGCTGAGGGACTACAGGAGTTGCAGTCCAACATCATTTGAGGAACCACACATTCCCCCCACCCTGGTTACAGTGTTTTAAGCTGAAGTCTGCAAATGCAGGTCCACATAAGCTGAAGTACTGACCTAGTAGTATTCACCATCAGTGATGTCAGTCACAGGATGTGATTAAAGACAGAAGCCGAACATCTGTGGCTAGAGAAATCATAAAGAAAATGGCACCCAAGAAAGGGCAAGTGTTCCTCTAGTTGTTCAATACACATAAGAGGAGAACTGGAGTTTCACCCAGGCCTTTGGAAAGAATAGAATTATTGATCTGAAATGCAGAGGGCACATAAATGTTAAAAATAAATCTGTACTCATTTCTTCCATCTGAAGAAGAAAATTATGTGCTCCTTCCTTGCACAGCAAATCAAAAGAATGAGCAATTTATTAGCCAGAACAATAGATCTGGTTTCTAATGTGCCTAATTCGTCACTTGCTAAATGTCTATACTGGGCCTGTCATTTGTAAAGAAGGAAATGATTGATCTGTGATTCTGCTGACACTGAAAAATAGAGCAAAATATGCAGATGAGGATGCTACTTCCCAAAGGCATACCTGAATGCTTGCTACTGCCAAGAAACTATTGGACATCCTTGAAGCCCTATGAATGCTTATACAACTTCATCTTAGAATTATTAATCTAGTGCCATTTCACCCTACACAGTTATAGCATTATGATTCCACTTGAACTGCCATGTTCACACTCTGTGGAATCCTAGGATTTACAGGCCCTTTCTGCAACGCACCTTTTCATGGAGCTGGGGTGCGGGGATCGCGTGAGCAGCCTCTAACATCCTAGTTCCTTCAGCTCTGCAGCTCTCGCATCCCGGTTCCTTCAGCTCTGCAGCTGCCACCTGCTCACGTGAAAGCCCCGCCTCTTCCTTCCGCAGTGCAGCCTGGGAGTTTCCCAGGCTGTGCTGGGGCAGAAAGTGTGAACGCCGTGGCTCTGGAGCTCTGCACGCATGGCAAGTGCACGCGGGGCCCCGGAGTGATGCGCAATTGCGCATCATTTACGGCTCAAAGCCAAAAATGAAAAAGTGTGTGAGTGGTGCCTCACAGCCCCTGGAGTGTAGCGCGATTGTGAGTGCATTGTGTGGACTGCTCCTCACATTCATGCAATGCCCAAGGGCCCTTTTGCATGGCAAATGCCGTGCGAAAAGGGCCCTAGTTTGGTGACACAGTATAGCTCTCTGACTGAGAATTCTAAATGCCTTTCCTTAAACTCCAAAACCCAGAATTCCATAGCATGGAACCATGACAGTTAAAATGTGGTTGGGCCCTTTGCTCAGGACCAAATTAGAGAGCATGGGTCATTCTTGTTTAAAAGATATCCTTAATAGCAATTTCTAGAAACACTGAAATTCTACAAATATATGAGAGAAAAAGAAAAAGAACATAAAGAAAACTTGAGATAGATGAATTAGAATTTTAAAAGCAGAAAAAGGGGGAGAAAAGAAAAAGAAAAGGAAAGGAAAGGAAAGGAAAGGAAAGGAAAGGAAAGGAAAGGAAAGGAAAGGAAAGGAAAGGAAAGGATCGACTTCCAACCTTCCTTTAATTGAATTATAACAATCAAATTGATTTAACCCTCTCAAATATAGTATCCAACATTTCTTTTCTGCCCCCCCCCAGTTCATGCTTTCAAGAGCAAGCAAGCAAGCAAGCAAGAAAGAGGAGAGGAAGGGAAGGGAAGGGAAGGGAAGGGAAGGGAAGGGAAGGGAAGGGAAGGGAAGGGAAGAGGAAAATGAACTTTCTTCTACCAAAGCTTAACTTATCTGGCATAATATCTCAATATCATTTTCTATTACATTCCATTACATATTATATTTCCATTGTAAATGATATTACATGATAAATGACATTAATACTAAGTGCTGCTTGCTGATTTGATTACATAATATTACATAACATTTTCATTAGCTAAAACTGTGGATCAATTCCACATTGTATGGCATCACTAAATCCAAATATTTCTATACCAATTGATATCATAAAATCCTTTACAGCATTTATTTACCAAGAACAGTTTTCATTGTCTTATATCTATAAACATTTAATAACTTAGTTTCAGCCAAATCTATTTCATTTGTAATACCTTGTAATCATCCTATCCATGGACTTTGCCCACCCCTACTTCTCAGATTCCCCTTCTTGGTCTGTACTACAGTTTTGAGTTCCTTTGCACTTGGTATTTTACGATAGTTGTCCTGAAACAACACTCATTTTTAAATCATCTTTCTCTCATCCCCTTCAATCATATAGACTAAATCAATTTGGTTACATTCAATCATCAAAGTAATTTGATTACAAATCAGTTTCAGATTAGCTTCCCCTTTATCTTCATTTTGAGCTGTAATCTCCCTTTCAAAAAACAGAGCTTCTTGGACTATATCTCCCCTAATTCACTAGGTAATCCCTCCATCAGTTTGACTTGAATTTGTCTCTCCATATGATTTACAACATCCTTCACTTCATATTGACAACTTCTTTATCCCACTCTTGTCTTATATCTCCCCACAGTTCTTCCTTGATCTTACTGGTGTCATTTCTCAGGACCTCTATCATATTCCTCTTCACGTTTAATAGGTCCACATGTAGCTCCTCTACCTTCCATTGTAAAAAGCCCTGAGAAGGTTCCATCTTTCATTCAACACAACAGTTTCAAAGTTAACAACCCACTTCTCTCTCATTTAGCTGAAAGCCACCAGCAAGACAGCCTTATCAACATCAAAGAGATAACATCTGTACTTTCTCCCACTGTAGTTTCTCCTTGTTAAAATGCAATTCATCTTACAAATAAGATAAAATCCAGTCTATTCATAACATACATGCACTTAAATCATTCTCATTTAACAGACCTCAACCCCCAATTTGTCCTGATCTTGTGAGGTGAACATATTTACTCAGCTCTTGATTAGATAAAGAAGATGGCTGAAGAGGCTTTATAGTTCCATTTTAATCAGAAGAAACAACTCCAAAAGTTTTTTTAAAGAGATTTTTAAAAAAAGACAGGTTGCCAATATGGGGCCATCAAATCCTCAGATCCAAACAGCTGCATTCGCAGTGAGGGCAAAAGATGTCCCTCCTTTGGTCCTTCCCACTCATAATGCATTTAGTCATAAGTAATGGGAATTCTGGACTCTAATGGATGATCTCCCACTCCTCCTTTAATCAAGGGAGTACTCTTTCAACCAGATCCCCCTAGCTGGCACTTTTGTCATGAAAGTTTTCCTTACTGCATAGCTGCAGCTGCGAATGTCTACCTGCTGGCCTGCTGGAAGTCAAAGGCAGATCATGAGTCATTCTGATGCATCTTAGTTTGAAGAATAATACATTCCTAAGCAATATAGGACATTTATGTCTATTATCCTTCAAACTATGATGCATCAGAATGACCCATGGTCAACTATGGGTAATGTTTCTTTTACAATTTCTATTTCATAGCACTGTGCTTAATATATCTATATAGCAAAGCACCTAGTATAGAATATAAATGAACCTAAGATGGTTGAAAGTAACTATAACATGGAAAATTTCTCAAAGAGGTTTCACAAAAGTGGGAGATTACAACTGTGAGAGAGTTGAGGCTTTCACAGTCATGTCCTTTGCTGAGTTATGCTGTGCTTCCAGAATATGGACTTTGACTCAGAGTCTGTAACAGGGAACGTTCCAGAGGGTGAAACAGGGGGCATGCCAAGACCTGCTGTACAGGAAAAGGTTACAGTGCCACAAACAGAACAGGAGGCAGTGCCAGCTCCGGCAGAGAGTCCTGCCCTTTCAGACACAGAAGATAACTTACCAGTATCCACCTTTGCTGAGTGCAGACAACAAAGACAAAACCTTCATTGATCCCAGAGAATCTATAACCGCCGACAACTACTCAGGCAACATCTGTGTTAGGCTACTGACCTATATAGCTGCCACCCTTCCCCGCCAAGAGTTCCCAGAGCTTATCTGACCTTCCACCCTGCTGGATGTGTTGCTGAAGTACATACCTGATTCTAGATTTCCCTGACTGACTTTGGATTTACTTGTCTTAGAATTCTCTTGAACTTTATTTATGACCTTGTGCTTACTTCCTAAAAGTAAGTAAGGAGCCAGGAGCTATTCAGTTTGTTTTGTTTGCGTTATCAGTTGAGCCACTCTGACTGAGATAGAACATTCACCGTGCAAAAGTACCAACACCATGTGACATTTTCAGTGACTAAGGCCCTTTCCACACTGGGCTTTTTAAATGGTGCAGAGCAACCTCCGACAGAGGTCTTCTGCACCGTAGAGTGGACTGGGGCGGACTACTTTTGCAGTTCCGCTCCTCAGTCCACTCTGAGCAACCGGAACTGGTTGTGCAGCATGTTTTTTAAAAACCTCTTTTTAGAGATTTTTAAAAAGCATGGAGTGCGTGACTCCATGTCACTCCGTTGCCGCGCTCTGGTGCAGATTCGCAGGGGCGCACTAGTGCATGCCTGCAGATCTGCCGGGGGCAGGCTTTAGGCTGGCGAGCTTCTCCGGATGGTGGAGAGCCTCCACCAACCGGAAGCCACCATTTTGGATGCCAGAGCAGTGCAGAGCGATGAGCTCGCACTGCTCCTCGTCCCGACGGACTCAACCGGACGCCAAAGAAATCCGGTGAGTCCCGTTTTCGTGCGGTTCCTTTCCCACATGCAGAAAGGGCCTAAGGTGAAGCCATTTTTGCAGTTTTAGAAGAAAACACCATCAAATTAATAAAAGCACAGATCTAGATTGCTGTCCTATGCACTCAATTGAGACAACATTCCCACATCATTATCTTCCTAAGAATCCAGCACTGAATTAGCTATAGCAGTGTTGATCTAAAGCTAACTAAACTGTAATCACATTGATTTAAAACCCCACTTTTAAAATTCATGAATCATAAATATTTCATAGGAGCCCTCCCCCTCATTCCTCCCCCAACACTTCCAGTTTCCTCTCCAGCATTTCCATGATTCTGACATGGAAAATATTTTGTAAAAGTTTTGCTCCCACACTCCCAGTTTCCCTGTATATTTCCAGTGTTTTTATTTCAGATAAGGGTACCATACCCACAAAGATAAAATGTGGAGAAGATATCTTTCTTCTCCAGAATTTTCTCATTTTTTCACAGGCCTTTAAATCTCTAACCATGGATTCCTTAGCAGAATCCTGATCCATAATATAACTTTCCTGTAACGCCCCCTGGGGTTTTAGAACCAGTTTAGAAGCTTCAGCTGTCACATACTTTGACAGACCTTGCATATTCTTTTTTCAAAACCTTTCTGCCAAATAAAAATCTAATTACAGAAAGTAAACAAAGGAAATATGGTGTATATATTCTGCTGTCTTTGAAAAGAAAAGAATAGTAGACAGCTTCAAATTAATCTTAACAGAACAGGCACTGCTTTAACATATAGTTGCAATGACAATAGAAAGCAATTGTTTCTCATTGTTTCCTCGTCTCTCCTGCCTTTAATTTGCCTCTTTTCTTTGTTTTGGCACTTGTGAATAATTCTTTCCAATGATTTTATTCTCCAAGATATTAATGCAGGTGGCCTTTTACATCAACATCACCAATTTCCTGGCATTTTTTGAAGTGCTACATATAGGCTTATTATTTGCTTACTTATTTCATTTATATGTCACCTTTCTCCTGGAGTGGGGCCCAAAAAGTCTCACAAAAAGAATTTGCGTTACTGGAATTTGGGTTTATGTTACTATTTGCCAGTGATGTAGACTCGAGTCGATAGACTCAGACTCAAGTTGGACTCAAGTTGCTTCAGTGTCTCAACTTGGATTCGACACGGCCATAAATAATGCACTGACTCAACTCAACTCAAGACTTGTATATTTTTAATGACTGACTTGATGCCCTTGGTTCAGTAACATAACGCATTCACCCAGAAACCTTATGACTTTGAACAACGCCTCCATCTCTTTTTGCCTACTGGTCACAGAGCAATCTCTCTCAAGCCCAAAGTGTTAGTGCATTTCTCAGAGGGGAACGGCAAACAGGTTAGGCAATGGGCTTGAGGCAGGCTTGAGGTCTGCTCAGCAGCCTGTCTCTGCTGCATATTGGAGGAGCCTTCTAAAATGTTTCCTAAGAGCAAAAGACAAGACTTGCCTCTAGAGTGCAGGGTGCATTTCTCAGAGGGAACAGCAAACGTGTTAGGTGTGACGAACCTGATGGGAGGGGGTCCTGACCACAGAGCCTCCTTGGCAACTGAGAGTGCTTAAGCTGATTGGCTGGTGAAATGGAACCTGGATAGCCCAGGGGAGGGGCTGGCGGAAAGAGGAAAATAACAGATTTTAACTGTCTGGGGTGTGTTTGAAGAAGAGTGTGATTCGTGGTGTGTTTGGGGAAGGTTGGAGATTTGAAGAGCTCTGTGGGAGAGAGAACTGAGGAACTGGGTGTACGAGAGATAGTGGATGAATTGAAAGAGAAAAGAGAGAGAAGAACGGTGTGCTGTTTATAAACATTTAGATACAAGACACATTTAAAGCAACAGTGTTACAATAAATGTTTGAAGTTCTGTGTTCCTTAAAACAGTGTCACAGAGTCTTATTTTGAATCCTGGAATATACATGCTACCAATAATACCATCTTGATTTTAGTGCCAACAGTACCACAGTCTTGGAAAATATAAATCACTGCTGATCCTTTTATCTGGGAGAAGGGCAGATTTAGGGAAGGTATCAAAGGGAGAGAGTCCTGAAAGGAAGAAGCCAAGGGGGGACAAGAGTGAGGAAGGGACTGTGTTCTCAGAAAGGGAGAACTGAGGAAGACCCATTTGTCCTGACCCTGGCTTGATTCAGAGATCTCCCTGGCTGTTCAGACCTGAACACAAAGAGGTGTCAGGCTGGGCAGGCCTTAAGTGAGAGGCCTGGGTGCACCTTTCACACTCAGCGGCACTGAGGGGCGGTGGTCCATGCACACGTTACATTAGGCAACAGGCTTCAGGAAGAAAGACCTTTCCTTCTTATCTTTTGAATCTTCAGTAATGGGGAGTAAGATAGGATCCTATGCCCCACTTCCAAAGCTGCAGATGGCAAAATTGCAAATGTGGAGAGCCGACTCTGCTGAAATTGTTAAAACTGAATTTATTTCACTCTATCCAATAATTCTGGAATTTTGGTTGGGGTATAAAGCAGGCTTCCAGACTTGAGATTTGACTTGAGACTTGACTGGAAAGTATCTTCAAGGACTTGAGACTTGAAGGTAGAGACCTGAGACTTGACTTGAGACTTGGAGTAAAAGAGTTAAATACATCACTGCTATTTGCCCCTACTATTTAGAGAAGGAGGCAGGAACCCTGCAACACCCCCAATCCATATACACACACCTGGTGTAACCAATGCTGATGTTTTACTCCAAAACATGGCTGACTCAGAGGTCCACACATGATGCCAGTATCTCCATTAAAGGTGGGTGGGAGCTAACCCTTATGATGTCTTTTACACCTATGTTTACCACTACCAGTGTAGAGAAGAACCAGACAGAGATCCAAAAGTAAGGCTAATTGTTTTTTGCAGGGAATTTCAATCACACACACAAGATCCAAACAGTCACAGAATCACACAGGGCTAACAGAAGCAAAAGAGAGGAAAGTTTTGGATAGAGAGATTTTCAGGGTGATGTGGGTGGTATTTACCAATCCAGAAGAGCAGTGAAGAAGTAGTGATGTGGCTAAGATGCAAGTCTAAGGATGGTACACAAACAGGAATCGGAGTGGCAACCAGCAGTCAGTGTACTGTGAGTTGGCTGGCTGAAAACTGGGGTTCAAATACTCTATTTCTGTCTGGAGGGCTAAGGTGCTAATGGCTCTCTAGCAGAGTAAACAACAGAGTCCAGAGGTTGGACATTGATTTCCGGAATGGGCTAATGGTCTTAGCATTAGGTGACTTAAGGCTAATAGCAGTTCTGATAGCTCAGTAATTGTCAGACAGGTGCAGGGACAAAAGGGAAGCCTGCCTGGCCAGAGAGAGAGAAGTTAAGACAATTAGCCATCTTATGGGAATCATCTAGACTCTATTGTTTCTACGAGTTTGAGTCATCAGAGGCTAACTGCAAGTCCATTATCACTGGAGTTTCCCAGTGATTTCCTGACCATGATCTGTCTATGTCTTGAGGTCTTTCCTGACCTTATTTTGAAAGGCACATGTGCTTTTTCCCTCTTGGTCAACATGACCATGCAACCATAGAAGAGTGTATTTTATATTTATGCCAATTAATATATTTTGCCAATTGGAGAATGTTTAAAGAATAGGAAAATGAGCTTCAAAAATGTATTTGGTTAGGCAAAAAAACAAGAATAAGGTTTAAAATATTACAGGATGCAAAAGAGCAAGGAGGGTTGGAAGTGCCGTCCTTGAAGATGTATTATTATGTAAGTTGTTTAGATTGGATTAAAGATTGGATTATATTAAAGAAATCTACTTTAAAAAATCTGGAAGAAACTGATAACAGATTTGGATGGCATGGTTATTTATGCTATAATAAAAAACGGTGAACAAAGATTTTAATAATCATTGTATCTGGAAAACTTTATTAAAGATCTGGCTCCAAATAAAACAGAAATATTATATAAAACTCCCAACTTGGACATCCCCTCAAGAAGCTCATAAGATTGCACTGATGAAGCAACAAAAACTTTTGACTTATCAAGATATAATAAAATGGGAAAGAGACAATCCAAAAAATGAAGTCGATAGAAGAGTTAAAAGCTGAAAGTCATGAGCTAAACTGGTTCCCTTGGCGCCAGTTGAAAGAAAGGTTCAAAATGGACCAAAAATTATATAGTTTTGAAAGACAAGGAAATGAACTAGATCAAGTGTTGAGAGAACATCAAAAGAGGAGAATCTTGAAGCTTTACAAATTATTATTAAAAAGGGACTTTAAATCTGAGTCAATAAAAGAGTCAACAATTAAGTGGTCCCAAAATATAGGTCATCCAATCAAGTTAGAGGCATGGGAAAAAGTATGGAAAGCAGACATAAAATTCACTCCAAATTTAAATTTAAGAGAAAATTATTATAAAATGTTACATAGGTGGTATATGATTCCAGAAAGACTTCAAAAAATAACCAAAAACAGAGATGTGAAGTGCTGGAAATGTGGGGAAAACTTTTTTTCATATGTGGTGGACTTGTTTTAAGGCTAGGAAATTTTGGAAGGGAATTCATGATGAAATTCAAAAAATTTCCAAAGTTAATTTTGAAATGGTACCAGAATTTTATTTATTGAATATATCAGGCCAGAACCCGGAGATTAGAAAACAACAGAAGATATTATTGTATTTGATCACAGCAGCATGGCTGACATATGCACAACATTGGAAAGATAAAACAGATATTCAATTAGATGAATGGAAAATAAAAATGTTAGATATGGTAGAGACTGAAAAACTAGCTAACTCCTTTTAAGAACAAAATGGTTCAAAATTTTGAAAGAGAATGGAAAAGGGTAATGCTTTGGCTAAATCTGTAAATGTCTGTGGATTGAATATACTCGTATTTGATAAGATATGTATAAAGGAGAAGATAGATTCAACTGGAAACTTTTGATATACAGAAGCAGAGGGGGGAATATAAGAATTATAATAATGATATATATATATATTTGTGTCTATATACGCTTTTATGTACTTTGAAAATAATAAAAAAAATATTTAAAAAATTAATATATTTTGCCAATTAAACCATATCAAAGTGGCGGGGGGTGTAATAGATGAACAATTCAAGTTGCAGTCCAATAACATCTAGAGGGCCATGCATTCCTCATCTCTTATTTAGATGTATATTACATTAGTTGATTCAGCTCTCATAATTTCTATCTACCAACAGAGCCATCCTCCATGAATGTTTCTAATGCTAGTTGTTGTTGTTTTAACTATCTAGCAGATAAAATCTTAGGCCCTTGGAAGACAAGGGTAGGATGGGGTATAAGTTCATCTGTGCCAACAAAGATCAGCTTGACAGGCAGACAGACACATCCATCAAGTCCCCATACAAAGCAATCTAGGGCAGTGTCAGAGCAGTCTTGGATTTTCTGGATCTAAAGTACCCTCCTACCCATGAAATATCCTTTGCATCTTTTGAAAATGTACACCTCATTTGGAGTACCTGCACATCTGCCAGGTTTACAAGGCATTTTTCAAGAAATAGAGCATCCGTAAATGAAAGCATAAATTTTGAAATTTGTTTGGCTAAAATGAGGGTAATAAGGGGGTAAAAAAAATAAACATGCTTTACTCAGTGCAAGAGAGTTGCTAGAATTAGCTAAATTGTATAAATAAATATGCAAATTGGTAGAAATGTATTTTAAAGGTTTGTGGAAATTCAGTGCAGATGTTAAACATAAAGGCTTGCAGTCTGATATGAAATAAGAAAGGTAAAAGAAGGGAGAAACTTAATGAAATTCAGACTGAGAGATTTTCACATCCTTAAGTCAGACTCTGTAATTTTGAATCCCATGACACCAGTGGGTTTATTGGTCTGAAAATGATAGATAGAGTTATTTAAAACTCTGGAGGACTAAAAGACTGGTTCCACTTTCATAGGAGTATACCACAAAGCTATAAAAGGGGTGGTTGTTTTTATCTCTTACCTCTTTCCACATTTCCACTGATAGTTGATCCATAAAGTGATAGCTATCACTTATCTTCTGAGAGCAAGCTCAGGTTAATGTTCCCCTATAGTAATCAGACATGCTGGGAGTTTCAGTCCAACAACATTTGCGAGGCCACTGCTTCACACTCCCTTTCTTCATGAAGAAGTACTTCCTTTTATCTATTCTGAACTAGTCAAAATAATAGAATTCATGTTTCATATATTGAGACAGTGGGGAGAAACATATATCTGTGGATTATTGGTATACCATTCATAGATTTTATAAATGTCTATCACCTCCACCATTTCCTTAGTTTTAGAAGAGCACTAAGATCATGTGCTCTCCATAAAAAAAGTTCCAAGTTCTGCAGTTCTCATCTCCACATAAGTATAAGAAAGACTCCTGCTTCAAATTCAAGAAAACTGCATCTAGACATTATAGGTAGGCCATATTGAGATAGATGAAGGCTTCATTCACTATAATACAGCTTCCTATTTATCTAAAAGATGCTTATCCTTACTGAAGTACTCAGGAAATGACCCAGCTTCATTTGGCTGAAATGCCACTTAATCTGATGCAACAAAGACTTCAAGCAAAGTTACACAGCTGTCAAAGATGGACACATTGTACACACTGTTACCCAATTCCCCAGTAATTGGAGCACATTGAGGTGTCCATGTGAGGGACACCTCAATGTGCTCCAATTACTGGGGAATGGGAATTAGCAAGAGCACAAGCTAAGCAATGCAAGAGAAGGGCAACCTAGCAAAATCTTGGACCCAATGTTTACGGGGTCAGGCCGAGTCAATAATCAAACAGAAGTAAATAATAACTGTTTTCCTTTATTTTGAAACACAGTCAAAACTTATGTATGCAAACATTCACACAGACCTAATAAAAGAAAGGTAGGAGTTGGATAGAAGGTTTTAAGAGGGATTTTTCAGGGGAAATACTACACCTGATCCTGAAGCCCGGTTTGTTAGAAGAAAAGTCAGTTGTATCGGAGATTCTCAGCACGTGGGAGTTGAGGGGAAGGCTTGGAGAGCGGAGCGACAGCAAGGCTGGGTGGAAGCCAGGAGTGATCTGAAGATACGCTCAAAATCAGGGAGTGTTATAGGGGAAAATGTGCCTGTAGGCTAGTCCATTCCCGGGGAAAACAATGTGTTTCGGGCTGGAGACAAAGCCTCCAAAAGGTCAGTATTTTGCATGATTGAATTATGACAGAGTTGTCAATAACACAGACAGTATGCAAACGCGGAGTGCTTGACAGTTGGATATTCAGCTCATCAAGCTGCCTGCTCTGGGCAGGGAGTCTTTTGCAAACTGCGTGCATACATAATGTGATCTTAAAAGGGTGCTTGCCTGGAGGTCTCCTGAAACTGCAGTCCGGAAATTACTGGCCTGCCTGGATTTGTTTTGTATTGTTCAGCTGTTTTCGGCCATGCCTGTGTGCGTGCTTGTCTGGGGGCCTCGCAAGCACATGGAAAGGAGTGGTCTGTGATGGCCAAATTCTTGATATCAAATGATATCTAATATATCACAGGCCCAGACTAAAAACTACAGTAACAACACCCTGTGTATTGCTACAGCTTGTTGAACACCTAGGTGCTTCCATTACAATCTTTACAGCCTCGTGAGGGAAAGTCTGCTCATGTGATGTCCATGAGAAGGGCTAACCAGCAATAGTGAGAGAGTTGCCCTTTAATTCTGTTCCTCAGACTGCTGCCCTTTGGCTTCAAACTATCCAAACTGCAGAGCTATTGTTACTCCGAGGGAGAAACCCTATCCCAGGGTATACAATTTTGATATTAAAATATGATTCAATGTGCCTGAGAGATCATCGGATGGGCACGTAAGGCAGCAATGGTCAAAGATAGAAAACCAGGTCAGGCCAGTAAAATCCCCAGTCGCATAGCCCCAGGAGACCTCAAGATGTGCAAACCCACAATAAACAAAGGGTCCTCAGCCCCTGAGAAGCCAACTTGAGAAGATTAGCGTGTCTGCCCGAAGTTGAGCAAATATTCCATCAGGCAAGGACTATTTACATGAAGTCACACCCCAAACTAACACAGCCGAAGATCCTGAGACTTTGGCAACACCTTGCAATCCCATCACACAAAGGAAATTACCATGGTGGAGCTTCGTTATCACTCCAACACTCATTGTTCTCCCCGGGAAAGGATTAGTCCTCCAGGTACCTTTTCCCCTACAAATAGTTCCAGTTTTTGAACAGTTCTTTGGATCACTCCCAGTCATCCCATTTCTCCATCTGTTGAGTGATCCCCTCAGCCCTCTCCGTGCTGAGCCCCACTTCTCCACTGCCTTCCTGGACCCAGGACTTCAGGAAAAGGTGCAGTATTATCCCAGCTACACCCCTTCAATATTCCCCTATGCAGTTTCCTCTCTTTTGCTTCTTAATAGGTCTTGAGTGAGTATGTGAGTGATTGTGTTGCTGCATGAGACTTTCCTTCAATAAAATAATTTATTGGACATTTTTGTTTGGTTTTTGGCTTGGCCTGACCCCGTAAAAACTGGGTAAAAGACCCCGCTAGATTACTCTGCCTCTTGCATTGCTATAGCTCATGCTCTGGCTAGTTTCCATTCCCCATCACGTGGAGCACATTGAGGTGTCCCCCAAGGAACCCCAGAAATCAGGGTAATACTATATACTGGTTAGGGAAGTCTGCCATCTCATAAATGAAGATGGTGCTATGGACTATAAATACAGAAACACATTCACATTAATTAAGCTAACACAACTTTAAAACTAAATAAGCCTCCAGTTATACACTGCTCAGTCTGTATAGCAAGTTCCAGGTAGTTAGAATCCATGGCTTTAGAACTATGGCTCTGTCACACACACAAAGGTACATTGTCTGTTATTGCAGAAATATCCCACAATTGCAAGTTATTATTCTCTAAACAAAACACCCCAGACTCCATAGGAAAAATGTTTTAATTATCATTGTGTAGGCTCTTTATGTCACATTTTCCATCATTTCAAGATCTCCCTTGAACTCATTTCTCATGATATCCTGTCAGTTGAAAGCTTGAAACATCAGCTGGGTTGGGTATTAAACTCCCTGATATTCTACTTAACCAATTTAATTATGTGAGGGAATTCTACTTTATTAAATATGAGCCACGGCTGGGCCTCCTTTCTCTGTCTCTCAGGTTTGTCACTCCAACTTTGCTCATTTTTATTTGACACAGCAAACACTAAATGTGATCAAACAGATTTTTTTCCAGTTTTATGATCAAACTTACTGAGAACATTAATCAATGCTTCACATTCAACTCATCAAAACAATTAAGAGACTTGGTAATAGAATCCAGGTATTATGAATGTCCCTTCACAAAATGCCTTTTGAAGGTTAGTGGGTGGTTTGGGCATCAGAGATGGCATGTTGCAAATAAAAGGCTAGCTAGCACTTTGAAGTCCTCACAATGTTATATGCACTTTTGTAGATTTCTGTGTCTTTTTTGATCAGATGACTAATCTGTTCTTTGATTACTATCTCTCCCATCTCGCCTCCCCAAAAAAATCAGTTCTCAATCTGGTTTCTGTGATACTGGGCACCAAATTAAAAATATCGTTCAAGTTGACTCAGGTTGAGAGACAGCTTTTGGCATTAGACATATTAGATGGTTTTTGTCAAGTGACTTCCCACTGGGATAACAATTTATGACAAATATGTCTTCAGCTTTTGTAAGAGAGCATGTTGTAGTATATAGCTGTGGATT
The DNA here is from genome assembly GCA_948472985.1 of Iguana delicatissima. Taxonomy (NCBI): domain Eukaryota; kingdom Metazoa; phylum Chordata; class Lepidosauria; order Squamata; family Iguanidae; genus Iguana; species Iguana delicatissima. The sequence goes on along the minus strand of CAOKZL010000488.1, from coordinate 1,290,791 downwards.
TGGATCAGACAAAAGAAATTGCAGATTCTTCTATGGTCTCAGACTCTGGAAAGGTACATTTCAAAATTAATTAGCTAAAAAGGCATTAAAATTAGTTAGCTACAATTAAACATTTTTCCCCAAAATGTCTGAAATTCAGCTACATACTTAATTATAGCTTTAAAAAAAATGCTACAAGCCATCGGGCTTTGGTACAAAACAATCTTTACATATTGTACCATTGTCTCAGTAATTTCAACACAGCATGATTCAACAGCACAAGTCAGGCCTTCAACTACGCAATATTCTTTCTCCTGTATTTAGGAAAATTACTTTAAAGTTACTTAGTAAATAAACTTAAAAGTTACTTTTGTACTTGTACAACAGAAGGAATGAACTCATCCTACATTAATTATAATAGAATGTAATTATACCTTAGTTATTGGAGAAAGTAACTTTGTTGTTACCCACTTCAGTAGGATACTGAGAGACTATGACCAGCTTGAACAGATGAAGACCATCCATGTGCTCCTGTATCTACCTGTTAGAGACACTGGATCTGCACATTGCTGCTTCTTGTTTCAATAAGAGAGATGGAACAACTCATTTTTCCCTGCCCTAATACTGCCATCCAAAAATAGACAGTTTATTGTTCGCTCATGTCTATATTATCCTCCTGAGAGAGAGAGATTTTCATTGTAACTTAATGCTGATGGTCTCAGCTTGAAAGAGAAGTTTCCATTATGATTTCAGGCTGATGCTACCTGGGGAATGGGAGAGACTTCACTAATTCTGTGATGATGGTGGCCACTGTGACCTCATGTTCATGTTGTCTGCCTGCATTGTGATCTCTTGTTGATGCTGACAGCTTGAAGGAGAGAGACTGGTCATTGGATTTTTTTTATTTATACATCTTATCCAAAGGAGAGAGACAAGACATTGAGACATTGTCTCTTGTTGCACCTCTGAAGGAAATAATGGTTATTTCGGTTTTATATTCAGGTTACTTGTCTGAAAGAGACTGTCCATTGTGATTTCATACCAACATCTTGCATCTGACAAAGAGTGGCCATTTTGACTTCCTGCTGATACTGCATTCCATAAACAATGACAAGCAAAATTAATCACCACGAATTCATGCTGATGCTGCCTGCTTGAAGAAGAATGAATAGCCATTGTGATGTCTGCTTGTTTTGTCTGACTCCATAGAGAAAGTCTGGGACTCCTTGTTGCTGAAAAAGAAAGACTTGTCATTCTATGTTTGTGCTGATAAGACCTGCCTGGATGAGAGAAACTGATCATTGTGACTTCATGCTTATTGCTAAGGCCATGCCTTAAAGGAGAGAAGCTATCCATTGATTGACACCATACTGCTGCCACATGAAGAAAAATTATCATTGTGACCCCATGATAGCCAGATTTATATGCCATGAGATTTTGTTTGGTGCTGCAATGCTGCAATACCCAATTAGAGACATAGGGGTGACTTGAGGAGAAAGACAATATGTGAACTACAACTGTTGCCTTGAGTTCTACTGTGCTTATGTGTACAAAGTACCTGCCAAATTCCTCCTATCCCAATGTAAGCAAACCATACCCAACTCAAATCCACGTTTCCATTGTTCCTATGAATTTCATCCATATGATATCTGCAGCAAGTTATTATTTTTATTTTCATTTTCTTATTAGCTTAATAATTGTTTCCTTCTGCTTATAGCAATCCCATCCCCACTATATGGCCATTTCTGCACTACACTGTTATAGTGCTATTATTCCACTTCCAACATCCTGTGGAATTCTGGGGTTTGCAGCTTACAGAGGTCAAAGATCTCTCTGGGTGAGAATTCTAAATGCACTGAACTGCAAACCCCAGGATTCCATAGGTTGTTGTTGAAAGTGGAACAATAGCACTATGTAGTGCGGAAAGGCCCTTTGTCTCCATCCCTAATTTTTATGCAGCATAGAATTTATATGCAGTAACAGTATTATTTCTCTGGAATTGTTACCCAGGTGTTCTATACACTATTAAAATCAGAGACCTAATCCATGTCTTCAAATGTGTTATAGAGTCTATAAATCCCATCAGGAAGTGGGAATTTAAGGCATGCGGGAGTTGAAGGTGTTCAGAGAAAACATATCAGCTTTTGCAAGTGTACACACAGACATGCATTTTCAAGTTGCTTGCTGATATGGTGACCTGATGGATTTCATAGGGTTTTAGGGGTTTCTTAGCTAAGATGGTTTGAAAATGCCTTCCTGTGAAATATAACCAACAGCACCTGATCTACTTGATGGTACGCATTTCCAAGTTCTACCTTGTCTCTGAAATTGAGGGATTTCTTATACAAGTTCATCCCATATGTCTGTCTGTCTGTCCCTTGATCTATCTATACATTCCATGCTGTGTTGGTGTAACCCCTATGAGTATTGGTTTGGACCAGTGGGTGTGTAAACACTAAGGAAGAAGCTATGCTTGCTGGGTAAATTCAGAAGGAGAGGAGAGGACAGGAGAAGAGCTGCAGCTGCCAGGGCTAAGGAGTAGACTCTTTTCACTTTGAATAAGGTAGTGGTATTTTCAGTTGTATGTTTAGGAGATAACAAAATTTGGTAGTGTAATTTCTTTATAGTTTAATTTCTATACTGATTTGCTTCTGTTTTGTATGTTTTATTTAGGGTTTTGATTTGCATCCATATGTTGCAATATAGCTGCACTGCAGAGACAGAAGATTCCTGCCATCAAGCCCTGCACTGGCGCATTGTTGGGTGCTTGGAACTTTTATGTCAAATTTAATAGATAATTGTATTTGTTGTAGTGTCTGTGTGTGTGTGACTTAAATTGTGATTGTGTTTGCAATATTGAATTGTAGTTGACCCTATAGAACCCAGAAAGAGGTACATCAGCAGCTAGGAACGTTACCTCTTCCACTCTGCTTCTAACAAGCTCCACTAAACCTCATAGGTTTACAGCCTGGAAAGTCACTCTTAAAGAAGAACTGTTATCATTCCTCAGTATTAAATTTTCCTCCATTACACTATCTCATGTCATGGTTTTACAGTTTCTCATTCCACAAGTTTACTCCAGAGATTTGGTGGAGCCTGTTGTTCACTGAGCTACTTATTTATTTTTATTCCATCTAAACAAGGAAGAAAATGGCCTTATTATTGGGAGTGAGACTTCAAGATTATCCCAAAAGAATTTTTGGAGCCTCTAAAGAAAAGTAGATAATGCTACTTTTGGAAGCAGTACACTTACTTGAAAAGCAGCCATTGAGCTATGAGATGTCACCAGTTGTAACATTATTTGGTGAAACAAATGCCATTACTCCTGCATCACCTTCCCAAATCAACAATATTATTAAGGATAATATTGTGACTTGTCATATACTATACCTACAATCAAACAAGGATTATAGAAGATCTGGCTACTCCATATAGATAACAGACAATTTGCACGATAATAAATGATAAGTCTTCCCAGAGCATAATATTACCTGAAAGAAAAGCATTGTAAAATATTTCAGACTTCTGTTGCAACATCTGATGTGTCCCAATTTGCTGTGTAAAATGCACATCTGGGACCAACACATCCACCATCTGGCCACTTCAGCTGAATTGTGCTCAATATGCACCCCTGATGAAAAAATGAAGCCATGCTAAACTTTTTTAAAAAAACAATCTCTAATTACTTTGAAGATGTTCAGTTCTGAATTATACCTACTTGTAATTTCTTGTTCCTCAAAAATCTCACAGAAAAAGGAAAAGACTGGAAATCAGTGGCTAGAGGAAAAATGGGTGGGATCCAAAGATATCCTTGCATTCACAGAAAGAGCTTTTGGGTATTCTTGAGAGTTATGGTTTTATTTTAATTATTTAATTATTTAATTAATTAATTAATTATTGTAAGAGTTACAGTTTTATTATCAAACTGATTTTGAAACCCTTCCTGGTTTCAAAGGAAGCATCCCATATAGCATAAGGATCTGACAATCTCATACACCAAAAAAGGAACCTAAAATCAAGGGACCAGGAGTCCTTGTATACTATAGTCATAATGCCACAATTCCATTTTAACTACAATGACAACATCCTATGGAATCTTGAGATTTGCAGATTGTGATGATGCTGTTGCTGTATGCCTTGAAATTGTTTCTGACTTATGGTGACCCTTGCGGCAAACCTATCACAGAGTTTTCTTGCAAAGATTTGTTTGGAGGGGGTTTGCCTTTGTCATCCTCTGAGGCAGAGAGGGTGACTCCAAGGTCACCCAGTGAGTTTCTATGCATGAGTAGTGATTCCAACTCTGGTCCCCATTATACCACTCAGGCCATTATACCACACTGGGTCTTGTTTAAATTTAGGAATGAGTAACTAGAATTCTCAACCAGAGTGCCTCTGACCAAAGAACAAGCCCCAAGTTTCCATAGTTTGCAACCATGGTAATTAATGTAGAATCATAGATTTATAATTGTGTGGTGTGTAAGGGAGCTAGATATTGGAATTCAGAACCTCAAGGGAGTTTCTAGATCATGTTCTGGAGAGGAGAAACCCCTGAAGAGCTATTGTGTCTGAGCTGAGAAATAACCAGTTACAAATAGCTTGTTACTAGAAAGGAATTTATTGCAACTAGTTATTCATAATCAGTTGCCTCCAAGTTCTGATACAATAATTTCCCCAAGGTTTTATCTTGAGTTTACAGCTAGGGATGTAAAAAAAATATTTATCGAACAAAAGAAAGTGTCTTGACTCACCCCAACAAATTAGAACTCTTTTTGCAACACTTTTCATGACATCTGAAACTTCTTACAAAAATTTTGGTTATGGAAAAAGATGTAAAATATGTTAGATTCAATGTTCTGCATTAAAATGTTATGTTTTGCAATTTTATTTTTTAAACAAACAAAGGTCCTAAAATGTGAAAAAAATCATTACAAAAACTTTTGTGGAAAGCACACATTTCAATTTTGTTTCATTCTTGTGTATAAGAACAACATAAACAAACATTTATATCCCTATGTATAACTAAATATCAGAACTTTACAAGAGATAACTTCACTCCTTTAGTCACCCCATTTTTCTCTTACAGAGCTATTCTATTTAAGACCTACATTACAGACTGGAATAATAGGATCTTCTCCATTCTGCATGCTATTGTAGATACCAAGTTAGCTGATGCATGTGGGGGGGAAATTTCAATTCATTTTTTATAAGAATGCATCAGAATCTGCATACTTCTACATCTTTTGGAGAGAATAAACTTTAATTTTTAAAAATCTGAATGCAAGAGAGATTTTATCTGATAATTTCCCCATCTTTAACCAGGAGAATATAGAAATGGAGAATATAGAAAGAACATAGGACAAAGGATTCCAGAGATGAATACACAAGAATGTGAAAACTGTGCCGTGCCAAATCAAACCAAAGTCCCATCCAAAGTTGAAGTTCTGTTCCTACAATGGACAGTCAGACACCTCTGGGAAGCAGGACATGAGCACAGTAGCATTCTTATATTTATGTTCCCCAGCAGAAGACACCTGGAAGCTTACTGGAAGTTAAATATAGCCATGAACTTGTTTATTCCCATTGAAAGTCACCTGCATTGGAGACCATCATGGCATCTTGTGAGAGCAAAATGTAACATTTAAGCATATACCTTTTAAAAAGTTAAGACCTCCATATATGGAAAAGTCCAGTTAACCGAAAACAGGCTGGAAGCTTAAAAGGTGATTTCCAGGTGAACAAGAGAGACGGTGACTGTGCTGATAGTGAACAGTGAGCATTTCACACTCAATGAGTTTGTGGACTATTGGCCCATGAATGAGGAATCCATCTGTATGCAAGAAGAACAACAAAATGATGATGGTATCCTTTGCCTGAAATCACTGTCTGACTTTTCCTCATGGTAGGGCCAACCTGGCTAATATTTTTCAAGATCCCAGACTAGAGTGAGATGAGCACAGTTCTTTCCCCACATGCATGATTCAGGGGACCATCCAAACTGGGGTATGTATATATGAATTCATAATATATGTACTCGTTAATGAATATTGTTTTCCTGACTGAACAGTGAGATGGATGGGCAGTCTGAAATGTCATTGGGTGCTAGAAGAATGTATCTGCATAAGAATATGGTTAAAAAAAGATTGCTCCTTCAGTATAAATTGCCCTATTTTGCACATGATGTCATGCTACAGCACTGGCAGCTGCCACAATGCTATTTACAATAAGGCGATGTTCCCTATACTTTAAAAACAAACAAACAAAAACCAGTAGAAGGAAGACGCAGTTAGGTAAGCCACTCGACATCAACTAAGGATATTGGAATTATTCCCATAAAGTTCCCATGCTGGACTTCAAGGCTGATTGGACCTTCTAGAAGTAAAGTTTTGTGCTTCCAGAGATTATGTTGTGTATTTTCCAGAGGAAATGGAGGAGCAATCACCATGTGTGTGTATGTTGTCTCTTGCTGTCCACTGAATTACTATGTAAGTACTAATAGTGATGACACTTTATTTCCAGATGTGTTTCCCACTCAATCAATCAGAAAACTTTTGCACATATTCAAGTTTCACAATAGAAATATGTAGTACACAGAAGGAATTTAAGGGCAATTTAAAGGGTAACAGATATAATAATTAGATATTTCCCTCTTTCTCTCTCTATTAAAAAGTAGGGTTGAAACTGATACAGAATGCTTCAAAAACACATATGGAGGACAGCATAAAAATGTCAGAAAGTTACTGAAGAGATTCTTCTTAAAAATGTGCAGAATTTGTGAAGTTGTTTACGGGGCGAAAAAATCATCAATGTAATTTGTTCGTGATCTCCCTTCATTGACAGTGGCAGTTGCAGAAGAATCTTCAGGCTTTCTTGAATTGAACCCCAAAATTATTCATGAAGGCCAAACAATTTTAAAAATACAGTGGCAGAATGGATGAAGAAGTGTCAAATCTCACGGAATCAAATGAAGAGGGAGACAAAAGCCATGTACTCTGAAATTACCAGAACCAGAGAGAGATACATATGAAGAAGATCCTTATCTTGCTGCAACACATAAAGTGCTAAATGAGAGTCAAAGACCTCCACGATCTTGGAAAGGTATTCAAAACTACATTAATAGAGACTGAGCTATAATTCATAGCAGAGGTCAAAGAGGAAGTTTTATGTTCAAGACACAACCAGATTAGTTAAAGCAGTGGTTCTCAACCTGTGGGTCCCCAGATGTTTTTGGACTTCAGCTCCCAGAAGCCCTGAGCATTGACCATAGTGGCTGGGGCTTCTGGGAGCTGAAGTCTACAAACATCTGGGGACCCACAGGTTGAGAACCACTGAGTTAAAGAGTGCTGTGAAGAAAGCTATAAGTGATAAAAAAAAGACTTCTTTGAGGAACTGAAAATGCTGCCAATAAAAACTTAAAGGAACACAAACTTGCAGAGAAGAAATGAAAGCAGACATTTAGGGATGTACAAAGGGATTTGAAAGTATGCCATCAATAGCACCAACATCAATAATAAGAAATTCTTTAAATCCTTCAGAGCAAGATGAAGCCAAGGAGACCACTAGATCATGCAATTAAAGGAGTTCTGAAGGAAGCAAAGTGGATTGTAGAGATTCCAAAAGAATGCTTTACATCTGCCCTCATTGCTGAAGATATAGGGCAGATACTCATGCCTCAATTAATGTTTCCAAGGAGGAGGGAGAGTCACTTGATGAAGTAACTTATGGTTTTAAGGGACAAAGTTATACAGAGATCAAAGATAAATTGCTCATCATCTAACTAAATAAGTAGCAGGTTCCTAAGATCAACCTCTGTGCCAAAGGAATGGAAAGTACTCAGTGCAAACACTGATTTTTAAAAAAGGATCCAGAGAGGATGTGAGACTTTACAGGCCAATTAACTTAACAGTTGTAGACGTTGTTACCTGGACTTCTAAAGGACTTTATAATTGTTTATAATTGATCAATAAAGTCTATATTTGTGAGTAAAAGAAAAAGTACTCTTATTGCTTGAAAAAAGGGTGAAGAAAATGAAGCTGAACAGGTATAATGGCTAGCACTCACAGGAGGAGCAATGGGTCTCTCTGGGATCTATATGGGGAAGAGGACATTTTAATTTGTTCTAAATGACTTGTAGATTCAGGTGAATGGTGAGATGGCCAAGTTTGCTGATCACGCAAAATTATCTGGTGTGATAAGAAAAAAAAATGTTATAAAAGTTCATGGAATTTGCCTAGGTGGGAGGATGGTTAGTAAAATACAAGCATAAAATGATAGATATTTGGACAAAAAATACCGTATTTTCCGGCGTATAAGATGACTGGGCATATAAGACGACCCCCAACTTTTCCAGTTAAAATATAGAGTTTGGGATATACTCACCGTATAAGACTACCCCTTTTCCAAAGCACACCAAATAAAAAATAAAAAAAACATCAGATTTGATTTCAATATGGTAATTTTAATTCAAATGCTTATGACATGCAGGTACTTAGCAGGAAAACTGTCACTTATAAACATAAGGCTGTTTGTCATCAAACATGTAAACATAAAACAGTGCAAGTGGATTAAACTTTTCCTAATTCACTCTAAAGCTGAAAGGAAGGATAAGACAATAAACCCATGGGAGCTGCCATGCTGTTTGTTTTCTAAGCTGTCAACCAAACTGGAACTGATGATGATAGGAGGAAGATAACAAACTATAGAGAGAGAGCAAGTGCTGGGCAAGTCCCTGGGCAATTAGCAAGCTACAGTATTTTTACAGGTTTTGCTGGCACGACAGCTTCCCTTTAAAAGCCTTCAAAATCCTCCTGTTCGTCATCTGATGTCATAAGTACATCAATGACATCTTGTGATACATTTGTAAGGCAGTCATCGTATGGATCAAATTCCGTATCAGATGGTGTGGTCTCAGCTTCGGCTTCCTCTTCATCTTGCCACAAGTAGTCGTCCTCCATACCATCTAATGAATTTGATATGCCACACTTCTTGAAAGACTTGATTACTGTTTCTGCATCAGTATCATTCCAGGCTTTTATGACAAACTTGCACAAAACATCCAACTGTGGAGCACGCATGTTTCCTCCTTTTGTGAATGACTTTTCACCGCTAACCATCCATTCATTCCACTGTTCTCGAATGCGATCTTTAAATGGCTTGTTTAGGCACACATCCAGTGGCTGTACCAACGATGTCAATCCTGCAGGAATAACTGCCGCATCTGTGTTTAGTCTTGCAAGCCTTTGCTTGGTGCTGGGAGTTAAATGAGCCCTGAACATATCCCACACCAGTAGACTGCGTTTTTGAATAAGTCCACCTGGTCGCCTGCTCCATACATTATCAAGCCATAGCTTTACCCCTTCTTCATCCATCCAACCTTTTTCATTCACATGTACAAAACAACCAACAGGGAACTTGAGTTTTGGCATTGTTTTTCTTTTAAAAATAATCATTGGTCTCAGTTTGGCACCATCAGCTGTGCATCCTAGTACCACTGTAAAACTGGACTTCTCATGTCCTGTTGTTTTAAGTAAAATTGTTTTTTCACCTTTTTGATGGACAGTTTTATTTCCAACCATGTCAAAATTCATTGGAGTTTCATCCATATTTCCAATACTACTTAACGCATAGCCATGTTTAGTGCGCTGTTTTATTACGTATCGATGGAAACTATTTAGTTTGTTATCAAGATCTGCAGGTAATTTTTGGGCAATTTTTGTCTTTTGCCTCAGTACCATATTATGCCTTGCCATGAATCTAGTACACCAGGATACAGTGGCCTTAAATTTGTTGCTGTGATCTGGGTTAGATTTGGCCCACTGAAGTGCAAACAAACGTATTTGATTTCGTGTCACTACATAACCATTTTGGCGATGCTCATTCACCATGTCTGCCACATGTTTTTCGAGTTCTGGCCAATGTGGGGTGCCTCTTCTTAATGCACACTTACCCCTTGGCATACTCTTTAATGCTTTTTCATTTGCTTTCCAGTCCCGAACCATCTTTTCTGTTACTCCATATTGTCTTGCAGCAGCACAGTTATTATGTTCCATGGCAAAGTTTACAACTTTAAGCTTGAAACTGGCTTCATATTTCTTTCTTCTTGCTGGTGGAGCCATGATGGGGTTTTGACTGTTGGACATTTGTATACTGTACTGTATGTACTGGTGCTACACTGTATGAACAGGTACTGATACTGGTGCTGTACTGTATGTGGTACCCAGTATACAACAACCAGCCCGATGTACCTTACTGGCAATTGGCTGGTTGTTGTATACAAAGCCTGCTTGGACTGGTCAGCCCTCCCTGCCTGCCCAGCCCTCTCTGTCTCCAAGACTATCAAAGTGATAGATCTCCCTCTTGAGGATTGCAGTGAATCTGAGAGGCAGAGAAGGAGGTACGGTAATAGGATACAAGGGCGGGCCAGGTGGGTGAAAGAGGCGTGTTTTTCTGGGCACAGCGCTGCTCTATGGCCCTTTTTGCAGTGCTGGCTCCACCCCCCGTCGTCCTCTCCTCCTCCTCCTTCCCGGTGGTCCTCTGCCTAGCAACAGGAGCAACTCTGGCCAGCCTCCCTCCCTCCGCGGCCGCTGATAGGCTCGCCCGATCCAGGAAACTCGGATGCCCCAGTCACTGTGAATGAGTTGTCCAGAGGGAGGGAAAGTGGAGCCGGCGCCCTGGAACGCCTCTTGGTGGGATTTAAAATATATGTGTGTATATATATATATATTATTGCGCATCTTTCATTAGGAATTCCTAAAATGAGCACATGGCAGCACAAGCCACTACTCTATACCTGTCTCTGGGTGGTAGATCCCCAAGGGTCTGGGGAAAAACAAGCAGATCTTACAAAGCCTGACGTCTCTCCATCTGCTTTAGGCAATGTTAATCAACAATCATTACCCTTCGGCTACAGAGAGAGGTATTAAGTAAATGCAAATGGCTAGAAAGGTCAGACTTTCCAAACCAGCCGTGTTCCAGCTGAAACTCTACATGTTTATCTTACAAGAGCCTGGCGAAGGAGGAAGCAGTGGAGGAACCAGAAAGGCTGCCCGGCTCCCATTCTCGGGGGGCGTGCCGCTGAGAGCCTCTCTTCTCCTCCTCCCTCGCCGTCGCTCCGGAGGAGCCAGCAGCCAAGCGCCGGGCTCACATCCTTGCAAAAAGGGGCAGCCTCGCCAGCCCCAGGCGCTTCCTGCCAGCCCCGCTGGACTTTTGAGCAAACTTGAGCCGGTTGCTCCCTCCCTCCCTCCCCCTTTTAATATCCCTCCTCCTCCTTTCCTGGGAGGATGTCCTCTGGGCAGTGCTGGGAGGCAGCGGCAGCTGCAGCACACTAGCCGAGCGAGTGAGCGAGCAAAGTTTCAGCGACACCCGGTGTATAAGACGACCCCCGACTTTTGAGAAGATTTTCTTGGGTTAAAAAGTCGTCTTATACGCTAGAAAATACGGGGGTATCTTCACATATATAAATATTGGTGAGTTCTGAGTTGTCAGTGATTGGCCAAGAAAGAGATCTTCGGATTTTCTTAGATAATTTGATGGAAGTGTTGATCTAGTGTGTTGCTGCCCTGCTCTATGTTGAGCATAATAAGGCAATAACTTGAAGACAAAATTGCCAATATCATGCTGCTCTTATACAAATCAACATCTCAAATATTATATAAGGTTTTGATTACTACATCTTAAAAATGATATTGTACATCCAGAAAGAAGTTAACTTCTTCACACAGTGCATAATTAAATTGTGGAATTTGTACCAACGTAAGATATAGTGATGATTGCCAATGTGGATTTCAAAGGAGATTAGCTCAATTCATCAATGTTAGGGCCACCAGTGGCTACTAATCAGTCTCTCTGTGTGTTTGTGTGTATCACATGTCTGGTGCCAGAGAAAAGTTGCCTCTGTATTACAAATTGAAAGAATATTCAAACATATTGGGAAAAAATGATTTTAAAAAATCATAAATATTGGAAACTCTAATGAGCAGAAGAAGAAAAATTTTCCCAGTCAGTGCTAATTCAGCACAAAATTCACAGGTGGTTGCTTTATGCAAAATCTGCACATGGTTTAGAAATATTGGCTGGCATTCTGTATTGCAATCGTGGGTTCATAATAGAGGCCCTTTCTGCACGATGTTGCTATTGCATTTTTGCCACAGGATGGCAGCGGTTGGCAGGCCAAGTTTCCACATGACTTCATGGCTGTCCCGCTGCCATCCTGTCACAGAGTGCCGTGCTTGCACAGTTTTTGCAAAAAAAAATTTTTTTGCAGAAAAAAAACCATTTCGCACCTGCAATCACGCGGAATTTCCATCACTTCTGGCCACGCAGAAGATGCGGAAGCTCATTGGCAGCATTCTTTCTGTAGTGCAGCAATGGAAAAAGCCCGGCGGTCTGCGGAAGGACGATGTAGCGCTTTGCGTTAGCTCCACTGACCAAAGGTGCAAGAGGGGAGCATTGCTAATGCTCTCCCTTCTGGACCAGGACTGCAGCGAGACAATAAGGAAGAGCTTCATCATGCAGAAATGCCCATAGAGTTACAGATTGGTAACTGGTCTCTATTCAGCAAGACCATGTAGACTGCATGCAGTAAGACTGCAAAACTACCACATTAGCTCGCTTTAAGAGCCAGCAGTTGAATTAAGTGAAAGCCTTCTGTTCAGCTTCCTATCAAGATGCAAAGAAGAGGATGTTTCCACCCACTTTCACTCATCTTTTTCACAGCCTTACTCACTTGCAGGAGGAAGGTGGAAATGTCAGCTTCCTTGTCTCCTGATCAAAAACTGAACAGACTTTCACCTGATCTAGCTGCTGACTCTTAAGGTGAGCAAGGATCAGTCAGGCTAGAAGACGTTCCTTTTTATACAAATGTGACTAAATAGCTAATGAAGAATATCAGTGATTATTCTCTGTGCAGAAAATTTTGTTTTCTGCCCACAAAAACATACACATTTTGTGCAGAATAAATTATGAGTTGTCAATAATACAAACAATATTGCAGTAGGAAGAAAATTAATAAAATTACCCACTGTTTATTTCAAGAAAAAAAGCATTAAAAGAATGGCATTCCTATTATGTATGGACAGAGGGTAAAATTATGTTGATGTCCCACTATTGGACAACAGGCCAGCTATTATGTGAACAAAATGTTGGCCTAACTGAGTCTTTGGTTTCATCTAGAATGGCTCTTCTCGTGAAAGTTCCTAAGTTTGTTAAACTTTGCTGTTTAATGTCACATGACATTATGTTAAGTCAATAGTCTGACATTTTGATTTGAATATTTTTTTAAATAGTTTTACATCCTAATATTCTATATTTTATGAGTATTTACACATTTACTAGTTTTTTGTTCTACTTATATATTTACTTTTATGTACTTTTTTCCTTCTTTTATAAATATTGTTATTGCTTCTAAATCTGGTTTATATTTACCCATTTTGAAACAATGTGATTGTTTCTTGTTTCTATTTAGTATATTTATATTCGGTTCAAATTGTATATTGTATGCTACCACAAATGAAATGTTTGTAAGTATTTAAACTATATGCACTCATTTCTCATTTTATTACAATTATTTCCCATTTTAAAAAATTAAGTTTGGACTAAGGTTTGGGGTAATAGTGCCTAGGCACCAAAATATCTAGTTCTAGTTTTGTCATTTGTACTGGCCTCAAGGTTTATAATGGCTTTCAACATCACGTTTGGTAAACCGGCTACAGAGAAAATACAAAGGAATCACTCAGTAAGGAACATAATAAGAAGTGTAATGGCCTAAAGCAAATCTGAAAGTTCAAATAATTTCCAATTTCCAATTATCTTGTATAGTCTAACACAGCAAATGTTGCCAGATAGTACTATTAGCATTTGCATTCTGAAAGGACACCATATGCAACTACCGAGTATTGATTATTCCCCTCCACTGGAAGGGAAATTAAAACAAAGGAAGTTGTGCCAGTTTGGGATGAAGCATGTACAGAATGCTTTTATCTGATTTAGGGGGACCAGACAAATCTCATTTGATTGCCAAGGAATGCAATTTTCTTGGAATGATAGATTGATGAATACCATAGTAATTAAAAAAAAAAAACCTCCACATATTTCTCAGGGTTAAAACTCAGTTATGAAAGTCTCTTATATTGTGTTGAAAGGTGTATTCCTCACACAGAGAAATCTGACAATGTCAGTCTTTGCCTGTCCTCTCTCTCCCTTCCCTGTACCTTTCCACAATATCACTCTTAATCCCAAAACAATCACTTCAAGAACAACTTATTTGTGGTCAGGGAACAAAGGAGGAAGCCTTCACCCATAGGAAGACCTTATAGCTTTTTCTTAGGAGACAGAAGTACACTATTTAGTAAAGAAGGATGAGTAAGATTTTTCATTCAGAATGACAAGTTTTAGTAAGAACTTTCTGACATTCATAAATTTCCTTGTAAATTTATCAGAAAGAACTTTGTATTTAAAAAAAATGTGAATGTGAGAAAAAGCAAACCTGACAGATCCATACATCCAGGCAGAATAGCTTGAATGCCTAGCTCTGAAAAGCCTGGTTTTGAATTTCTGTATATCCATCATGTTTGAAGTTTTGAATTAGGGCTGACAAGTGGTAGAAGATATGCTGAGGTGATGGAGACCCCAAAAGAATATTCAGCCCCTGGGCCTCTCAGTGTCTTGACAATATCCTTCCAGCAGAGAATGGAGAAACAGCTGGTACATATATAGAGTGGGTTCCACAAATAAACTGGAAATCCTTTCAGGTTCTTGGTACTTAGAGTGCTAGATTATCATCTAGTTCATTCTGAGAAACCTTAACCAGCCCAGATGGAATGCTCAGAACAAAGAGCAAAAATGCTCTCAAAACGGAAAACTGTTGAGGGAAAATCATGATTCTCTTTGGGAACAAGGTCACAAAATGAGGTAAATATTTGTGGTAATGAAAAGAAATGAGCCAAGTAGTTGTTGATACATGAGGCTATCTGATATTGTGCAGAGAAGAGAAGGATGTAATAAGGGTTTTACAAGGGGAAAGAGAGATCTTAGATAAGACCAGATCTAGATGCAGCTAGATAGATGTAATCATCTGGGGGTGAAAGCAAGCTCTTTAAGTGTTCAGTAGTGTACCTTAAATAAACCCTTAAGGAGGGAGTGAATTAGGTGACATCTTCCACATGTTAGTCTCCACATGTGGAAAGTGATAGACATGACAGTGAGACCCCCACTACACTCCCAATGATGTGAAATGTTTCCACCAGAGAGGAGACTCACCTCGTCAGATTGTCATTCATCATATGAGGAGAGCAATGGAAGTGATGATAGACAGGCACTAGGCTAGTGTGCTGCCCCTCCCTGTATAGTTATTTAAAAATGGTCTACCAGGTGTCTGAATATGGCCCTTGTGCCAACATTTCCTCACTCTATATAACATAACAATAAAATAAAACACTTGACTTGACACCACTACAATGACCATTTCCTTACCTCACAAGCAATAAAAGAACCAGTGCAAAGGCTGAAGGTCAGAAACCAAAAAAAAAAAAAAAAAAAGTATACACAGGAGTAGAAGTCCCAGGATGAAAAATGAAGCAACTGGATTATGAGCTGGGTTTTCAAGGAAAGCTAGTGGATGCTTCAGAGCAGTAGTGAGGAACACTCCTTCTCCAAAGCTTCCCACCAAATCACATCACACAAATTTGCCTGTAAACCCTGCTACTGAATTTTGGTAGCAAACTAGTCAAAACCCTTTTTGCAAGGAAAAACTAATCCTTCAAAGGGTTCTCCCATTTTGCTGCCAAAATTCAGAGCAAACCAGGAAATGCCCATTAAAACAAACATATTTCCTTAACTGTTCTTCTAGCTTTTCCCAGTTTGTTGATGAAATTTAGTGAGATGGTATGCTGGCAATATCAACAGTAAGCATGCAGTTCCCAAGTCAGCAGCATCCTATTCCACTTCAGTGGGTTCTGTTTGGAAAGACTGGTGAGTAATATAGTTCTTGGGCATTCTCAAATGCTGTTTGTATAATATATAATACCACTTATATGCATTAGCTTGCTTTAAGACTTTCATTTTTAACAACTGAAGAAGGCGAGAGCTAAAACATTTTGTTTATATTATATTTTTCAGTTCTCTTTGTTAATCACTTCAGTAAATAAACATATTTTTAGGGATTGATTACATCCTTCTGTTAATTTGGGTCAGTCTAGATGACCTCAGGGTGTGAGGGAAAAGCAGTTAATTTTCTCTGCAATTGAAGTCTCTCTGTGTTTGAAAGGAATACAATAGAACTCTGTGAGATAGAATGTTAGGGAGGATGGAATGTGCCTCGCTATGCTTTGCAACATTTGTAAGATTACTCTAGGAGAATGGTGAGAACCATTCTTTGACATGTGATGTCTTGCATTATAAATTTCTGCAAATGTAAAGGGGTGGGGCTCAGACTTTAGGAAAGATCCCACTGAGACATTGTGCACAATAAACAATTTTCTTTAACCGTGGGTCTCTATCTCTGATTCTGCAACATATTTGGGGGGCCCTGGTCTGGGATAGAAGGGGCCTTTTGCCCTCTTGAGCGGCAGCTGCTTCCTCTGGCATCTGTGCCCCCATTGACAGGGACCTTGAGTACCCCCGATTCTTTCATCAGATGGTCCTCCTTGTGGAGTATTGAGCCGGGGGAACAGTTGCCAGCTAAAGAACCCAGGGACGGTTTGGAAAATTGACAGAACACAGTCACAGAACACAGTCATAGGTAAGTGTGTCAAATGCCTCCCCAAACGCTGGGGAGAAGAGGGGCCTGATCACCCCCTTAGGATCCAGCCCTAGTAATTGGCTCCAAATGGGAGGGGCCAATGAAACCGCAGGATTCCTTAGACACATAGAGAAGATGGGAGGCTGTGGGAGGCTGTGAAAGTGTGTGCATGTACAGGAGTGACTGATACCACAGTTCCTAGAGCAGACCGTTGAGCATCCAGCTGCCTAAGTCGGTGTGAAGTGAAAGAAGTCTACCTCATTGTGTCGGCCCGTTGGGACCCCTAACCCACAGACCACCCAAACCCTCCCCTACTGTGTGTTGTCATTTTGGGAGCAATTTGGGTGGAGAGTGGCAGTTGACAGACACTGCTTCAATCAGATTCTGCCTCAATGTATGTTGAAAACTTCAAACAAAAGGGTTAAGTGGAAATTTTACTTTTTCTGGGCCTTTTGTATAGTTTAAGGTCAGATATTGCTTTAATGTATGTAGGAAAATTCCAGGAAAGAAAAAAATGGTTTTCTCTCTCTTTTTGGTGCTTGAAGCCACACCATCTCCCCATGGCCCCTCCTCCTCAGGCTCTCAGATTTAACCCCATAGTTGCTGTTTTTGGGCTAGAAGTTCATTTAGCCAAGAGGCTTGACAGAAATTAAATCAGTATGTTAATGAGGAAACAAACCTTTAGACCAGGCAAAGAGTGCAAGGCATTGAAAAGGCACGTCAGAGGCAGCACTAAATTATTTAAAAAAGCAGATAATGCAAGATTAGAATCTTCCTACCTGGGCTCAGCAAATCTGCCTCCAAGTAAATGGACACAGAAAGGGAAACTTTGGAAACATCATCAAAAACTCTGAAGACTCTTACAAAAACACTACTACTACCAGAAATCCCCCTCGTCCCTCCCTGCTGAAAGGAGAAATAGAAAAAAATCTTGAAAGCCTGTTTAGACAAACAATGCCCCACCCTCCCTTCCTTGCTTGAGACAGATGGAGTGAGAAAGCCAGCCCTTTGTAATTTATCAAGCAGAAAGGAGGGGGAAAGGGAGAAGTTTACGAATGACTGCCTTTTGGCTTTCCCCCTGACATGGAATTTTTATAAGGATGCAAAACTCCATCTGACATTGTGGGTTTTTGTTTTTTGTTTTTTGAAAAAGCAGGTGGCATAGGAGCTATAGACACATGGGACTTGTAGTAAATGGATTCCCCTAAGGCTGGGCAAATGTAAAGAACAGAGAAGTAAAGTATTAGATAGCCCCCCCCCCCGAGGAATTTAACACCAACCCCCAGAGACACCATGTCCAAGACAGCTCCTGAAGCTACAAGCAGCAACTCTGGTGGGACACAGCCAAGCCTCCCCCCACCTCCACCAGTTTCTTCACTCACTTGCCTGCTCGCCTGCTTGCCTGCCTCCCCACCGAGGAGACAGACTAGGGGAGGGGGGCCAGCGATAGCAGCAGCACCAAGGAATAAGAGCCACTGTCAGCATCTGCATGTGTGGCAGAGACCAGGAGAAGCGGTGGCTATGGCGGATTTCACCTCCCCAGCTGAGGCGCCGGCCAAGAAGGCCAGGAAAGTGATGGGGGAGAATGGAAGTGGGGGCAGATGCAGCAGAGGTTGCTCGAGGTATGTGAGGAGCAGAGGCTGACAGGATGCAGCTGAGGCTGGGTGAGGCAGCAGGGAGGAGGCATGCCCCCCCACAAGCGGCGGGGGTGAAGAGTAAGAAGGCAGTGGGAGCCAAGAAGCCCAAGAAGGCGAGGGCAGCAGAGGCAGAGAGCATGGAGGCGGCATGGCCCCCTCCCTTGACGGCAGCGGCGGCATGAAGCCCTGCAAGGCCTCGGGCCCCAGAGTAACAGAGCTGCAAACCAAGGCAGTGAAGGCATGCAAGGAGCGTAACAGGATGTCGCTGGCCGCCCTGAAGGTGTTGACAACCGTCCATGATGTGGTGAAGAGTAATAGTGAAGCATGGAAAGCATGGATGGCACATCTCTGAGTTGGGAGGAGGAAGGAGATGGGGCTCTTCTGAGAGGTGATAGGGCGCCTCTCCAGGCTGAAGTGGAAATGCATCTGCAAGACTCTGACTGAAAAGGCAGAGGAGAGAGAGAAAGGGAGAGTTAAAGGCTGTGGGACAGCCAGACTGACTTAATTTCTGTGTCAGCCCCAAAAAGCCCACACCATATGGGCTCAAACAACAGGCTTGCATTTGTCCACAAGATCATCAAAGATTAAACCACAGTTCTAGGAATCATCTGGAAATCACATTTTACCTGCAGACCTCAGAACTCAGGAAAAGTGGAGAGGATGAAACAAACTCCTGAAGACACAGTAGTTCAATGTATATGGCCCAGATAACAGCCCTGGCTATGTCTTTGGACTGGATGCCAACACAGGGCAAGTGGTATGATACCACCATCTTCCTAGCCCATTTTACAGAAACTTTTCACTCTCATTCCATGTGCAGCCCACAACAGAGAAACCAGGAGTGTTTTTGTTCTTCCCAAAGCCCCATTATGATAAGGCATAGGATGAGGTGCACACCTCACAGAACCATAAGGTTGTTCCCTTTTTAGCCAAAGTATGAAGCCATTTTGGGTGGATTAAGGAGAGACACATGGGAAATTTAGGAAACATAACTCTACAGGAGGGAGTTAGTGCATTAGGGAAAGCTATGAGTAAACCAAGGGAGTAAATGTTAGAACAGAGACTCCCCTTTCTACAGACACAGGCACACCCCTTCCAACCAGGCGATATGGGTGAAAGATTGGGGGCAATTTGGCCACGAGTGGAGAAGACCCTATCAGGTAGTGGTGACAACTCCCACTGTAGTAAAGGTGGCCAGGATGAAGCCTTGGGTGTATAACACTAGAATAAAAGGCTCACTTTGACTCGACTGTTGCCCCAAACATAGGGCAACCTGTGAAGAAGAGAATCATCAGAAAGCAGTAAGAAGATCTGAGACTAGGCCCTGTTTGTGCCTGCATACCTGGAAGCCAGGCAGCCAGCGCACGGCCAGATCTCCACCTGGAGAGGAAAGAAGAATAAGGACTGGGCCCTTCTGTGGTTGTGACCAAGGACACGTACCGCTCCACGTACAGCCAGATCCTGAATGTGGGAGACAATAATATGGGTTGTGGCAGGCATAGGAGGGGCAGGAAGCCTGGCCTACCTATTTTATCACTACAGACGGATGTTTTGTAGGATTGGAAGAAATGTGTGTATGGCAATTGTTGGTGATGATGAGGATGATGTTGAACAAGGGGGGCTGGGATATGAATCAATTCCACCAACTGGTCAATCAGATCTTGAACATCCTGAATGTCAGTAATGGCTGGGTATGTTCTCATGGGCTAAGCTTAGGAGACTATCCCAGTTGTAATGTAATGTTTGAAATCCCTGAATCTCTACAGGCATGCCCAGGAAAGCATCCCAATGTTGACTTCTTTAGTTAAAGCAATGGTTTCATTGAGTTATATGGGAATGAGGAGGGTTGGTCTTCCTTAATTAAGTTCTAGAAAGAAACCAGCTTTTACAATGGTAAATGGGTATATGGTTTGTCTTCTGGGATAAATTGGTTTGGCCACAGAGGGTATCACCTTTCACCCAGTACACTAACTAATATAGGTATGGGATAAACAGTTTGGCTGGGCAAGAATGAAAAGAGGTTATGATGAAAGCTATGGGTACGATCCTGGCAACACGTATCTGACAGGCTGGGAGTCATCATGATCCCCGTGGAGGGAGTTGCTTTTCATGTAAGGCAGATGCGTTGTTGGCTATCACCCCAGCATGAAATTGGTTAGACTATCTTCTATTATGTAAATGAGTTTAAATGTGAAAAGGGAAAATGCATTCTGAAATATTCAATATTAGAAAATTATCCTTGTAGTCTGCAGGCATGTGGACATGATTATCTGGTTTCCTAAGTAAGCATGGGTAAAGGTACTGCTTGTAGAATTGCTTTGCACATAAATAATGGCCTTCCTAAATCTGCTTGTCAATACTCTGCGTGTTAAAGTGTTTTCAATCTGTAATGATTAGAGTAATAGAAGGGAACAGCTGCTGTATCTGCTTTAATGGCACAAATGAAATAATTATGCTTGACTTGCTAAAGAATTCAGCATAAAAGGGGGGATAATGTGGGTCAGTCTAGATGACCTCAGGATGCCAGGGAAAAGCAGTTAATTTTCTCTGCAATTGAAGTCTCTCTGTGTTTGAAAGGAATACAATAGAACTCTGTGAGATAGAATGTTAGGGAGGATAGAATGTGCCTCGCTATGCTTTGCAACATTTGTAAGATTACGCTAGAAGAATGGTGAGAACCATTCTTTGTGTCAGTTTCCTTTCTTGGACATGTGATGTCTTGCACTATAAATTTCTGCAAATGTAAAGGGGCGGGGCTCAGACTTTTGGGAATGATCCCACTGAGACATTGTGCACAATAAATAATTTTCTTTAACTGTGGGTCTCTATCTCTGATTCTGCAACACTATGATTCAGGACAAGCTTTTGCTTTTTAAACATACACACATATACACAGTCAGTATCAGAGTCTTATATATTTTACTGAAGTTTTTTATATTCCTTAAAGAAACCCCATGAGTCATTTGGTGCAAGATAGCAATACGGTGACATAATTATAATCAGCGAAAGCATTTAATAAGCCACTGTAAAAATGTACAAAATCATTATGCAAGCTTTTGACATTCATAGGCTCCTTCATCAGGCATGGGTTTTAAGTCATTTTAGGGAAAGAAATGTGAGTATGGAAGGTAACAGAGATGGATTTTTGTTGAGATGTTAAAACTGAGGCCACTTCCGCACTAGACTGTTATAGCACTATTATCCTATTTTCAACATCCTATGGAATCCTGAGGTTTGCAGTTATGGGAGGGGCCAGGATTCCATAGGATGTTGAAAGTGGGATAATAGCTGTAATGTTTCTTGCTGCCTAGTCAGACACGTCTTGTGTACAAGTCTGCACAGCCTGGGGGATTTCTGGATCAAGCCAGGGCGCGCACACACACACACACACACACACACACAGATCTGCGTCTATCCTCCCCCACTGGAAATTGCAGCACCCATTTCGCTATTGTCCCCCCTTTGGCCTCCTTCTTCCAGATTGATCTCCCTCCCCTGCTTTCCTTAAACTCTGGCCCTTCTCAGAAATAAGGACAAACAGGCTTTTAATCCTAAACGAAAGTGGTACTCTTGGTGCTAATGTAGTAATGGTAGCATGTAGAATCCAGTATGTAGAATGACACTCTGTGAGACTGCTTTTATAAAAAGAGAAAGTCACATTTTATTGAAACACTGTTACTGTAACTTGTTTGTATCTAAATTTTTATAATACAGCACACCCCTTCTCTCTCTCTCTCTCTCTCTCTCTCTCCCCCTCTCTCACTATGCTCAGCTCACTTACTGTCAAATATTCACTCTGTTTCTCAGCCCTCTAACTCAGCTCTTTGTCCCTCACTGGACTCTTCTTCCCACTAACTCCCTCCTGTGTCAGTTACATTTCCGTTTCTCCTCCCCCTTGGTTCGCCCCTCCCTTGAGCTCCCCAGGGTTCCATTTTACCGACCAACCATTTTAAACCACTCTCGGTCACTGTGGAGGCTCGGTTACCATGCCCCTCCCTTCAGGTTTCATCACAATAGTGCTATAACAGTCTAGTGCGGAAACGGCCTGAGTGCAAGATGGTGGTGGAGGATGGTTTGAGGAAGATTAGGCCTCACCCCTTGCTAGGCATGAGACGTTTGGGATCAAAAAAGCAAGGCAAGGAATAAACTTTTTTTCTATTGTTACCCAAAAAAAAAGGTAAGTCCTTTGAGCTCTAGCTCATATCTGTCCTATGCGAGGCTACAAGCCGCTTTCTAGGCAGAATACAGTGAGTCCCTTGAGAAGTCTCTGTACTGACACATATGGAGACAAAATTTAGATGCTGTAAATGGTAAAAAGTGCCAATGATATCCAATTTCAAACAGACGTGCAACTATTCTGACATAATGCCAGCCTCAATACTGACCCTCCTGAGAACAGGAATCCTTAGAAGGAAGACCAAGCAGGATACATTCCTTTCCAACATGTAAGCATCCTTGTAGCTTGTAGAAAGTCAGTCCTATTAAAGTATACAATCTCCATATTTGAGGGTATTTTTTTTGTCACAGTTCAAGAAAAGAGAATGCTGGCATCTTGTTTAAGATCTGTAAAGGCTCATAGCTGCTAAGGAAGACATCCGATGGACACTTGGGACCACCTGGACATAAAGCTGCATCAGTATTCAGCTGAAGGGATATGAGAACATTTTCTTGCATCTATTACTATACCCTTTCCCCATCTATTTGAAATCATTACAGCTATAAGTTACATCACTAGTGGCTGTGTTTTCCTTCAGTATACCTCATGAGACTCATTTGAGCAGGAAGACCTTCATGAATCAAGCCCTCCAGATCATTTCAGTCCTTTGTGATATCATAGGGGTGGGATTTTCACCAAGGGAGGACAAATAAGTATTGGAAGGTGGACTAGAAAGAGGCTGATTATGAAATTGGCCCTGAGTAGAATCTGGGTAAATGGGCCCCAAATTTACACAAACCTTTGCTAACCAAGTAATATGGTACCCCAGCATTATTTTTGGACAGTCAGGCAAGTAGCAAAAAGAGCTGCATCTCATATGGTCATACCTATGACACATGAGTAGTGAAGCTCATGGAGAATCCCTGGGAAATGTAAATACCAGAGCTGATGGAATTGTCAACACTTGCAGTAGAATATCAAAGTACCACCTGATTTAACCCATTTCCCTTCCCCAGTCACAAGAAGTAGCCAGTGGCTTCTATTTCTGTGATTCAGAGAATCTGTACTGTGTTTTATACCAGCCTTTACAAAAGCTATATAAGGTGCTGAGCATATTTTAGGGATAAGGTTCAGAACCTTGGATAAAGCCTGGAATGAAGTTAGGGCAGGTTTACCCATCACTGAAGTGTAAGTCACCAGCAGCTTCATTGTCTATTTCTCTTCTTGGGCATTTCAGCCAGGGATCCAGTGATATCATGAAGCATGGCTATTTCCCTGATATTATTGCGGGAGCGGGGATGTGTGCCCATACTCCTTAGTGTCATCTAAGCCACAATGAAGGGTCAGTGGCATGAATATCTGGATAAGCACCATAGACTTATTCCCCATGTTTGCTGTAGACTCAAGGGTTCAATCTCCTCCCTTTTTTTTCTATTTCTACCTTGCCCTCATACATAAACACAAAGACAGACACAAGCCACAATGAAAGCAGAAATATTGGGTCCTCACAGCTACCTAAGGTTATGGATGAACATAGCTTATGATTTCTTATTGTTTGAAGCTGGCAAGTTTATTTAATAAGGCAAATGAGGTACTGAATGTCAGGGCTCACCTTGAATTTCATTTTTATTGAGGTTAATGAGATCAAAATACTCATAAAAGAAGGGAGCTTCTTGCATATATTTGTTTGAAAGTGAGCATTGCTCCCATATAATATTTGATTACAGTGTTCAAACATATGACCTACAAATTATTTATCTTCCGGATCATGCATACTTAACTCAATAGATCTTGCAGATAAAGCAAACTTGAGGTGGCAGAATGTTCATGGCATCCTTCTGAGAACTATCCAAGAGAAAATAAATCAGGCGTAATGAGGACGTGCTTTAGCTTATATTTAGACTTCTGATTTAAAAAAGACAGGGGGATTATTAAACTGAAAACATATAGGAAGTGAAAAGGAAAAGTATCTTCAAACATCTTTAAAGAGAATGGCTCTCAGGCATAATAGAGTACTTCAAAAGGCTGCCTTGTAGATCTAAAAACTGTGCTAATGGGTTGAGGGCACCCTTAGCTACCATTTTAGAAGGCTAGAGGGGGAATGGTTTGGCGGGCGGGGGGAACAGATGGAGGTAGTCAGGAGAGACTTGTGGATTTCTATCTGGGACACCATACCTTTTCATCTATGCCATGAGCACAGTACAAAACAGAATACGTGTGTGAACATGATTTTCAAGATTCTATATCAGGGTCCATCATGTTACACAATTAAATGCTACTAATCCAATTTAACTGGCATAGTTCCATCCTATGGAGTCCTCAGGCTTGTAGTTTGGAGAGGCACTAAAACTCTCCAGCTGAGAATTCTGAATGCCTCTTTCTAGACTACAAATCTGAGGACTCCATAGAATGGAACCATGCTAATGAAAATGGAATCATGGCACTACAGATGAGTAATCTGCATGGGCCCCATGTTAGAGACTGTGACAGACAAAACAGGTGCCCACCCTTCACTGAGTTTGGCCTGTCATAGTTCCAGACTGTTGCAAAGCAGGAGAACTGGACTGGAGAGGAGAGCAGAAAAAAATATTTGGCACTTAAAGCCATTAGCATAAGTTCTGGCCGGGTAAGAGAAACATGATAGGACTAGAGTGGTGGTGAAGGTTAGTGAGGATACAATTCTAACAGAGTAAACTGAACAGCGAGCTGGCTTGGTTTTATATTCAAGGAGAAATCTTTGATGGGGTAAGGGGACTACTATTTAGCATTCAGCCTATTCTGGGAGGAGATTTTTTGGATCTTAGTCAAAGACACATACATTTGCCTCTTCTTGTAACCACCTTATTTCCCTTAAAATAAGCAGGTGTGGGTTCTGGAGAAGGGATGGAGAAGTAACAGGGGTTTCAGGTAAGAAAGGGTAAGCTGGAAATGGGTTCAGCCACAGGGAGCAATTCCCATATTTCTATGGTAGTGTTTCAAAAGTTTCCCCCTCTGTGCTTAGATTAGGGTCAGTTCATGTTTTGGGAAGAGACATCTCATCCTGAAATGACTGGGTGAGACAAATCCTCTTGGCTTAGATCACAGGTTCCTGGTAGTTTAGGGATGGCTCTAACTGATTGTCGTGGTTGTTATTGTCACATATATTTTGATGCTTCTTGTTGCTGTGTGTCTTCAAGTCATTTCCATCTTATGGTGACTCTAAGGTGAATGTATCATGAGGTTTTCTGGGGCTGAGAGTGTGTGATGCACACAAGGCCAGCTAGTGGGTTTCCATGACTGAGGAGGGTTGTCAGGGTTATAGTCTAACACTCAAAAGACTACATCATGTTGTCCCCCTCTGTGTCTCTTAGCATACTGAAAATCACATCCCAGAACAGTGTCCCAGAATAGTGATAGTTCTTGCCACTCTGGGGAAAGCACAATGCATGGACAACATGTGTACTTGAGTTATCAAATATGGCAAATCCCATAAACAAGCTTCTACACAAATTGTTGTTTTCCATCAAATGATAGTAACACCTCATGGCTAAAAAATAAGTGAGAGCTTTCTACAACCTGATTCCAATAGAATTGTTACTGCTTTAGCTACTTCTTGTATTCTGTATAATAAATCCGATTGTTTTAATGCCAGTCTGTGTCTGTTACTGGTTGCTGGCCTAAACCAATACATATTATACCTGAAATCTAACTTACCACCATTGTAAATGGTGCTCAAGAATCCAGTTGAAAGTATACACATTTTAAGCAGAATGAAATAAGACAGTAGCCAAGAACATGATTTATTTCTCTCTCTCCACTTGAGAAGTACACTGCACAAATATCCTGAAGGATAGTAAAAGGAGCTTCTGGCAAGAAATTAAACCTTGATTCACCAAACATCCCATCAAGTAACTTAAGGCAATGTCCCCATCAGCTTTGCAAGCTGGAACATCTGGAAAATGAATGCATGAATCATAGGTGCATCTTTCAGGCTTGGCCTCAGGATGTTGCAGACATCACAGATGATAACTTCATGCTTTTGCTCTAATGTTTATTTCTGCTTCTAGTTTCAGAAATAGCACTGCAAAAGATGGATATGAAAAATTCATCTTTGCTTTGAAATTACAAGGCTGTGCATGATGGCCAGCAGCCTGCAATAGTAATGTAAGACCTTTACAAAATAGAGCATCACAACTGAGACCTACAGCAAAATGATACCATATATCCTGCCACCAAACAGGACAACTCTCTTTTGAGGTCCCAACTTTGTGCCCCCTGAGTTTCTGCAGTCCTCATTGGGAATTTGTGTATGTGTTTGTGTTTCCTTCACCCTATTAGGGTGAGAATTCTTATGGGTTTCATTGTGGGTTGGTGGTGAAGATGAAACAGTCCTTTATCTAATCTCTTTCCATCACCATCGGCAGGTAAAGACCTTACCCAAGCCTTTGAGCACTATCTGTCTATTGTGGAAGGTCTTTCAGTTGGACTGTGTTGTGTTTGTGTTAGCAATTGTGTCATTATTAAATTTTAACTGCTTTTTAAAATTAAGCATCTTTTTAAAATTAATGAAATGAATGTTTTTAATGTGATTGATTGTTTAATTAAAAAACTTTTTTTTAACTATCCATAGTTTTAACTGTATTTTGTTTTGACTTAGGCCACTTCTGCACTACGCTGTGATAGTGCTGTTATTCCACTTTCAACATTCTACAGAATCCTGAGGTTTGCAGTTTAGGGAGGGATATTTAGGCCATTTCTTTACTAGCCTGTTATAGCGTTATTATTCCACTTTCAACATCCTATGGAATCCTGGAATTTGCAGTTTATGGAGCGGCCTTTACTGCAAACCCCAGGATTCTATAGGATGTTGAAAGTTGAATAATAGTACTATAACAGGCTAGTGGGGAAATGGCCTTGAGAATTCTCAATCAGAGAGCTCAATCAGAATTCCTCAGGATGTTAAAAGTGGAATAATAGCACTATAACCGTGTAGTGCAGAAATGGCCTTAGATTTCTGAGGAATCCTCAATCCCAAATTGGGAGAAAGGTGGGATATAAATAAAATAAATAGGATGAAATAAAGAAATCTTTGGATCCCCATAAATATGTTGATCTATCCCTTTTGTTGCACAGTAATAGGCTGTTGGCTTTTCCTTCTGAGTCTGCTTTATGAGGAGGGGGAACTAATCTTCCAATTTAGAAGCTACTTGATTAGCCAGTACCAGCATGATTATGACACACTTCCCATTCGGTTCCTTGAAAGCCTTCATTAAACATTTATTGCCAGATGTTCATTGCACAAGACTTGCAAGCTTTTGATTATCTCTCTTTTTGGACAATCTAGATAAATATAAGCAATGGTGTCCCATTTAGAGAGGAACTCATAATAATTTTCTCTCTAATCCAGGTTACCTCTGTGAGTTTCCAGCAATTTGTGTTCTAGTCAATGAACTAACCAGGAATATTTATTTCAGTTGGATTTGTCTGATTTTTATAAGCAGTACTGATATCTTGAAATTCCCAGTAGATATTTATTGGACCTTCTTATGGTTACTCCGTCACATATTGACTGAAGATATTAAAGATGTTTATTGGTCAGTAGTCTAGAAATAAAGTTTGGGAGCTCATAAAATCTTCTTCAGCCTGAAAGAAGAAACAAAGTCTGAAGTGTGACAGGACATTGTGAATGATGGGAGCTATAGTTCTTCCAAGGGATAGTAACAGCTTCCATAATTCCTCTATACCATGACATGCTATTGGCCAAGGTAAAAAAGAAGAGAGGGAGAAAGAAACCTTCTTTTTTCAAATCTACTGTAGCTATTGGTGATGCTCCTATGCTGCTATGATCAGTGGAAGATAGGGGGTGGAAACATGTGGAAGTTGTTGGACTGATACTGTTCTCATTAGCTCCACCCACTGTCCATAATATCTGAGGCTTCTAAGCAGCCTGGTCAATCTTGAGGGACAATGGGAGTATTTGAATTCCATCTAGAGGGCCATATGTTCCTAATCCATTGAGGAAGGTAAAAGGTGAAGGTGCTTGTGCTAGGTGAGAGATGGTCCTGAATGACACCTTTCAGTGACGAAGCTTGGGTTTTCTTCCTTCATCCCTCAAAATTCCCAGTCCATCTCGAGGAGACCATCCAAGGTCTCACCCATCTCCATTACTTACTTATTTAAGACTTGAGATTTAATTTTTTACATTATTATTATTATTATTATTATTGACTAAGATCTTAAATTAGCTACTTAGTAAAGCATACTTAACAAAGTAGCATCTCCTGGACCAACCCTCCCAGTCCGACCTTATTAGCCACCAACTACTATGATCAAGAGAAGTCTGTTCTCCTATCAATCAGGACACAGCAGATTAATATTTCCATCTCTCTCCCACCAGCAATTTCTAATATGACAACTGGAAGCAGGATCCTCATTCCAATTCCATCTCACACTGGAGACTGCTGATGGAAAGGAGATGGAGGAGATGAAGCAGTTTGCTGTACCCCAATCAATAGGAGGACAGACCTCCATCGCTCACAGTGGTTGTTAGCCTTTAAGATAAAATTAGGGGACTTTTACTATCATTGCAATACTGTCACAATTGTGAACACTCAGGATTTATAAATATGAATCACTTTATGGGTCTGTATCTCTAGGTTATGAATCTGTAACTACAATACTGGATTCAATTATCATTATTATTGGTAGTAATAACATTCAGTAGAAATTTTTACACAGACTTTACTTTGATTTCTATCAATCAGTATGACACAAGTTACATAATTAATTTGAGATATACCTTGGCTGAGAATGCAGTCTAGGATGCTATTCCCACTTTTCTATAATTTGTATCCTACAACTGTTTAGGTAACTGTTTCTGGGTTGCAAATGATTCCAAAATTATCTTCCAGCACTAAAAACTATGCAAATGTATGCTGAATTTCTCATCCCTTAAGAAATCCAAGAATGGATGCACAAGAGTTTATTTAGAGTTGGGAGGGGATATAGCTAAGGATTTTTGAATATAGTTTTTCTTTTCCAGTGTTTCTCAATCTTCTGAAAGTTTTTGTTAACGAGTTCTCAAAGTCTTAATGAATTCATACTCATCACCAGGGTCTTAACACTCCACTTTGAATCCAATCTTTCCTGGTAGAAAGCTTGACCTTTAATCTTCATTTCTGAATTGCTCTGAAGGTACAAGTATCATGCTGCTTTGAGTTTACCCTTTGTTTTTTGGGAGTCTTCATTCATCAATGCACAAGCCTAGCCATTATTAGAAAAATGACTGACATTTTCTTGGTTCCTTGGTGGATGAGATAATCCTCCAAGCCATTTAATTTTCCTATAGTGATATGAATCCATCCCTCAGGAAGAAGAGGGTTAATGTTAATCAGATCACTCAACTTACATTTACTTTCCTAAGGAACTATCGAAAAATAATATGCTGTGTGGGAACAGGGCTGTAATTATTTCCTAATTTCACTTTCAAAGGAAGCCACCAGCAATTTTAGCAATTTTCTGCTCCCTGCAAGAAAGTCTTTAAAAATTGTACCATTTTCAAAGACTATTTGCTGCTTGCAATTTACTCTGTGCAAAACTCACACATGCTTTTTTTTGGTACAGAAAGAAAAGCATTTGCTGCGCAGAAAATCTGTTTTCTGTGCCAAAAAAAAAAAATCACATGCAAATTTTGTGCAAACTAAATCCTGATCTGCAGAGATTCCCATCCATCCAGGATTTACTTCATCAGGATTTTCTGACACTCAGCAAAGATGTTTTTGACTGTTTTTGATGTTTTTCAAATATTCTTTCCATCCATATGCACAAATTACATTACTTATATAATCTAAGCCCAACACAAGTAACCATGCACAAAGACAGTTGTAGATTGCATCTTAGTGTGTGTGGCCATTTCTGCCCTATACTGTTATAGTGCTATTATTCCACTTTCAACATCCTATGGAATTCTGGAGTTTGCAGTCAGCCAGAGAGCTCTTTGGCCTCAGTAAACTACATACCCCAGAATCCCACAGGTTGTTGAGAGTGGAATAATAGCAGTATAACAGTATAGTGTGGAAATGGACTTAGCGTAGAAAGCCTTAGATGGCTCATAAGCCAAGTACCAAGGGAACAACCTTTCACACAACTGACTTTCCAGGATTCCAGATCAGCCAGGGACACTCTGTTTGCAATACCCCAGGGCTGTGTGGCCTGTAATACTACTACATATGTCAGGTCTTTCTTGATGGTAATAACTTGTTCATGGATTTTTTTCCCCATTAGAACTCAAGTTGTCTCCTTTGATCCTGAGTTTCAAGAACCAGCTAAAACAATATTTTTTTTTAATCTATAGGAACCTTCAGGGAAGGAATATGTGTTTTCTTGGCCTTCTGCTGCTCTTTGCTCGCCTGGCTTTTATTGTATTTTGTCAGACTTTCAAATTTATTATTATAGACATTTGTAATCTATGGTTCTACCTGTATGCTTATATGTAGACTATTAGCTGGCCTGTACTCTTATGAGGAAAGGTTGGATATAAATTAAATTTGATCATAATTAAATCTGCATCCTCCCTGTCTGGTGTCTGACATGGTAGTTTAGAGGATCACAAGGCTGGAGATGGAGTAAGCCAAATTCAGATTGGCTTAAAAATAAGCCAAAACATATTATAATTTGCTGTAGGGTGGAAGCTCAGCAGATTATTTCTGACTCAGTCTGATACAAGCCTGTGGGAACTTGCCCATTGCTACTTAAAATAAACTCTACAATGATTCCGTTCTAAAAGAGGACATGTAAAGGCTTGCTAGATACAATCCTATATTTATAAAGAGATATTGACATAAACTTATTTTTAATAAACCAGGTTCTTTTAAAAAAAAACATTGGGGAAGGTGAGAGAAATATATAATACATTCCATCATATTTTCAGTGAGAAGGTTTTGATAATTCTGAAAAGAGAATTTGGAGGTGAAAATAAGTGATTATGTTGTACAAAAATGGTTGCATAATGAAATGTTGGTTAATGTATTGCTCTTCTGTAAATGGAAAATCTTCAAAGGAAGTAGTATAAAGAACAACAAAAAATAATTGTGTGGGAGAAGAGGTAATTTGGTAGCCCCACTGATAGACAGGTGAAAGTCCTCTTTGTTGAAAACATCATTGCCTAAATATATGGAGCTGAACTGTGGCTCCTACTTGATATGAACTAATGGAAGGTAATAGAAATTCAACCTCTAGAAACTCTCTAGTATGTCCCCTAAGGCATACCAGCAGCAATGAGGCTAAGTTAGGCTTCATTACATTCAGGCCAGGATATGTAAGATGCCGATAATCATAAGCTAGATAAAGCTACATAGGACACATAAGTGTAGGTTTCCTATAAATTCCTGTTTACATCTACACAGGTAGCCCTAATTGTTGAAATGAGCTGTATGAACCATCGCTTGTTAAGTTTTGAACAATGGGTATAACATCTGAATATTACCAAGCCTGAGTTACAAGACAACTAGAGGGAAAAGCAGAGCTTAGAAAGTTACTTTGAAAGTAATCAGGTAAAGATAATATTCCCAAACCCAAGTAATTAATTATTGATATAGTTACTGTTTTAAAGTAACACTTCACTTTCATGCTTCTCAAAAGCAACTGTAATAGCTACTATTCTATTGTTTCTAGTAATGCTGTTACTTGCTTTCCCATGTAAAAAGAAAAATTTAGTCATTACTTTTCTTGGTAGTGGGAGAGGCTAAAGGTGCTTTCTTTATGCATTTTCATTTCTTTTCTTTTTTTTTCAAATTTCATACCAATTTCATACCAATTTCTTACCTTGGAAAAAAAAAAGGAACAAAAAGGAGGCAGTGTAGAGATAACACAATGTTACCAAATTTTAGTAATGTTAATGGGAACAAGTTATTTTTGAATACTTTGGCATAAATTATGAAAGAGCTCTGGATCTTTTAGCCTGGGAAAAACTAATTGCAAGTAACTAGCTATTTCAAGTACCATTTCCAAGTTCAGGGCAAAATATGTGATTCTTACGGTATCAGTTTTTGACCCAATTATGATCAAGAAAGACCATATCTTCTGGAATTCACATCTTGTCCTTTCAGAAAAGTACACATGAGATCGGCATTTCAGGGCCAAATGAGATGCCATGTGGGGAAACATGCCAGATGTCTCTCAGTGCTCGCTGTTCTTGTTTTGCCTTTCATACAGCTATGCAGGAACCCCTGAAATTGATTGGAGAGAGCTGGGTAAGGTCAGAGTGTTTAAACCTTTCTCTGCAGGCATCTTTCCCCCAATTAAAGTCATAGAGACAAATGCCAACTGCTTTTTCTCCCCAAAGGGGCAACAATATATGGACCTGGCATCTTATAATGCTGAATTTGTGAAGTGATAAAATAAACGCTAGGGAAGTAGATGAGACTCCTGGGGCCTTTTGGAGGTTTCCTCTCAGATATCAGATGCTGCCTTCAGTCCTTCTCCCCATTCCTTTGACTGAAAAAGCTCCTAAAGCTTCTCTATATCTCATGATATAAGGTGGGATACAAATATTTTAAGAAACAAATAAAAGATTTTTAGTTTGAATCTCTATTTAAAAAACTAACCATGGTTAACTAAAGCTGTATTTGAAAAATGAAAACATTTTTAGAAATAAATAAAACAATTTTAGTTCAAACCTCTATGTTAAAAACTGACCACAGTTAACTAAAGTGTTGGTTGTGTTAGAACAGATCTAAGGCTATTTCTGCACTACAGTGTTATAGTGCTATTATTCCACTGTCAATATCTTGCGGAATTCTGGGGTTTATAGTTTACTGAGGCCAAAGAACTCTCTGGCTGAGAATTTTAAATGCCTCTCCTTAAACTGCAAACCCCAGGATTCCATAGGATGTTGAAAGTGGACTGATAGCACTACAACAGTGTAGTGTGGAGATGGCCTAAGCTGTGTCACAGTTAATGCTAGCTGTGGAAGGGAGCAGGAAGGGCTATAAAGGTCCAAGGAGGGGGAGGGACAGAGAGCAATACACAAGCCCATGGATGACCTTACATTAAAAAGCAAACCATTTACCAAATTATGGTTTGGTAGCTGAACAATGGAAGATGAGGGCTCACCTGAGAAGAGTTCAGAATAAGAGAGATGAAGTTTAACTGAATCTAGAATCTAGAGCTTACACATACCCTGCAAAGCAAACTGGTAAGCATACTTAGTGAGTGGAATCAGGACCAACTGAAATGTTGTTCTGCCTCAAGTAGAGCAGAATTTGGAAATAATACATCATGTGTAAGAATCTTACCTGTGACAAGTTACTGCTGGGAGGAAATGGAGGTGGGTTGGTAATGCCACAGTATATTTTATCATTTCAGGTGGCAACTGACAAATTTATTTCTTCCTGTTACTTTGGCGGGGGGATGCCATTCCCAATTACATTAACCATACAAAATGATGAGGGAGGGGAAGGGTTCCTCTATCTGGGAGGGAGTATAACAAGGGGTCCATGCCACCCAAAACACTGCAGGCCTTTCTTCCTTTTTTTTAAAAAAAAATGATTTTAAATTCAGCACTACTCTAAAACATATAATATTATAACACATTACATATTACACATTTCAGTATTTTTCTATAATTATAACAGTCTCTCCTTCCCACCCTCCTTCAATCCCCATCGATGTCTTTAAAGGAAATTTTAATAACCATTACCTAAAGCGTGGAATATTTTATCAGTAGTCTGTCACTTCTTTGTACCCCTTTTCACCCTTGACATTTTCAATCCAGAGGCCCCCATTATCCCACCAGTTTGTTTCATTTATTTGCGCATTATAGTTCCCTTTACTTTCCCTTAGAAAATCAAATAAAAGAGATCCTGCTATATATAATGCGTGCAGACCTTATTCCCAAACCATAGCCCATCTGCACTTCAGAGAGAAGAAATGACAGGAAGGCTTCAGCATGAGAGGCAGAATATCTCTTCTCCCTGTCCCCAGTAGTAAATACAAAGTGGACTCGGCAACTGCAGGAGGATACCCTGGTACTGTCCTAGCAGGCCACACCAGCATATCCATTGAGGAAGAAAGCGATGTGATATCATTGACTGTTTGATTTTCAGCTGATTTTTATCCTTTGCTGTTTTGGGGAATACATGGGAGGGAGGCTTGAAGTTAAGGAATGAAGATCACTACATTTTGCAGCAATTTTGACTCATTTTGAGTGAGTTTTTGAATAAAAATATTGCCCCTATTTAAAAAAAAATGGGTCTGAGCTTTTTGGGGAGCTTTGGAGGGGTGTCAGGAACTGCTCCTTGGGGATTAGCTTGCCTCATGGAGTCTGTGGACTGTGCTTTTCACACCTTTGATAGGAGTGAATAAATAATTAACCATTTGCTGTCCTTCAACAACACATAAAATTAGCTGCTCAAGGTGGCCATCCCACTCAACCTAACAATAGGGTTAGTGGATCAAAGAGATTGTCCTAACTAGATAAGCTCCACCAACATCTCCAGATAAAAAAATACAGCATTAGCTCTTTATGGGCTGTTCATGGGCAACTGGTATCTCCAGAAACCATATTTCCTGCATTCAGACTTCCTTTACTTTGGGAGCAATAGATCTGAAAACCAACAAGGTCTTGACCCATGTTTAAAGCAGCAGCAGTGTGCCAGAAAAGGCATGACTTTGTCCAGGATGAGTGCGCATGAGGAAATGGAGAAAATCTGTATATTGAATAGTGAAAAGCAGTGTGTGGTTTTTTGGGGTTTCTACCTCTTGATAACTCTGAACTCCAACACTTCAAAGAATACAGTGGAGAATTATTAGGGCTGCTAGAGTAGCCAAGCAAGAGAATGTTGAGGAAGAAACAGCATGCTATGGGCCACTTTTAATTTCTCTGCTGTAGATGAACAGTGCATATCTTCGCAGATCTGTCTGCTCTGCAAAACACCATGGAATGTTATCTTGGCATGACATGTAAATTATAGAACTGTGCAGAGGGAATGGAGCACACTGCCTAGCAGAACATCACAGGAGCTGCTAGGTTATTTTGGAGGGGATACCTACATTGTAGCAATTTATACGCTTTGTAGAGCACAAATGAATGGCAGGAGGATGGCTTGGAGAAACTTCTCCATGGTGCAGTGCATAATCCTTTGAGGCTGTGCCACAGGAGAGGATGAATGAGAGACGACGTAGAAGGAAAGGACATACATGAGAAACTGTAGAGAGAGCAATGTGAGCAAACTGAGGGTGATTCATGTCTTATTTTAATCTTGTTTGATCATTTTCTCTGGTGCTCTTCTCCTTTCCTTTGTATAAGTTAAAACAGGTAAGCCAGTCTTTTTATTGGACAGCAAATCAATCTGCAGCAGACAACAGGCAGGATGCTTGCTGTGTCTCCTAGGAAAGCAAAGGCAAGCAGCTGGCATCCTAACATTACTTTCAAAAAAAGTTAAATACTGAAAATCAAGCTGAATTCTTAGAAAAGCAGACAGCCAAAAATACAGCCCTTCTGCAAATTCCAGAGACTTATGGCATCCCCAGAAAGTCTCCAGCACTACTGTGGGGTTGTCAGAGAACTCACCCACCAAAAGGGCTACCCTTGCCACTCAGCACAGTGAGGGGTTCAACCCAAGAAGCAAGTGCTGACGGTTGATAGAGGACAATGCTGTGTATTCTCCTCTACTAAACTGTAGTCCTCAGGCACAGTGGACAATTCTGATCTAGTGACAATGCCAGAGCTAGATTCTAGGGTCATCAAATCAGCTTTTGTTGGTAGAATGGAAGATGCCATCTTGCTCCTCAGCTCGGGCAGAAAAATGTGTTGGGCCAGCATTGCCTACAGAGATATTCTCAAGGCTTTCAGAGCAGTTCTTCAGATAAGGAAGAAGATATGATGCACATTGAGAACTGATAGTTTCTGAAGGACATTTCCCTTGCCTTCCTCAAGTGGGGTTCAGCAGAGCTCAGCTGCATCCTGTATGCTGTTCCCATTGTTTGAGCTCATAAATAACTTCATTTCTAATGTAGTTGCAATGATTGTGTGAAACAGTTACACACAGTGAAGTTAGGTATATTTTTGACTCAGATTTCATAGTCCTGCTTGTAAGTACAGCTCTATAGATTGCTAAGTGAGGCCTTCAGATGGCACTACTGAATTTTCAAGAATTCCAGCTGTGAAATCTTAAAGAGGGAGAGATGGAGAGAGAAAGACAAGGACAGATTGCAGATGGAGTGGACAAACTTTTCAAGCAGCTTCTTAAATCTCAATTTCTCAGTCCAGCATTAGTCCAAGATCCAGTAAAATCACAACTTGCTCATACCTTTAAATAAGCAGTCCTAGGTGCTGAACCTATTTCTGGAGCAGAGATCAGCACCTTGCAGAACTGAAGCCCTTTCCACAACTCACCTTTTCACGGAGTCGGGGTGCAGGGATCACGTGAGCAGCCTCTAGTGTGTGGTTCTCATGTCCTGGTTCCTTCAGCTCCGCAGCTGCCACCCGCTCGCTCAGGAGCCCCACCTCTTCCTTCTGCAGTGCAGCCTGGGAGTTTCCCAGGCTGCACTGGGGCAGGAAGCGAGAGTGCCATGGCTCCAGAGCTCCGCACACATGGCAAGTGCACGCAGGGCCCTGGAGCGATGCGCAATCGTGCACCATTTTTGGCTCAAAGCCGAAAATGAAAAAGTGTGCAAGTGGCACCTGCCAGACCCTGGAGCGTCACGCGATTGTGAGTGCATCGTATGGACTGCTCCTCACATTCGCGCGGCACTCGAGGGGCCCTTTTGCATGGCAAATGCCGTGCAAAAAGGGCCTGAGACTAAAATCCATGCCCCACTATCATGAAGCCACCAGCCCCTGGTGCAATTATCCCCACTGATTTCAATGAGTCTAGGACTAATGTTGGATTTAACCTGCAATTAGCATGTACAATCTAGGCAATAGATAGATGAGCTCTGTTTGGGAAAGAAAAGGGCTTTCTCTTTTCACTACAGCTGTATTAAACTCCAAAGTACATGTACAAGTCACACATTTTTAACACATCATCGATTGGCAGTGGCAGCTATTCCCCTAAGAGGGCAAAACGAGACACCTCCGTCTCTATTTGTCTTTCCATGACAGTCAGAATTCTGTGGCAGCATCCTGTTAGTGGCACACACACATACAAGTATGGCTTCTATCCACATATATCTCTTTGTGGACAAAATACAAGGGGTTATTCTTTAGTCCTTTGTACTTAGTCCAAAACCTCCCACTAGCAGCTGTCAAGCCTTGGAGTGAACTGCTATTGCTCCTCAGTAATGGAGAGGAACAAGGCAATTGAGATGATGAAGACACCAGTACTGTGGGATCCAAAGAAAAGGAAAAAGAGGGTGTGAAAGAAAGTGGGGTTTTTTTTCCCCACTCAATGCTGACTCCTGGAGATGGGAACCCCTCCTGCCCTTGGAAATCTTGCTGCCGCCACCTACTGATTTTAACCCTCTTTCTTGTGACTCAGTAGGAAGCCACAGGGGAAAAGAATCTCTAAACTTAGAGCCCCTTCCTCCCCCACCCTCTGTAGAAGAGAGAAATTCTATCTGTATGCATAATCGTCAAGCACATGGAGAAAGAGAGTGTGGACAGAAAGCTCTTTAAGGAAAGTGTTTTTGTTCTAAGCAGACAAACACAAGAATACAAGGTATCAGCATTCATGAAGGCTCCTTCCCTCAGGCATTACTGAGCAGTTACAAAGTTACAGACAAGCCTAAGTCATTTCAGAAAGAGTTTTAGAAGAACAAAAATCCCTAACACAACCAGCTAAGAGCATTCCTATCTACTCATATTGTTATCCAGCTGCTGGGATGGTGTGCAGGGGAAAGAGGAAGCCAGGAGGCTGGGCATAGCTGTGCCCAGCCTACCACCAGTTCTCTGTCTCTCATGGATTATCCTTTCTGTCTCTCTCTCTGCCTTGTGGTCTCTGAGGCCTTTTTAAAACTTCCTG
The DNA here is from genome assembly GCA_948472985.1 of Iguana delicatissima. Taxonomy (NCBI): domain Eukaryota; kingdom Metazoa; phylum Chordata; class Lepidosauria; order Squamata; family Iguanidae; genus Iguana; species Iguana delicatissima. The sequence continues at coordinate 1,252,346 of CAOKZL010000488.1, read as the reverse complement.
ATGGAAGCATCTCAAAGCTTCTCACCTTTTCTCCTATCTGGTCTCGCTGATTGGGCAATTGACTTTCATGATCTCTTATGTCCTCTATGATGCTGACCCCTAATAAATGTAACCTAAACCCAACCCCTCATTAACCCCTTGTTTACCTGGAGTGAGAACCATCCCCCTTCAGCTGTGTTGCCTAGATAATGAGAAGAGCCCGTTATCACAGAAGGATCAGTCATCTGCGAGTACATCCTCAATTCTTCCCTCTGCTGAGCTGGGCAGTGGACTAGCTCCTTCTTCATAATCTGATTTTCCTTCCTCCTTAGTCCCATTCCACACCAGCTAAGCAGCTGCAAAGGCCCCTCCCAGAGCTTAACAGTTGCTGAGGGGAAGGAGAGCACTAAATTGCATGAGTCGAGCATTATCCTCTGACTGACTGATGTAGGATTACAACCTGTATCTACTGACCCTACAGGATGGGACATTCGATTGTTTTTTCCCTTTACGTTGCCCACAAGAGCAAAGTGCTTGGGGGAAAGCTGGAGGGTTAATCATTTGAGAAAGTTCACCTCTCCTAAGCTTCTCACATCAGTCATTCACAATATTCAAATATCTATTGGTTCAACTAAATATTTCACAGAATCTATGTAAGAAAGTGCCAGGGCCAGACTTAATACAAACATGAGTGAGGCACACCACCTCCTCCTACTTCTATTTATTCTGCTTCTCAGGGTGGCACATCTCTTGTGGGGGCATGTGAGTCTTGCTGCCATGCCCTCCTTTGTCTCTGACCAGTGACAAGTGGCACCGCTGTCTCCTTTCTCTGGGATAGGGAAAGGCCACCAATGGTACTGCCTTGTCCTCTAGGGAGGTTTAGATGCCACTGCAACAATCTGTCTTCATTTTGTGGTGGGGTAAAGGAGCTACAAGGGCCACTACTGCATCTTCCGCCTCCACTAGCAGGGGTGGAACAGAAAAGAACAGCACTTTGCATTTCACCTAAGGAGGCAGGAGAGTTTTGGCTGCCTCTGGCTAATGTCAAAATGCCTTTGTCCAAATATTATGTTTCAGTTGTGCGTATGTACCACTACACACTTAGCAAATGACACAGTATACATTTCTACTGGCATACTTATGTTTGTCATCTGGGGAAAGAAGGCTCCTCCATCCTCCCTGCTTTTTCCTGAGATTCACAATACCAACCAGAGGGCTTCCTAGATCCATCCCACATCTACTAGTCAGCTATAGGGATATGGCCAGGGAGTGCCTTGCTGCACTGGGGCACTCAGAGAAGAAAAAGCAGTCTCTACCACCAGCATGAAGCTGTTCCTTCTTCTTCAGGTGGTCAAAGGCAGCCAGAATACACCTTTAAGTACCCCTAGAGCCAGTCATTAGCTTGAGGGGAGGAAGCTGCATTAGGGAGCCTCCTTGGCTGCTGTTGTACACACAGAGGGAAAGTGCTGTGGAAGGAGGTACTAGATACCTTCTTTTGCAACACCTTTTAGTGGAAGGGTGCCAGATTATGACACCAAGAGGACTCTAGTCTGGAGTTCATAATAAGCTGTAGTGCCTTGTAAACTTAGTAACAAGTAAGCCTGCCATCCTATATATACTTAGCTGTTATAGGAATGTAAAAATCTGTTGCATTCAGTTTCACCGTTATACAGTACATGTGCCTTAAAGTTACCTGTCAATATATGGTGACTTCACAAGTTTCATAAGATTGTCTTTAGCAAGGAATACGCAGAGGTAGGGTATCATTACTTTCCTCTGAATATGGCCCATAACACCTGGTATTCTTTAGTAGTCTTCCTTCTGTGTACAACCCAACAGCTTTTTATTGTTCTGTCCCATTTTCTTATTGAGTTGGGAGACTCATCCTCCCAGAATACAGAAACTGTTGTTTATATTTGTGGACATTATTCCAATGTGTGCAGCTTTTTGACTGAGGCCATTTCCTCATGAAAGGAGAGGAACGGTTCACTGTATGTCAAAGGTGGTGTTTTTATACTCCAATTTGGAAACTGAATTCAGAAATTCAGAAACTGTGGTGTCTGCACCCCCCATTTACATCGTACTACTGTGGAGAACAGCAGTTGCTGTGTCCCCAACAGCAAGTCCCTGGCAACTCCCATTCCCCTCCCTCACCCCACCCCACCCCACCATCACTGATTGGTCTGTTTTTTAAAAAACACACGCACATTTTTAACACATTTCTGTGTTGCTACATTTGTGTGTAGGAATGTATGTTCATTGATACATGGAAAAAAACACGTTTTAACAGTCCATTACCAGATCCACTTTCTTCCTAATATCTGTTTAACGCATGAAGACAATAATGACGGCAGCCTGTCTTTTGATGGGTGGAAAGAGATAGGGACAGAAATGGTGGAAGGGACAGCCTGGGAACACCCATAGCTGGCCACTTCTGAGATGTGAATCAATGCTACACTTCTGCATGTAGGTGAAAACTGAAGCAGAACGGGTTTGGGAGATTTACACGGAGTTTTTCCGATTTTCACATACAGCAGTTTCGCATCGCAGTGAACTGCGGTGAACCATTCTAGCAGCTGAAAACATGCGGAACCATGAGGAAAACTACAAAGCTAAAATGGTTCAATGTGCAGACCGGAGGGTAAGAATTCGATGCTGCTACGATGTATCAACCTTGGCGGAAATGGCCTGAAGCAGGCTTGTGCAGTTTGTGCAGCTAAGCACATTTTAGTTATGAGTTTTTAAACATAAAAAGTAGGTGTGGTATCATGTATCTATTTTTTTCTCAAAAAATGCCTTGCAAGCCTCTCAGCCAAGATGCATTCCATTCTGTGAATGGTCATGAAGGGTGTAAAATGAGCTTTTTCCAAACAGATCTGCATCTCTAACAAATGTATTTCTTACTTATACTTTCAGATGGACTACAGATGGAACACAGTGGGATGTTCTTCCAGGCAGACATGTATAGGCTTGTGCTGTTAAGTCCTTTTGTAAGTAGAATTTTAACTCCAGGGAGAAGAAAAAAACAGCTCAGTGCCTCTGCTGGAAGGTTATTCAAACAGGAGCAAAGAAAACAGCAAGGAGTTTCTTTAAAGCATGTGCACCATTAAGACGCATTTTTCATCCCAGATGCTGCTTCTGATTCAGTGCCATTTCTCTTTGATAACTTCCCTGGCATTTGCAAAATTAGAACCGTTGTCCTGTAATGCATTTTGCCCAATAAACACACAGAACAAAAGAGAGAGAGAGAGAGAGAGAGAAGCCAGTTCAGAACAGAATCATTGCATTGTAAGCCAAGTTCGTAATTGGAAGGTCTTTATCATTTTTTCCTGTAGTGTTTGCAGCTGTGAGAAGCATAACCTAGATAATAAGGATGTGATAATGTTACCGAAACCTGCTGATAGAAGAGCAGTGCCTGTGACAGCTAATTTATTCCACGTGGCTCAATCATTATTTCTTCTCTCCTCTGCTAGAAAATTTATTAACCATTATGCCACTGCCTGTCAATTAAAGTGAACTGATTAATGAAATCTGGACAACTTGTGGGATTCCTTCCCCACTCCATGAGTCCCTAGTTACTTTTCATGGTCCCAAATAAACAGTTTTTCAAACAAAGTGTATGGTGTTGATGCAGTCTTGTATTCTCTGTTCTAACTCACCATACAATAAAGCAATAATTTTCATTTCCTTTTTGCTGCAGAAGAAGAAGAAACAGTACAGTGAGAACTCCTCCATCAACCTTGCTAAGGCAAACTGTTGTGTGGCTCTTCTCCAACCTCACCATCAGCAGATTATCTACTTTTCTGCATGGAGAAGTGACATAGTAGAGTCCTTCCTTTGCCTCAGCCTGGACTCAGGCAAAGGAATTCTTAACCTTGTGGCCTTCCAGATGATTTGAACTTCAGCTCCCAGAACCTCTGACCATTCACAGTGCTTCCTGAGGCTTCTGGTAGTTGAAGTGACCTGGTTCTGAAGCCACCAAAGGTGGAACAGCAATGATGGGGGTGAACATTCCACTAGGAAACCATTCCACATAGCCATTAGGTCACTTTCATTACATTAAAAAAGTAAAATTATAGGTATCTGAATATATTGTTCCCTGCCTGTTCATTTTCCCCATTTTCATAGCAAATGATTTTTTTTGGGGGGGACACCACTGTAAGCCATTGTTATAAAATGCCAACCACTTTCAATGCTCTGGCAAAAAAAGCCAGTGTATGCATGTAGTAAATTAACAGGAATGGAAATAATATTTGAAAATATTCAACAAAAATCAAGAAACCCTGACAAGGATCCTGCAGAATCTTTGCAGTTTGCACAGAGTATGTACAAAATCTTCACGTGCTTGTTTTGCACAGAAAACAGCATTTTCTGTATGAGAAACAACATAGCACACTGTTTTCTGCACCAAAAATGCAATTTCCCACACAGAAATATTTTCTGCACAGTAAATGCCATTGTCATTGTCATTGTAAAACAACCACATGCAAGTTTTGCACAGAATAAATCATGAAGTGGAAATAGGATTCAAAAATACGTGGTTTTAAAAGACTTTCTCATGGAAGGAAGAAAATTGTTAAAAGTGGTTAAGATTATTCATTGCTTCCTTTGAGAAGAAAATCAGTGAAGAATAACAGCCCTAAAAATAAAGAAACTTCTCATTAAATTAAGATCATCACATCTAGAACATAATCCCAACATTCATTTTCAAATTAGCTTGGTCAGGGACCCAAGAAGATAAAGGATCAGAAGGTGGTACAACCCAAGATAATAACAGAAGTGACACAACATCATTGTACACACATCTGCTAGGTATTTATTTAATAGTGGCAGTCCTGAATATCTCATAGCTGAAGTATTTTATTTAGACAAAAACTGTCAGTTTTCAGTTAGGCAACATATTTGGAAGGAAGAAGTTTCACTTTCTAGACACATTAGCATCCAGGAACACTTCTCCAAGATTACCGGTAGGTACTTGTTAAATCCTGCAAAGTTAAAAGTTGTGTCAGGAGTTTGCCCTTCCTAAAAGAACAATGGTCAAAAGGGAACTTTATTTTTATTTTTGTACAACTGGTAGAGAATTGGAAACCATGAATGCAAACCTACAATAAGTTGTGTGAGAATCTGTTGTTGTTGTTGTTGTTGTTGTTGTTGTTGTTGTTGTTGTTGTTGTTGTTTAAAGCCCAACAACTAACTGTTAGGCCTCAAATATTTCAAAATCCATACTGTTCAATTTGAAGTATGCCATTTCTGCTTGCAAAATGTGTTGCCTTTCCTTTTAAGGGTACCTAAACTATAACTTTGTAGAAAGCACAGGAAGACTAAAACAACAAAAGTATAATGATGTCTGCCCTACCAAGGCAGGCATCCTGTTGGTGATATACCAAGTATAATTCTACCCCATATCTCCATATGTATTTTTTGGCAGTTGTGGAGATTGGTATTCCTTTCCTCCACAATGACCAAAGGAGACCCCAGGACTCATTGTGTTACTGACATTGTTGTTGTGGTTGCTGTTGGGGTTGTTGTTGCTTTTGGATTCCTTCAAGTTGTTTCTGATTAATGGTGACCCTAAGGCAAACTTATCATAGGGTTTTCTAAGGCTGAAAGTATATGAAGCACTCAAGGTCACTCAGTGGGTTTCCATGGCTGCGTTGGGAACTGAACTCTGCTCTCTAGGATTGTAGTCCAGCACTTAAACTACTATACCATGCTGGCTCTTTGATGGCCGTTCCACTGTTGGCAGAAAGCAGAGAGGATTGAAGAAGCCATGTTCCCATGGCTAGATGCAGACTAATGGCATCACCTACTCCTAGGCCATTTCCACAGAATGGCACCCTCCCAGCATGAGGACATGAGAGGAGTGGGACCGTGACAATGCTTTTGCGTGACATCATCACAGTCCCATTCTTCTTGCATCACCAACCGGTGTGATCATGGGCTATATAATTAATGGAAAAACTCCATCAATGGCCCCTGATCATGCGAGGCTTCCATTGCTGCCAGCCATGCAAAAATGCCAGAAGCACAATCACATGCTTCATTCCCCATTGCAGCATGGGAAGAAGGCCAGCTGCAGTGCAGAAGGAAGGAGCATGTCCCTCACATTCCCTTCCACAGGCGTCTGGCTGGGTACAGAGGGGAGCACTGAGGACATGCTCCCATCCTGGCAGCAGCACTGCTGGTATTGTGACAGGACAATGCAAGAGAGTGTCATCATGCGGAAATGGCCTTAGAGATTTACACAGAGGACTCCAACAGATCTTCATGGAAGATGTCTTCTAGGGTATAGCCAGAGGTTTCTTGATTCTGCAGCTCTCCACCAGTCATGTTCATGGAAGAGGGGCTATAACGATAACACAGTAAGTCCTGAGGCTTATGACAGTGGGGGCATAGCAGAGTTCCATATGTGGAATTGTTATACGATTGGTGACTATGTAGCAACTCAGACCAACTGTAGGGGCTCCTAATCATGAAGGGTTGTGTGATTTCGGAGAGATTGCGCTAACGCTGGAGATTTCCTGTCAACAAGCATAGCCTTGGTGAAGGACTTTCAAGTCCAAGACCTTTTCCACATGAGGTTTTTGAAACGGTGCAGCCTGTCCTCCAAGAAGGAGGTCTGCACCTCAGACCGGACTGGGTTGGACCTATTTAAGGTAGATCCATACCTCAGTCTGGTCCGGAACAACCCCAACTGGTCCTCCAGCATACTTTTGAAAGACCTGTTTCTTTTGGTCTTTCAAAAGCACGCAGTGTACCACTGTGAGCCTGCCCCCTTATGCAGATTCTCAGGCTCGCACCAGTGAGAGCCTGCAATCTGCCCGGGGGTGGGCTTTAGGCTGGCGAGCTTCAGCAGTTGGTCGAGACCCTCAACCAGCCAGAAGTTGCCATTTGGGACACCAGAGCAGTGCATATTGATGAGCATGCACTGCTCCGGAGTGCCGTGAACTGGACCGGGGAGCTGAAAGGTCTGGTGAGTAGCGGCAAGGGGCAATTCCTTTGCCCAGTGTGGAAAAGGTCCAAATCTCTTTTAAATATCAAGAATCATGAAAAGAGAAAGCCAAGGGCCAGCCACAGTTAGCAACAGGGCAGCAGATTTATCAGGCATGGAAGTTATCTTGTCACAGTCTTCACTTTTATGGTGAGATGTATCGAATTTCATTTAAATTATAGTAATTATCTCTAAATTGGCATCTATACCTATCAGTTAGTATTTGCCCATTTGCATCCATTTGTCTCTTTCATTTTATTTTTTAGTAATGCCTAAACAGCCACCAAATAGAATCTCTCTTATAGCTTACACAGAATCTGACAAAGCAATTGCTGGTGCTTTCCAATATTTTGCCTTTGTGTTGATTTCTTGTACCCTCATTTTAATTTACAATAAAAAAAGTACTTAACCACATCTGGACTGCTCCTAAATTGGAAGCATAGCACTATGATCCTGGTAGAGTGATAAAGCATATTTCAGATTCATAGAAACTGTTTTAATGGGCTGTTTTCTTTTCCCCCTTCTGTGTCTGAGTATATTTGTAAATTGTGTTATAAGTGGAAGTTAATTTATATAAATATAATGATAAAATGGAGCATTTCGTTTGGACACCACTAGGAGCAGCATGGAATATGTCCTAGTACCTACACTTGGCAAACTGAAGGGCTCAGCTGTGAGCAATCCAAGAACACCTGCTGTTGTTATTGTTGCCTTAGGCAGCAGCAGCTGAGCTAGCAAAAAAAGAAGGAAAGAGAAAGAGGGAGGAAATAATGAAACAGGAACCATCAGACTGAAACTGAGAACACAGCTAACCTGGCTAGAGGGCAGAGTTGTTGCAAGAGGGCAATAAGACATATCTAAATAGATATACCCAGTGTACTTCACTTCCTTGGTCTCTCTTCCTAGGTCTACTCCTAGCACTTCCTAGGTGTACTTCAAGCCATGGCAACTTAAGAGGCCTTTAAACCTCAACAGATTGCATCCAGATTTAGTCATAGTGAGAGCAGACCCAGTGAAGCCAACGAGATTTAGCCAAAACTAACTTAAGTCACAGTGATTTTAGCAGATCTGCTTGAAGTATGGTTAAATTTGGGCATAGTTCAAGGCCATCTTAAAAATGTCAAGACAAATTGAGGTAGAGAAGTAATCTTAAGGCTTACTATTTATCACTGCTCATGTATGTGTTCTTCTACAAGGAGATTGATGATCTTACTAAACAAGTGAGACTTGAAACAAAACATTTCAGAGTACAGTGCTCCTGTTCAAGACTGCTGACCATAGGGATGTATATCTTCACTCAGTGGTTCCCAACCTAGGGTCTGGAAATCCTTGGGGGTCCCTGGAGCCTTCACAGGAGGTCTGCAAAGCCCTGCTGCTAGATATCAGCTGCTGTAGCAGCAACAAGGACTTTCCCAAACTCACCAAGTGTCTGAGCAGGGCTTTGAATCCTAGGCCCTTTCTGCACGACGGCAGCCTCCTGTCATGGGGATACAAGAGAAGCGGGACTGTGACAACACCTCACATGATGTCGCGGTCCTGCCCTTCTCGTGTACCAGCTGGTGCAATCACAGGCTATATCATTGGTGGAGAAAGTCCATGACCACCATCAGTGACGCAATCAGGTTTGGGTGGGTTGGGTGCAGTCAGCCACATAGAAGGGCCAGAAGAGTGATCTACATGCTTCCTCCCCTACTGCAGCACAGGAAGAAGGCCAGCTGAAATCCAAAAGGACAGAGTGTGTCCCTCACTCTCCCTTCCACAGGCAGCTGGTTGCATGTGGAGAGGAGGATTGGGGACACCCTTTCACCCTGGCATAGGCACTGCTAGGATTGTGACAGGACAACACAGAAGAGTGTTGTTGTATGAAAAGGGCCCTAGTTCCACAAACCTTCAATAAATAAATAAATAAATAAATATTTGAATAGTTAAATGTATATCTGAACATTTAAATGTAAATTTAATTATTTAAATCTTGAGTAAGTCTTGGAGGTCCCTGGCAACAAATTACATTTACAGGTCTCCAGTAAAGAAAAAGTTAAGAACCACTGTCTTCACTGATTTGATTCACACATGCAAGAATGAACAGTTTTTGTACATTTTCCACAGATTTTTTTCTTCACATTCTGGAACTCTTTGTATGAAAAACATGAATGTATAAAGCACTTTGTTTTTCGCACAGAAAACAGTATATGACATTTTTGCTATACAAAGATTTTTTTTACAAATAAATTTTTCCCCAAGAAAAGTCGTCAAATGCAAAAAGAAAATCTCATAGTAGTTGAGAATTTTTTCAAAGTAGTGTCTCAATATGTTGAAACACCATCTCTCATTAGGTGCAGGAAAAATGTAAGCATTCTTTGCATCTGTGGTTATAGCCATGCCCTTTTGATGATACCCCATTCCATTTCTGTTCCCCTTCCTCAGTTTTCAAGTTGCTCCTCCTCACTCCCAACATCCCCCTACTTCCAGTCCTCAGAAAAACCATCCTGACATGTTATCAGCAATGTACAGTCCATCCTGAACAATGACACTTCTCTTTCATGGGCTCTGGATCAGAGGCCTATATTTGCGCAGTGACAGCTGCTCAATTTAGACCAACCTTACAAGAAAGCTACACAAGAACCAGACTATATGGTAGACCCAGATGCCAACTCTACATCATCTGTACTGGAACCAAGGACTGTGCAACTCACCTGCTGCCCAAGGCCATTTCTGCATGACAGGGCTGTCCTGCTATGGGGACAGGATGGCAGTGGTCAGCTGATCATGTTTCCACATGACATCATCGCCGGCCCACTGCCATCCTGTCCCCATGCTTCGCACTTGCAGCTTATTAGTGCCTGTGATCACATGATGCTTCTGTACCTACCTGACCTGTAAAGAGGCAGGACGCACAATGGCAACACTTCCTTTCCTAGAGCAACCTGGGAGATGCCCAGCTGTGCTGTGGGAGGAAGAGGCAGGGCCATTGTGCTCCCTTCCACAGGGAGCCAGTCTTGTGCAGAGGGGAGCATTCCTGTTGTGCTCCATTCCTTGCCAGGACTGAGATGGGATAACTTGCAAGAGCCCCCATTGTGCAGAAATGGCCCCAATTTCATTTTAGGTACAATTCATCAATTCAGATGGGGTCTGATTTGTTTCAGACCAATCTGGATGGAATTTGGCTTGCTTTGGATCCAGAATCTGAAGTGATGTTCGGAATCTGAAATTTTTGGGTCTCCCATTGATTTGCAATGGAAAATCCCAAATGGCTGTAACATTTCAAAGTTTTTGGTTTACAATCACATGAAATTTTGGAGACCCTTTAGAGCAGATCACCCCTCCTAGACAGCAGACAAGTAACTCCAGAAGTTATATGCTAACCTCCTTAAATGGCTTTTTTTATCCCCAAAAAGGAAATGCATTTTTAAAGTATGCCTAATCAAATGCCTAGCCTTGCACTATGGTATTTGTGATATATGCCTGTTGTTTGTACAGTAAGACATGGCGGGGGGGTGGATCCACACAGTACAGATAAGCCCAAGTAGGAAAGAAAGGGAAAAGAAGGAAAGTCAGTCATTCTTTCCAGGTGAGCACAGTCACTTAGTGCTGGAGATATCATGCTAAAGCCCAAAACAGTAATGCCAAGGTTTAGAGTTCAAGTACAGCTACATTGAAGAGCACTGGTAAAGATCAAAAGTAATGGTGGAAAGAAAAGTACTGCATGGAGACATGACATTGTGGGCACTAACTGGTCAGGCAGGCAAAGGTCTTTTGTTACCAACTAAATCTAGAAAAAGAAAAGCAACTTGCAGGATAGAACTGAATAGATATGGTTGGCCAACCAACCTCCTTTCCTCTCTTCACTGTGATTGGAACATGTGGTGAGATTCTTGCTCTATACAGCTAAGGCTGTCACTGTGCAAAGCCTAATTTGTTTCTTCCTCTTCTCCCTTCCCTGGCTTTTCCTTATATGGTGTAGTTGAAGATACACTGTCTGCAGCCCCACATCCATATCGGTGCAAATCAGTCCAAATTATTTTGATATTTTCTAGATTGAAATTGATCCACTCTAGATTCAAACTGGACTGATCTGGTTCACTTCAAGTCTGATCTGAATTTTTATTGTTGTTGATGTATGCCTTCAAGTTATTTCCAACTTCTGGCAACCCTAAGGTGAACCTATCACAGGGTTTTCTGGGGGCTGAGAGTGTGTGATGTGCCCAAGATCACCTAGTGGGTTTCCATGGACAAGCGGGGAATTGAACCATGCTCTCCAGGTCATAGTCCAATGCTCAAATCACTACATCACACTGGCTCTTCTGAATTGTTATGGATTTACTCTATTCATCTCATAATTTGGGATATGTCCTAAGTCAGTGGTTCTCAACCTGTGGGTCCCCAGATGTTTTTGGACTTCAGCTCCCAGATGCCCTGAGCATTGACCATAGTGGCTGGGGCTTCTGGGAGGTGAAGTCCACAAACATCTGGGGACCCACAGGTTGAGAACCACTGTCCTAAGTGATTGCTTAGGATGTATGGGAAAAATTATGACAGAATCTAATAATGCAATCCACAGCATCAAGGGTTTTAACAACCACACATTGACTTCCAGATATCTCTGTGTTTGTATATGTTTAATGTTTTAGCATTTTTGGAAATCTGTGGGTCTCCTAAAGGCTCTCAGAGACCAAAATGTGATCACTGAATTTGCCCATGTCTGATCTATAAGTTAAACTTAGTGTTATGCTTGAATAGGATAAAGATTATTTTCTATTATATCTGTGCTTTTCTTCAATCTCTGCATGGATGTATTTCTCGCTATCTGACACCTCTGAGCAATATATAAAGGCCATAATTAAGATCTCTGCTTTTACCTCTCAATGACCCTTAAATGACCCTTAATGATAGTTGTTAACACCATTGCCATGCTGGTACCTTTTGCATTTCTGTAAGATTTCACACACACCACCTGTGTATAAATGTATGTATAAATGTCTGTCTACTGAGGCTATGGTCTGTGCATCTGAAGAAGTGGGCTGCTTTTCACAAAAGCTGATTGCAAATGGAAAAAAAAACTGGTTTTGAAGATGCCACAATTCTATGTTGCTTTTTGCTGCAACAGACTGTTGTGGCTACCCCTTTGAGGGAAAAAAGATTTACAATGAAAGAATGAAGTTATACCTCTTTGAGTTACTTGTGAAGTGCAGCTTAAGCCCTTTCCGCAATTCACCTTTTCTCAGCGCTGGGGTGCAGGGATCATGCAAGCAGCCTCCAGCAAGAGGCTCTCACATCCCCATTGCTTCAGCTCCGCAGCTGCCGGCTGCTCATGTGAGACCCGCCTCTTCCTTCCACAGGGCAGCCTGGGAGTTTCCCAGGTTGCACTGACGGCAGGAAGCATGAGTGCCACGGCTCCAGAGCTCTGCACGCACGGCAAGTACACACAGGGCCCCGGAGTGATGCGCAATCGCGCACCATTTTTGGCTTAAAGCCAAAAATGAAAAAGTGTGTGAGAGGCACCTGCCAGACCCTGGAGCGTCATGCGATTGTGAGTGTGTCATGTGGACCACTCCTCACATTCACAAGATGCTCAAGGGGCCTTTTCACATGGCAAATGCCGTGCAAAAAGGGCCTTAGTTATTTAAAAAAATAGAAGAAGAATTAATTATAATTAACTCACTATATCTAATTAGTTACGGCTCTCAGTATGTCTATCTCAGTTCTGCTTGCAAAATTCTTGCCAACTATAAAAGTAATTACTTGCCAAGAGAAAATAGAGCTTTTTGTAAACTCTTTCTAGTGTGTTCACAGTTTGCTTGCCCACTGTTTTTCTTGCTTTCTTGTTGGAATAAGGAATTGGAGGAAGGCCCTTGTTATCAAAACTCACAGTTCCCTGCTGGTTGTTTTTAAGGGCAATACCTTCTCAGTTAAAGCTAGTCTCAGAAAAGGAGATTTCAACCATCTCATGGGCATAAACCAATTATTTGGCACATGTGGGGTTAGCACCATTTCTCCAATATGAGAAAGGAGTGGAAACGTAAGAGGAAAACAGTCAGGCAGCTGTGTTAAAATGAATCTATGAAGTGTTGAAATTCATCCCAAAGAACTTACATATCCCAGAAATGTAGGCAAAGTCTGTAGCTAATGTTTATTACCTTCCAAGTGGAAATATGTGTACTTGTATTGCATTAAAATAAGAAGTTTCATTTTATTGTGATGAAAGTGCCAGTCAAACAGCAGTCTTCTTATGGTGTCTGGTAAGAAGCTTTTGCCAAAGAGCTGTGGAAATATTCACTTCAAAATAAAATGTGCATTTCCCAGAATGAAATTTAATTATCATAGCAGTGCACATTTTCTTAATTGCAATATGACATCTCATTGACCTATGCCTTACATCTTTCTGGATTGCAACATTCAAGACAGATACCAGCAGAATTGCTCCAGGAAAGGTGGGCAATCTTGGGCTATCCAGATAACTCCAGTTTGAGTATGTTCTCTAGCATGAACTACTACAGTCCTTACTTCACATTCATGGGTTTAATCTTTACGAATGTCATTATTTGTGAGGTCCATGCATGCCTCCCCCTGATTCTCCACCTCCCATTCCCTTGACTTATGCCCAGGTGCCCTGCACTTCTTTCTCTGCGCCTCAGCAAAAGGGAAGAGAATGAGAAAGGGGAGTACAGTGCACAGAGAAAGAAGGTGTGTGTGTCCGTCCCCCACTCCATTCTCTTGTCTTTTGTGTATGCATTCCTTCTCCACACCCATGTGAGCCTTCCTGCTCCACACCCAGGCAAAGGCAAGGAAATAGGAGGAAGGTATGTGTGCCTCCTTCCCATTCCCTTGCCTTTTGCCTGGGTGCAGAGAAGGAAGTACAGGGTACCCAGGCAAAAGGCAAGGGAATGGGGAAGAAACACACATGCCTTCCCCTCAAACCAATTCCTTTGCCTTTTTCCCAGGCCCAGAGAACAAAGGCTTGTGTGCCAGGACAAAAGGCAAGGGAATAGGAGGCAGGAGCCCTGGAAGGGATTGGAAGGGGAAGCACAGAGTTATTCATGGTTTTTCCCACTGTTGCAAGGGTTCTGTGCCCCAAACCCTCACAAAAGTGGAGGGGTCATTGTACAGCACTCAGATAAGTTCCAGTTGGGGACTACAACTCCAGAATCCCACACTTCTAAGGACACACTGACTAGGGATTCTGGGAATTGTAGGAGAAAGAAATAATTTTTCCATGCCATCCGGACATTGGCACCATTCTTTAGCCTCTTTTGGCAGCTGCCAAACTCAGCCACTTGTGGTGACACAACAGCTGCCATTTCTACTGGCCCTCTCCTTCAGAGGTGCAACTAAATGTGTTTAAACTGTGAGCATCAATCACTGAGTCAGTCAAATAATCTATTTATTGTTGTTTCCTCAAGTCTGGGACTCAAAGTACCTTACAAATAAGAAGAAAAACAAATAAAACTCCATGTTTCTCAAAACATAAAAAATTGAAGGTTAAAATAGTGTTAAATTATCTACATGATAAAACCATTTAAAACACTGAAAGCATAGAATAAAAATAGTACAGCACACTAAAGAAGAAAGTGCTTACGTGGGAAACAAGCAGTGCCTCAATATCTCCTAGAATAGGAAAGCCTTCACCCACTAATAAAGGGACAGAAAGAAGGGGGCCCTCCTCGCCTCCCTAGAGAGGGAGTTCCACAGTTTTGGGAGCAGCCACAGAGAAGTTCCTCTCTTGCACACCCACAAAACATGCAGTGAAGGTGATGAAATTAAGAGAAGTGCTTCCTGCAAAGATCTTATTGCCAAGGCAGGCTACTATGGGAAAGCAGGGACTTCATTATAGGTGAATGTAACAGTCTTGGTGGTAGTGGGATCTTTAGACAATTTTAATGTGTGGAACCACTTCCAAATAGAATAAATCAGCCCTGCTGTGTTCAGTGCCCCATCTCTATGTATTCTGTTGAATAGGAGCCTTGGATATCTGCCCCAAGAGGTCTATCAGGATGGTACCACTGTTCTCACTCTAGACAGCAAGGAAGAGGGCTCCCTATTCATCTGGACCCATGGGTAGATATACGTCACCCTGGTGTAGTGGAAAAAACCATAGCTTTGTGATGGCATTGATTGTTCACTTCCCAAGCAGGCAGACGGTCAGAGCTGATGGTTGCTAAGCACGCACCAATCAGAGTTTGGAGGTCGGATGCTGCTGTGTTGTAGTTGCCACTCACTTGGAGAAGAGCTACATCCACCACTAACTCATCTGCTTCCCTCCTTGGTTTTGTGGCAGCTGCTGTCTCTAGAAGATCTGGATGGCCAAATTATTGGTGATGGTCAGCAGGAGTGATCTCCCAAGGTTCTTTCCCTACAGTTTCAAGACTCCTCAGAACAAGGCATTTGAGGATGGACCATTCTGAAAAGCCATGTCTTGACTATTTCACTGATCCAGATTGAGGCTGCAGAAAAGCAGCTGCTGTAGCTCTTGATAATCCAGCAGTGTCCTTGTTTGAAAAAACTTAACTGACTGTGGCATTTGCCCACAATTCCAAGAACAGCTAGAAGGGCTCTCCAGAGTTTTTACAGCACCTTTCCATGGAAACATTCCTGGGATTCACCATCCTCTGATCCCACTGCCTGAGGTGGGCATGTCATTCTGCCCAGTGGGACAACTGGCCCAATTTAAAATGGTCTGTCCCTTCCTTTTTAACAAATCAGCGATCTGGACAGATCAGAAGCCTTTGCCTACAGCAAAGTTTATACACTCAGCTTATGAAAGGCTGCAGCTGTTACAATGTCTCTTTGAACCCCTCAGAAATTCACACTAATATAGAATCCTTTGGTACACTGACTGGCATCTTGTTAGTGAGAAAGGCCAGCATAATGCTGGATTACATCTTTTTGGAGTCACTGAGGAGGAGAGAATCCAACATCTCTTTGAAACTCATGCATCTCTTCCTGCTCCCTCCAACGAGGCTATTTAGTGGCCGGGGAGGTGGGGGGAGTTGAAAAGTATCCAGCTATGTCCCTGTGGCCAAGCAAACAACAATGATATCATCCTCCAGGACTTCTAGAGAAATCCTGGTACATCTTGAGAGTGTCTTTGTCATTATAACATGGTTAGATGCTCCTCCGTTGGCCTCTGGTCTCCACCAGTCACTAAATGGTCATATAGAGTAGAGGCTAAGCAAGAGTTAATATCAGATGTTCATAAGGCAAATAGTTTCCAAAATTCACCCCTCTGTCACGCAACTGGCCATCATATTTGACCCTATTAGTTGTTGTTCTTGTTATTTATATCTCTTAATTGTGTAGTACAGATTTACAAGGGTTTGGTAGGGTGCTTCAGACTGGACAGTCTTATAGTCCTCTATGAGAATGTCCTCAGTTGGAATGACCGTCCAACTTTAGTGTAAAGATCAAAAAGTGTAAGAAGGGACAGCACTAGTCATGAAGTTGCTCATCAACAGTTAGCAACTGGGCAACAGATGGAGCAGAATCACAGGATAATACTTATTGGCCTGAATCCTGTGGGTTAGTTCCAGATAGACTAGACCTATTGAATCAATTATAGAATGGTTAGTTAGCATGTAAGTAAATCTCATTGATTTAATGGGTCTACTTGAGTCTACTCTAAACTAAACAAGATTCAAGCCATTGTTTTCAACCCCTAAGGAGAGGCATTGTATTAGTATTAGAACAGCCTAGAAAATATTATTGGATTACAATTCCAAGAATTCCCCAAGTAGTGTAGCCACAACAACAACAACAACAACAACAACAACAACGAGAAGATTTTTTTTAAAAAAAAACAACCTGATTTTATTGGTGGATTGCTGTCCTTTCTGGATCACACCTCTGGTTTGGTCAGGGAGGGATGTCAGCTTGATTCCAGGAAGCCTGCTCTTGCCACTATAGTTCCTTCTGTTCAAGATCCTGAAAAGCAGCAGACTCAACCTACCTTATATGTGAAAGCTATACATTTTGTGGCTATCGTGCTGAGCAATCAGCAGTGTCCTAATTAAATATGTCACATTGGCTTCCTAATTTACACAGTTTGATAACTATGTTTACTGTACACATACCATGTATGCTAATTTAACCCCTCCATTTACGCAACCGTATATAACATATGTTGATGAGTAAATTAGACATTTTCAAATGGCAGGGAATGCTGTGGAAGTAACTAGTTTGCATTCAAAATGTAAACAAAGCTGGCTCCATTTTTCATAGCGTAGCCTACTTAGGCAGATGTTAAGAAATAAAGCATACAATCCTTCATAAACAGCAGATGTTTCTTTGCAGTAGGTTGCACCCATTTCCTCTCAGGTCAAACCACACTGACATAAGAATGAAATTCTTAGCATCACCTTAACAACAAATAAGGCAAGAAAGCAATCTACAATCGCAAAGCTGATTTCAAACAAAGGTGAAACTCAAGCTTCTAAACTGAGTAGATCATTATTAAAATGGTATATCTATTGTTTATCTCCATTAATTTAAGACATTTCCAGAGAACCTTCTTTGTCATCTTGCAATCCTACAGATGCCAAGTTGCTATTGGCCAAGCAAAGTGAGCTTTATCTTGACTTTCTGTCATTCCACACATCCCAAGTGGATCTCTCCAGGCTCCTAGGCAAAGGCCTGTCTCTTCACTATTGGATCCTTCTACCTAGAGATGCTCAGGATTGAATGTGGGACCTTCCATATGCAAAACATGTACTCAGACACCAAGATATGGTCCATTCCCATGGGACCATCTAAGGCCCTTTCCACATGGGGTAAGTAGAACGGCGCGGTGCAACCTCTGATGGAGGTCATCTGCACCTTGGGAGTGGACTGGGTTGGACTACATGTCGCAGTTCCGCACCTCAGTCTGCTCCGGAGTGACCTGAAGTGGTTGTGCAGCTTGCTTTTTAAAAACCTGTTTTTACAGGTTTTTCAAAAGCATGGAACATGCCACTCCGTGCCACTCCGTTCCCATGCTCCGGTGCAGATTTGCAGGAGCACACCAGTGCGTGCCTGCAGATCTGCCGGAGGCAGGCTTTAGGTTGGCGAGCTTCAGCAGTTGGCAGGGAGCCTCCACCAACCGGAAGCTGCCATTTTGGATGCCAGAGCAGTGCAGAGCGACGAGCTCGCACTGCTCCTCGTCAGGACGGACTGAAACAGACCCACCAAAAAGCCAGTGAGTAGTGGCAGGGAGCGTTTCCCTTGCCACGTGCGGAAAGGGCCTAATCATCTTCTCTCTTGCTTGCATCTTTCCTGGTATCTCTCATGAATGTGAAAATATCAAGAGGAAATTTGGTGTGCACAATCAGGCTAAAATTTTCCTGGTACTGATATTTGCTTAACAATTGTTGTTGTTTTGTGCCTTCAAGTTATTTCCAACTTAGGTCATTTCCTCACTATACCATTATAGTGCTATTATTCCACTTTCAACATCCTATGGAATCCTGGGGTTTGAAATTTAGAGACGGGCATTTAGAATTCTCATCCAGAGAGCTCTTTGGCCTCAGTAAACTACAAAGCAGAGAATTCCACAGAATGTTGAAAGTGAAATAATAGCAGTATAACAGTGTTGTGCAGTAATGACCTCATTGTGACCCTAAGGTGAACCTATTGTGGGGTTTTCTTTACAATGTTTGTTCAGAGAGAAGTTTTCCTTTGTCTTCCTCAGAGGCTGAGAGAGTGAGGCTTGCCTAAGGTCACCCAGTGGGTTTCCATAGTTGATTGAGGATTTGAACTCTGGTCTCCAGAATAATAGTCCAGTGCTCAAACTACTATCCCATGAATGTTCTCTTGCTTAACCATAGATAAAGGTAATGTTTTTGGACATGGCACAAGGAATTTCATTTTTCTCTCAAAGTGGTTCAACCTGAGAAGAAACAGATGCTACCTAGTCCAAAGTATCTTCTGTTTATGAAGAATTATTGGCAGGAATCCTGTTATCAGCTAGTTAGTTAAGTATACCTAACTAAATAATCTCTCCTGACTCAACCTTAGCCAACCTGACAGAAACATCATTCACCTGTGCCCCAGTCATTGGCAAAATGGACCTCCTTCTCCCCATACAGCTGATGCCAAGTGGGGGGGGGATTACAATCATCACAATAGTGTCACATTCATAGAAACATAGTGTTGGAAGGGGCTTTGTTGGCCATTGAGTCCAACCTTTTGGTCAATGCAGGATCTCTGGCTAAAGCATTCCCAGTAGGTAGCTGTCCAGCCTCTTTTTGAAGATGTCCAGAGAAGGAGACCCATCACCTCTCTAGGCAGTTGGTTCCATTGCCTAACCACTCTTACTGTCAAGAAGTTCTACTAATCTTCAATCAAAATCTACCCCTCTGTAACTTCAAACAATTGGAATTGGTCCTACCGTCTAGGGCAGCACAGAACAATCCTGCACCCTCCTCTCTGTGACAGCCCTTCAGGCATTTAAAAAGAGCAATCCTGTCACCCCTCAGTTTTCTCTTCACCAAGCAGAATAAGCCCAGTTCCTTCAACCTCTCCCATGTTTTGTTCTCCATACCTCTTATCATCATTGTTGCTCCTTCTCAGAACATGCCCTAGCTTGTCTATATCCTCAGAATGAGGGCCCAGAATTGAATGCAATACAACAGCACAGAACTTAGTGGGCTATTACTTCCCTTGACTTGAAAACTATACTTCTACTAATGCAGGCCAAAACAGGATTAATCTTCTTTGCTGCAGCACCACACTGCTGTCTTATATTCAATTTATGATCAACGATACTCCCAAGCACATTTTTTAATTTCATACTGCTATACCTGTGCATTTGGTTTTTGTGGCTTAAATGTAGAATTTTCATTTGCCTCTATTGAATTTCATTCTATTAATTTCTGTCCAAGTTTCTGGTTTACCAAGGTTCTTTTGAACTCTGCCCTTATCTTCCAATATGATAGGCTCCAGTTTTGTGTCATCTGCAAACATGATAAGGATACCTTCCACCTCACTAACTGAGTGATAAAAATGTTGAAGAGAAATGTCCCTTGGACAAAATCCTGAGGCATTCCGCTTGATACCTTCTTCCAATCTGAGCACAGTTTTCCAACCAATCCATCTGATAGTGTTTCTGAATTTCCATGTTTAATGAGTTTGCCAATTCATATAGTATGAGAAAGCTTATCAAATGCTGAAATCTAGCTAAGCTATATCCACAGCATTCCCATCATCTACTAAACTAATGACATGATTTTTGTAAAAAAAAAAAAAAAAAAAAGATTCGTTTGGCAGGATTTGTTCTTTTTTTTAAAAAAAAATATTTTTATTGATTTCCATTGAAATATCAGAACAAATAGACAATGAAAAACAGTATAAGAACAACAGATAAGAAGTAATACCAACAGTACCATATAAATGAGAAAAAGAAAAGACAACAATAGAAAAACTATTATTGATGAATAGTAACACAAAGAAGGACATTACACATACATAGAAATAGACTTTACACTCTAAATTGAAAAAGAGAATATAAAGGGGATATAACAAGAAGGCAGGATTTGTTCTTGACAAATCCATCCTGACTCCTACTGATCACAGTATTGTCATCCAGATACCTGCAGAGAGACTCCAGTGTACTTTGTTCTAATATTTTTCCTGGTATTGAAGTCAGGCTGACCAGCCTGTGGTTTCCTGGATTTTTTTTTTCCCTAAAGAGAGGAAAAATGTTTGCTTGTCTCCACTCTTCTGACATCTAACTCATTCTCCAAGATTTCTCAGAAATGATGGCAAGTGGTTCTGTGAGGTCAGCAAGTTCCTTCAATACTCTGCCCCTACTGTGCAATGACTGGGGCATACCTCTGCCTCCCTGACTGAAATACTCACTGACTGGTTGTTGTGCACTAGAAGAAGTCCCTCACATTGTCACCAAAGCTGGTGGTTGTTGCCCTCTTGTATAACTTCACTACTGGGAATGTGTGCTCCATGGGCATCAAGTGAGATTTTGACCCTGGCTCACAATCCATATTTCAAATGGAAGGGGGAAAAAAACTAGCTTGAAAAACATTCCATTCTAACAGGTATAGCTACTGTATTCAGAACCACAGAAATGTGGTGGATATTTTAGCTTTAGCTTTTGGAAGGAGGTGCTTACCTTTCAGTACAGAGGCTAGGCTGATCTTCTCTTTGCCCCCCTTTGGCCAGCACGTAATTTTTTTTAAACAGGTATTTGATGGTTAATTGGTTGTGATGAGCCTTTTCCAAGGGTGAGGTGCTGTATATTTCTATATTCAATGTTTTGTTTTTTAAAATTAATTTACATCTTTTCAAATTAATGGTGTTTAAATATGACATTGTTAATATGGTAGCTTTATCTTCGTTTAGCTTTGTTGTAAGCCACCTTGGATCTCCTGTTAGGGAAAAGGTGGGATATTAAACAAATACATAAATAAATTTTCTCTTTTTTCTTTCTTTGCATCACACATTAGCTTGGCTTCCCCTAACTCCTAACCTGGTGTTATCCATAACCATACTGGCTGAGGTTTAGATGGGACTGGTAGCCCCAAATATTTGGAGGGTCTTCAGACTGGAAAATCCCACATTAGCTAATTTTATAAAGGCTAAGATCCATACGTGAAACCTTTTCTACGTCGTGTTTGTCTCAGATATTCAGCTAAATGGCTGAGTGAATTATATGAAAGAAACAGCCAAATGGACAACTACACTGAGAATGTAATAGAGTGAAAACAGCTACCCAAACTGATTAATATGTCAATGTGGTAGAGATACATGATGTCATATCATCATTAACAAGGTGTAAAGCAAGAGGCCATTTCCCACAACATCAAACATTCATTCAACATAAATGAAACTAAAGGTGTATGAAGTTTGACATTGTATCAAGTTGTTGAAAAGGTCCCTTCTAGTCATCTTCCATTATACGTATGTTCCAAAATCAAGACTATTTCACATCCAATAGCCTCCATCTGGCAAAATCCAGCAGGTGTCTCTTCTCTTCACAGTCTGTCAACAGAGACCTGGAAAGATCCATGTGCCAGAATTGAGGAAAACAGCCGGTCAGAGAAGACAAAACTGTGTGATGGACTAACACTCCAGTTCAGAATAAGGCAGCTTAATATATTCAAATCTATGTTTGAGCTCTCAGTGTAATTCTCAGTATTTCTAAGAGAAAAAAAATACTTCAAACCATGAAGTTACTATTGTAAAATATCCTTAAATCCATCACTTAATAACACAGCAAAGGAAAAGCAAACAAGGCCAGAATGTGTGTTGGTGATGTAAGTTGGCACCACCCTCAGTTGCATTGCTGTATATTCTTTTCATGATATTGCACAAATTGGTTTCCTGTGCCTCCCCAGACAGCTTTCATTCCTAGTCCCCAAGAGTGATCAGGGGCTGCTGGATATGAACATGTTCTGCTCACTCCATCCAGTCATCATCCTCCTTCCTTTGAGTATCTGGCAAAAAAAGGATGAGGGAGTTGAGGTTGGGAGAAGGGGTGGAGGGTGTTCCTTCTCAGCTAACTGTGCAAGAATATCCAGTATGCACCCAAACACAGCTCTGCAGCTTTCGACAGCTGAGTGACTAAAGCCTCACATGGAAGCTCCTGTCTGCTCTTGCAAATCAGGGAGGATGTTTTAGCCATGGAAAAGGTATGCTGACAAGAAACTTAACACTCTGCTAGTGTGCTGACTGGATCTAGGCCTGAGAAAGCAATACTAAATTCCAGTTCTGTAGACTTTCCTGGAAAAGGTTACCTTACATTCTTTACATTGCTGAAAAGAGTTACCTTCCAGTGTGAGGGAATACAATATTTTTCATTTTCCAAGAGGAGTCTGAGACAAATTACAAAGTGGGGTGTCCTCCCTGCCCCAATATTGCTTGCACAGAAGTTATAGTTAGAAAGAATATTCAAATATATTTGGGGGGGAAATGCATTTTTCAAGTATTGAGTAACCGTACATCTCATCTTGCAATAAACGACACAGATATGTTGTGTCAGTTTCTCTTCCTTCTATTTGCTTAAAATTCACCATAATCTCAAGAAGGGTCAGTGTTTTAGAGACACTTAGAATTTGTATCTCAGGACAGTAAGTCCAAGAAAGTAATTCCCTGCACAGACTGCTATGAGGCTTTTGTTCACAAACTAAAATCTTCTGCAAGGAGAAAGAGTGGCACCTAATGGTCAGCCCACAAACTGCAACATAGAGAATTTATGAATAGCTAAACTGTTTGCTGGGTAGCCAAACACACACACACACACGTGTAAGAATGTGTTGATGCACTCCACATATCTCTGCACCCCTCTCTACTATCCCCACAACTCATCCTGTTTGCAGTTATTAAAATCAAACATTCCACTTACGTACACAAAGCCTTAATCTCTCAAGATTTTCTTCAATTCAGGATCAGTTAAATTTATTCATCTTGAAAGGAGATCAAATGAGGAGGAAGAAAGATACCAGGCATGTCCCCAAAGGCTTTATAGAGAGGAGACATGAATGAGTAGCTGGGGTAGCTGACAAGATGTTGGATCTCTCATGTGAAAGCATTTATGACATTTCTATAAAGATATGAAAATGAGTCATTTCAGCATAGGAAGGATTTCTGTAATTGAAGTTGTAATATGCTGCATATTCAAGCCATCTTCAGAAAGTGGGCATGTCCCTGAGTCCACACAGATGATGTGGTTCTGCCTCCTCACACCTGGTCATCTACAGTGCTTTGAAAAGGTATTTTGTGGACCAGAATACAGTGGGCATGCCATCCGGGGGTTCTGGGAACTGCAGTCCAAAAAGTTATTCTTCCAAGCTCTAGTGTATTCTGCTATCAAGTAATAGGAAGGAATTTAAGGAAGGGTACCTGTATAGCCAAATGGCCTTTTGCAATCACTTATGTTCCCAACATGCCTTGCTGCAACCTAAGATCTTTCAGCAACAATTATAATCAAATGAAATATGAGAGAAAATAAACCCTCCTTACTTCCACATTAAGGATTGTGGTACTTTTAGTTCAGTTAGCACTGGGAATTGAGGCATGTTGGTAAACTCTTGATCCCAGCTGCATTTTAAACACTATTTCGCATGACCAACAAAAAAGAGCAATGCAATTGGTTGCTTTAAAAAAAGTTATAAAGAGTGACAACAGTGTCTCAGCAACAAGAACAAATTACTTTTAAGATGTAACTTCCTATGCTTTCAGTTCTGTACCCTATCTATAGTCAGAGAAATGGAGCAATGAATCATGGTGGACCACCATTAGCAATGGAAGTAACACTTTCAAGTCTTTTGTTTGGATGAGGGAGAGAGAGAGAGAGAAAATGATGAGAGAGAGTGGATGGGAAAAGAAGGGAAGGAGGGAGAATCACCTCTGTAAGTGGCAGCAGCACCAGCCTTGGTAACCTAGCCATTACATACCCGAGAGCTAGACCCATTTCTGTCATTATGGAGGGAAAGCGCAACTCCTCTCCAGGCTGAGAATATTCTGGCCCAGGCAATGAACAAGATAGTCCCTCTTTCTCCTTTCCATATTTGGAGGAAATTCTGTAAAAAAATCTTTTCTTTTTCTAGGGGAACAAGAAAAAGGTCAGAAATTTAAACCAGCTCCAGCATTGATTCTAGATGTAACCACATATCTGTTAGGGTAAATGAGATCTAGTGCAGTTAGCCCTGAACTCCATACCTTCCAACTGTCCTGATCTGACAGGAACAGTCCTGATCAATCTTCTGTCATTTTTTCAGCTGCTTTTAAAGTATCACAGTTTCCGTCTCCTACTCCCACTTTTCCTCTTTGTCCTCAGCCTGCTTCGATCGCCACTAATTGAATTCAAAGTGCAAAAGGAGTTTGCACTCAGTTAACACAATGCAGGGAGAGGAGAGGAGGGAGTGGAAGCTTATCCTTTCCGGTGGGCTCAGGCAAAAGCAAAGAGCTGTAGTCTTGCCTAGCCTGTGTGGTCTTCCTCACTGATAACTTCTGCCATCTTGCCCGCATGTGGGCTTGGCTACACATGAACCAACTTTCATCTGTGAAATGTTGGAAGTCAGGGAACTCTTCTAGGAAGGTGTTTTCAAAATGCCAGTTTAACTAGTGTCTTGAGACCTTCACCTCCTGGTGGATGCTCTATGCTGGTGTAACTACACCAGCATCAGTGGTGGCACTACAGAAAAAGGGTCACAGGCATAATGGCCATGAAGCAAGTGAGACAATAGAGAAACAGGTTTCTCGGAGCCAGCAGATTTTTGTTTGCTTTTCCTCATCAATACTGTGCAGCATTGTGGAAAAAGCCTCATAGCTAGTAGCCTAGTGCACCACCAGATTTCCAGCCTTTAGTACCAAGGCACAGTGTGACTGGACCTTAAATGCTTCCTATGAAGATTTTGATTGATTGCTATCTAAATGTCACTCTGGTGAAAACATTATAAAGGACAAAATTAATTTAAAAAATCAGCAAACCTTCAAAGTAATACAAAAACAAAACGTACACAAAACAAACAAAATGATATTAAAAACACAGATAAAAATTTAAGATTCTGAATTTTCCCAGCAAGATACAGCAGGGTCATTTAATTTTCTCCCTCACTTTACTTACTGCAGATAGAAAACACACAGTCTTTGCAGTTACATGAGTCACTTCAGCACAGTAAATAGATCGCAGTCCCATGGATGGACTTCCAGATATTGTTCCTTCAGCACATTATGCAAGAGACTATATATAATAATCTGTGCAAGATCTTCAACCCATTTTAAACCACAGTGACAAGTGTTCACAAATAATGGCCTATTTCTACATCTTCCTTCTAAAATAGCCAAAGGCACCAGGTACACCAGGGCTTTAGTAAAGGCCATCCTATATCTTATATGGTACTAAGGCAGGCCTAGGTGGGTGAACTTCCCTTTAGTTAAGCCTCTGGAGTACAATGGATTTGATCAGTTGCATAGGAACGGAGGGAGCGGGGGGGCACCACACCTCAGAAGGCAATGTTTTTGGGGCGTCCTGGCTCGTATGCCCCATGCCCCATGGCCACACCCCCTCGCACCGAGGCCACGCCCCCTTGCCTTAGCCCATCCCTCTCTCACCCCACCCCCCAGGCACTCCAAGCTCTGCCGCTGGATTTAATCATTCTGATTCTCACTTGAATGTTATATGAGTTGAAGTGTTTACTTCCATATATTAGGAATCCTATTTCACACATGTTGGTCACCTCACAATGGATTTTCTGTGCATGAGGGCCAAATTGCATTTTTTTCCTCTTAGCACATTCCAACTACCACTTGAGAAAGTGAGAAGGCCTCTTTTCCAAATGGATTACTCTACCATTTCCAGATATTGGAACAAACATATTGGTATTATCTCTTTTTAAAAAAAAAAAAAAAAACTAAAACCAAGAGGTAAAGTGCTGTTGTTGTTGTTGCTGCTGCTGCTACTGCTGTTGTGTGCCTTCAAATCATTTCCAATTTATGGCAGCCCTAAGGCGACTCTATCATGGGGTTTTCTAGGCAAGATTTGTTCAGAGGGGGTTTGCCTTCACCTTCTTCTGAGGCTGAGTGTGGCTTGCCCAAGATCACCCAGTGGGCTTCCTTGGATAAGTGGAGATTTGAACCCTGGTCTGCAGAGCCATATTTTGATGCTCAAACCACTACACTATGCTGGTCCACAAAGTATCTTTACCTCAACAAGATTCAATGTAATTCAGAGAACAATTCCCTAGGAATAATAGGGGTGATCACAGTTTTACTTGCTGTACAATTTCCACCTTCTCTCACCACCTCCCCATCTATTTTCACTGGGTCCAGAAACAGATGCTGCAGCAAATAACGCTGAGCATCATGGGCTGCAAAGCACAAGTGGGTGGTAAGAGTAGGAAGAGTAAGTTCACAATGCACTGTCTCATGGTGCAGTGTGTGCACTTTGAATAGAAGCTGCTGGGCAGTGAATGGACAGGTGACACACAGAAAGATAAGAAAGAGAGGACATAGATGTGGACAGAGAGATTACATGAGATAGAGAAGATGGGAAGAGCAGAGAAAGAGAGAGGCCTGTGAAAAAGAGAAAAACGCAGAAAACCCAGAAGGGGGAAAAGTATCTATGGCATCTAAGCTTACTAAATAAATGATAGAAGAGGAAGATGGTGACACACAGGATAGTAGGGAATGTCTACCATATGAGAGAAGAAGTCTGCAAAAGAAACAAGGTGGTTGAAGTTTCAAGCAGCTTCACCCCAACCCTCCTCCTGCCCCTTCTGACACTCTGGCAGAGTTCTGCCAAGAGACTGTGGTAGCAACAGACCTCTGAAATCAACCAGCTGCTGGCAGAAGGTAATATATGCTGACATAAAGTTATTTTTGCCAGAAGAAGTGACTTGTGCCTAATCTTGACACCTTATAGCCAGTGCCTCTTGAATTAAAACTGCAAAACAACAGGGTTGCACTTATTTTAAGCAATGAGAAAATTCAGCCATATTAATTCCATTGTAAATAAAGCATACCTAACTCAGCCTGTACCCTTGCCAGTACAAGGAAGGGAGTGAGAAGTTGTCTTGTGCCGTGTCAGATGTAAAGAATGGAAGAATAAATAGCATATACTAAATTGATGACTACTGAGCATAGATTTCGAGCAAAGTTAACAAAACAACTTCATATTTGTGTCTCTCTCCTTCATGTTGATACATAACAAACTTAAACAGGAACATCGAGTGTTGATCATGCATCGATTGTTGTGTGGGATATCCTGTCTTCTGTTTCCATTGCTTATACATCTTATGCTTAACGGTCCTATTGAACACACAACCCTGACGTTTGGGGCCTGGTGGTAAGCTGCAGATAAAAGTAATATGGCTTAATTAAAGGTGCATGCCAATGTGGTTTCCAACACTAAATGAATGACAAATATTATAATTCTATAGGGCAGGATTGAGAAGTGTGAGATTCTCCAGATGTTGGAAGACTATAAGTTACATCAGCCCTAGTCAATGTAGCAACTGACCATACTGGGAAGGATTGTGGGAGTTGCAGTCCAGTATCTGGAGAGCTACATGTTCTCCAGCTCTAACATGAGCTTCCCCTTGTCCTTGTTTGCAATTAACTAAAACATTGTGACTAAAAAAGGCACATTCAGCCTAAACACTATTATGTGAGGAGGTGGTCATAATAATATTGTTTTATTACTGCATTTGGATCCCCCCCCCCCAATGGACCTAGAGAACTATCAGGGCTTTATTTTACCTTTCAGCTGCTTCTTATGTGTTTTCTCATCATAATTGGATCATAAAAGTTTTACAGCAAACCCACATGAATGTGTACCAAGAGTGACATCTCTTCTGAGAAAGGCAGTAACAGTAACATTAGCATCAGAAACACTGCAGTGTTTTCTTCAACTGTGCCTGTATTGCAGGTTATTTTAACGTATGATTGATTTTTAATATTCTTAAAATAACTGTTATGCACATTTTCTTTAACTTTTAGAAAATAATCCTAAACTGTCTGGAAGGAAAACTGAGGAAGGCACTGTAGGGAGAGACAGAGTGATTAATTCTGGGAGGAGAAAGAAACCCATAGATGGGGAGGGGGGTTTGTTGCCAGAGGTCCCCTCCTAGCTGAAGGAAAAAACTTTGTTCTCATTGCCTTTTCACCCACAATATTTTGTAAGTGGCCTGGAAAATCACTCAGCCAGTATGCAGTCGAAGAAAGTAATGTCTTCAACCTCTGGGAGTATGTCATGAGCATGCCAAGGTAAATTGTGTATCTGCAGGATCCTGAGCCCCATCATTCCCATATATCCTCCCTCTCTGCACAAACCTTCATCAATTGTGGGATAAGAATGGAGAGAAGGCTGGGGAGAAAGTTAAAAACAAATGACAGAAACACTCAGAAACACTCCATTCTGATCGTGGTGAACCAACAGAACTTTGGACTTAGTATAGATCGACTGGGGAATTCTCCCATTCAGGGTGTCTGAGGTAAGTATCAAAATACATGTGTGTGTGTGTGTGTGTGCGCGCGCGCGTGCGTGTGCACACTCACACGTGCGCAGAGAGACTGAGAGAATGAGAGACTACATAAATAACTTGTTGGCCATAAGTGAGAACTTCCTCAATCTTTGATGAGTATGTACAATGTTGTTATGGTCAAATACATGAGCTACCATCTGACAGACTTCCTCAGTATCAGTTAGGGTTGGGATGAATCCAGAATTTTTTGAATCCCGAACCCAAATCCAAATCCCTGGAAGGTTCTGGGAATCTTTCAAATCTTTTTTTAAAAAAGGGTTTAAAAAGCAACTTTTTTAAAAAAAAATTAAACTTTTTTTAAACAGAACTTTAAAAAAAAATCTATGCTTTGGTTGGTGGATTTGAAAGATTCAGTTCGCCTATTTGTGCGCAGGGATTTGGATTTGCAAATCTTGAATCCTTGCTGAGGATTCAAGGATTCAGTTGGCCCATCCCTAGTATCAATTATTCACAGGTATACTGATTCTGTATGTAGAGGTTCCATGCATTTGTCCCAAAGGAAAGGAGATTTTAAATATCCTAAGGTATCTTCCCCCCACCCTTCCTGCTGAACTGAATGTTATACAACACTTTTCAATCTCTCCATTCTATAGCTGGCTAAACTCCTGCTTAGCCCTTCCCATATATCAGATCTTATTAGTGTTCTCCCTCCCTTCTTCCCTTCCTCCCTCCTTTCCTTTGAAACAAGGCTTGTTGATTCTGCTTTGTGAAATCTGGTCTGTGGGAGGCCACACATGAAACTGTTAAGAATTTATTTTAAAAACAAGAGGATACCTCCCGCCAGGAAGACAATCTGTTATGATAATACGCACAAATGAATATGGCCCACCCTCCTTTCTCACTCTTTGAAGGAAGCTAAAACCAAGCCTTTTTAAACAAGAGACAATAGAGGAGCTTGAATCTAGTCCAGCAGGAAATTCTCCAGTGCAGCACCCATCAAAAAGAGTGAGATATGTGTAACTGCACATTAATTTCTTTTTTAAAAATGCTTTTCTTTTGATTTAGTGGTTGTGATTACAAGCACATCTCTATTTCTCTTTCTCCATCTCTGTGGAATTTAAACACAAAAATATGTATACAGTAAAATATTTACTTCAAACAGTTTAGTAGGGGGAAGTCAACATTTTAATGAAACATCTTTGTCTGAAAATGAAGTCAATCAAAATAGAGAGTTTAGAGTCTCCACTTTTTTTTCTAAGAAAAAAAAAGTTTCTTCAAAAATGTTAGGGACTTTCATGTCTCCATGCAAAGAACCAGAGACCAGCTCAAATTTGGCCATAAGGGAATAAAGTGGAGAATTTCGGATGCAGCTGTCAATCTAGCCCAACATATTTTACTTCTGAAGGGAACAAGGGGCTTGGCACAGATCTCTTTAGCTCCTCCCCTCTGAAGTCCAAAATCACCTGATAGGCTCTGAATCTCCCACTCTGAGACCTTGGAGGGCCACAAACCCCTGCCACATATCCCTGCAAAGAAAAGAAAAGAAAAGAAAAGAAAAGAAAAGAAAAGAAAAGAAAAGAAAAGAAAAGAAAAGAAAAGAAAAGAAAAGAAAAGAAAATTTAGTTTTAAAATGCACTCAAATGCCCCCAACACTCCAGAAGGGGCATCAGGAGAATTTTTACTGTCAAGAAGTAACCTGGAAGTCACATCAGGGTTACTTCCTATTTTTAAAAGTGGGTTCTCCTGTACCTAAAATGATGCTGGGAGACCCAAATGTGGCAAAATTGCTCTGGGAGACCCAAATGTGGAGGGCACCTGGGGCACTTCAGACCAAGAGAAGAATTTTTCAAAAAAAATCTCTAAGAGGCACAAAAACATCCCTGGAGGCTAAGTGCTACACAAGAGTTAGATCCTCATTTGGATGTCTATAAACCTCTCCTCTCTCACTCTGTCTCAGCACACCATGGACGCAGCAAGACTGTCACATCCCCCTCCTAGCTTTGTGCATCTTCTACTTGGATGAAAACATCTCAAGATCTTGAAAGTTGGTACATCATTTTTGTATCTTTTTCAATGGCCCAATAAAAGTTATACTGCTACAGATTTTGGATTCTCCTTCTCACTTTAGAACTAACATATTTGCCTCTTTTCTGTGTAATGGAAGAGTTTTGTTCTGAATGAACTGAGGAGAAACTTCTCAGACGAATTCCCCACTTCACCCACAGGGATAGTCATCAGAATGCTCTCCTCCCCAAGTCTCTGCCTGAAAAATAGTGTGGAGAATTTGAAGAGGCCATTTTCATTCAGTCAGTCAATGGAAAAATGCTGCAGTGAAAAAGTAGAAGAGGGAAAGATTTCATTTTGGGTTAAAATTCACAAAGTGGAGGTAAAAGGCCTTCCAAAATGGACCAGGCTTTACAGCTATACCCTGCTTGCTTCATTGGGATATGAATTTTCCCACATTCTAATTGTTGTGACTTTCTTCCTGGGGGGAGAGAGGGGCTCCTTAAAATTATTCTGAGGGTGGAGGGAAAGCTGGAGGCTGAATTTTGAACGTATTGCTCTCATTCATTTGAAACAGGTGCTTCAGTAGACCCAATGCAGAGACAGCTTCTGGAAGTGAGCTTCCCACAGAAAGAATTTTGAGAAGTGAGACTGTTTTCCCCTGCCTTTGCCAGAGCTTGTAAAAAGGAAATATCCTACTAACAAGCAAATTAGATGCCCTGGAGAGTTATGACAGATTTAGAAATATCCAACTATTAAGGCATCACAGAAAGCACCACACTGCAGATGTCAATGGCGCTGAAAAGATTACAGAAGCATGACTGGAGTCTAAGAAGCACAGTTTCTCTTTATACGTGTATAAAGCTCCCATTCACATGAATGAGGATTATTGCGTGTGAAAGTGTCTGGAGAGCTGAAGAGAGATAAGTTTAATTTTCACGACTCATTTCCCACTGCTTGTTTGAAAGCCTTTTATGTAAAAACATCAATAGATACACTTTAAACCAGAACTCTTTTCAGTCCTTTTAATGTGCATACACTGAATTTGTCTTTTAGGGCCAGTCCTACAATCCAGGAGAGTGAAGTAGTTACCTCAGGCTGCAAATGATAGGAAGTGAAAGCCAGGCATTGAAGGGAAGAGTTGTGAAGTGTAGATATACCAAGCTGATCTACAACCAGCAGTGTAGATATATTGAATTTTGTGGAATATATTGATTGTATTGCCTAAGATGTATAAGCCAATTCAGACTGCTTGACACTGCCTGCTCTACCTCTATCCTGCCCACTCACACCTTTAGCAGACTGTCCATACTGCAAGTTCCTTGTGCCCCCATCACTGATGCATTCCCCCAATATTGTTGTCCCTCTTCTTTACCTGCAGAGGTCTCCTTCTTTCTTTATCTCACATTCCAGTAACAATAAGATTTTCTCACCCCATCTCTTGCAAGTCTCTGGCAAGCTGGCCACCTCACTTTTTTGGTCCTGAGCAGAGCACATGAAGCAAAAAGGGGCTAATGCTGCTTTCCATTAGGCCCCCAGGCACAAACACTAAATTAATCTGCTGCCCTGCAGGCATGGAAGAGGAGATATCTCCTCATCAGTTCATGGGGGGAGGGGAATGCAACTGCCAGTCTAGTTGGCTTTTGCAGATGGCATTAGTAGAAGAAATGCTATCTTATTCTTTGCCTCAGGCTGCAAAAGCTTGTGGGTCACTCCTGATATATACACTGAGTGATCATAGAAAAATATTAGCCGCACACATATACACACACACATAAACCAGAGGTATGGTCACTGTGTTCTCAAAAGATCCCTGCTGACACAGTCATACATGTAGAAGACTCTTCTTTCTGTGTTTGGAAAGTCTGGGAAAGCAGAACTCCTGGATGCAAAGAGAAGACCCGTTGAAAAAAACTGCTACATAGTGGAGAGCTTCTCAGCCAATATATTGGACACATGTACATAACAGTTGAGGAACTCTTCGTTTGCAACAATGCCAGCTCATTGGAATTCATTTTATATGCATTCATAGAATGTTACAGTTGAAAAAAATGTGGAGTTCCAGTTAAGGGCTGCATTCTAACCCAGGGCTGGATCTCCAGATGTGGCTAGACTGGAACTCCAATCAGTGCCAGCAGTATAGCTGTTACCCCCAAAAGTGGGTGACTCAGAGGTCCACCTGTGGTGCCAGTGCCTCCATGGAATGGCAGGGAATTATTAGCTCAAAGGCAGACCTGTGAGAGAGGGGTAATCTTACAGGATCTTCCACCTATGTATATTCATATTAATGCAGGACACCAGCTGGAGTTTAAAAGAATGTTTATTGTGGAAAATCACAAACACACACACAATATTAAAGCAGTCTCACAATCACACAAGACTAACTGAAGGAAAGGAAGGAAAAATTGGATAGTGAGAATTTAGGGTGAAGTAGGTGATATTTATGTATCCTGCAGAGAAGAGACAAAGCACTGTGGCTCAAACTAAATGTCCAAGGGCAGAATGGGAAACTGAGCAGTAGAATTATGACTCATGTCCAGAGTATTACAAGTTGTCTGGCTCAGAGCCAGGGTTCAAATGCCTTGTTTCTCCCCTGAGGGGGGAGATGGTAATGGCTCTGTGGCAGAGCAAACAATGAGGTTCAGAATGGGTTAATGGCCTTAGCGTTAGATGTCAAAGCACTGATGGGAATTGTGATAGCTCCTTAATGGCTGGGCAAGTGAGGAAACAAAGGAGAATTTCAGCAGGAAGAGGGAACGAGTTGAAAACAATCAGTTGCCCTGTTGAGACATTTTCAGGTGCTATTGTTTTTCAAGACTGAGTCATAGAGGGGATTATTTCAAGCTCAACACCAGAGCTTCCTGACTGATCTCTTGACTATGACCTGGCCGTGCCCTGAGGTCCTATCTGACCTACTTTCACATGTGTCCAGACAGTCTTCTTTGCAAGCATGGCTTTTCAGCCATAGCAGTGTATAATTTATATTTAATGCCAATTAAATAATGTCCATTACCAATTATATCTTGGAGTGGGGGTGTATGGTATGGTAACATAGCCAACAGTGAGAGCTCATAAGAACTCCAATCCAACAACCTCTTGCCACCTTTCTCCAAACCTGATCTAGCCCAACCCCCTGTTATCTGAGACTCTGAAATATCAGGTGCATTAACAGCATGTCTGACAGATGGCTGTTCAGCCTCTCCTTATATGCCAGTGAAGGAGAAGTAACACCTGCTAACTATTCATCATTTTCCCAGCCTTGATCTTCTTCTTGCTCTGAACATAATCAAAGAAGCTTTTTTGTTCTTGTTCTTAGCATCCCTCACAAGCCCCAGCTCTTTCTGAGACTTCACCTTCCTGATACTCTGTTAATAGGTTGAGATAACCCTACTGTACTTCTCTTAGGTTATTATGTCCCCTCCTTCTATTCCTACCTGTCCATTTCAAGTGTCAGGAAGGGATATCAAAATCTGTCAGTCTGATCTCTCAGTCACAAATTCATTGCGTTTCTGTGAATCCCGCCTGTTTTTTCTGACTGTCCTTTTTCCATATTGGTAAGCAAGAGTTTGTATTTTCTTTCTGCACTGAAATTTGTGCAATGTGTGCATTTTTCTAATTTACACATTGCTATGTACAATATACATAATTCAAGTCTTTTCCTCATTGACTAAAGTATGTTCCTAGTTTGTTTGTTTGTTTGTTTGTATCATATCCCTTATAGCCATTTGCCACTGAAAATGTGGGCTTTCTTTTACATGGAGTTTATTTCACAGGAAGTCTCTTTAAGCTTCACAGATTGTGATCATTCTTGAGCTGAAGTGCACATTTTCTTGCAATTAGTCTCAGGAGGTGCAGTAGTGCTGCTTCCATTGATATTGTTAAATCCAACATCACACCCGTCCATCCTTAATCTCAGATCATGAGAGGGCTTCACATTGGCTCCTTTAAATGTCCTCCATTCTTCCTTCTCATTGAAAGAGTTTAGGACTACGTCTTCAGCATTTCAACTTGCAGGATCTCCCATCCTTCCCATGCTGCCAGTCTTAACAAGGACAGCTTCACTTCTCTTACACTGTGACTATAACTTTTTTGTCAGGTTTGTGGTTACATTGATATCCGTTCCCTCAGTGAATGAGAAGAATATCTCATGACTGGAGTTATAAATCTTTGTAAGCTTCTGTCTCACAGGAAAGAGTGAATACTGTTATCTTTTCTTCTGTGAGAATATTTTTTACTAATTTTTGAAGAGTACTTGGAATGTACTTTGTAATTCTATGCAAAAAATGTTCATACAGGTTTCCAGCATAGAACAAAATTTCCTGGAAACTTGTTTTCTAAGCAGAAATGTTGTTTTCTGCACAGAAAACAAAATGCACACAAACTATGTATTTTCCATGCGCAAACATCTCAGTTGGTGAATTTTCTTACCCATATAAGATCCTCATTTTCAATGTTTTCTCATACCTGAAAAACCCTGTCTGTGACTGGTTTTAAAAAATTTTCTAATACCTTTTCCATCCCTAACTGAAGTGCTATTTCATGTTGTACCTTGAGTTTTTGCCTGGTGATCTGTTGTAGATATTAAAGTGACAATGGGCTTGATGGGAGAAAAGAACTTTATTCATATCACAGACTCCTAGTTTGCAACAATGAGTTACTTTTTTAAAAACTAAGTAAAAATAATTAAAAATAACTGGATCAATTTTGGAAAAATTGGAAAACAAAGACTCAATTTCCATGCAGGTCAGCAGGCAAATGCTCTTTGCCACATTTCTTTAGAGAGGAGAGATTTCATGAGAAACTCACCCTGGATCCAAGGGGGAGTGGGGGATTACCCATTAGGGTCCAGAATCCCCATTATTTCTGTTTACTCTTGAGTAAACGCATAAAGAATGGGAAGGACCAAGGGAGCCACATCTTTTGCCCTTGCTATGAAATACAGCTATTTTGATCTGAGGATCTAACAGCCCTATCCCAGCAATATGCTTTTTTAAAAAAGAAGAATTTGCTAAATAAAACTTTAAAATTACAAAAGTGAAGAATTCTTCTGACAATGGAAGTCTCCCTGGACACCTTCTTTCTGCAACTAAGAGTTGAATAAGTCTGGTTTACTTCATAATATTAGGACAAATAAGAACATGCTTTCTTCATGTTGTTTTTCTTTTCCATGTATTTGTAGAATATTAGTGTTGATGTAAATTATCAATAAAGGTATTATTTTAGAAAAAGAGAAACAGGAAAACAAGGGGTAACTTGTTATAAATCATAATGATAAAGGTAACTAACTACTTTTGTGGGCCTCAGAGTCATAACTATAATTAAGATACAGAAAAATCCCTTGCCCTCTGCTTAATGGCAGGTATTTCTGCCAACTCTTTCCATCTCTAACTCTCCAAAATATATCCTACACCATTCCCAAGATTGCTCTAATGCTTACAGCAGGTGGAAAAAGGACACAGGAGTCTGCAGAAAGGCTTATACACTGAAAGTCTGTTCCTTTTATAGAGAGAAAAGATCCAGACAAGTGTGTTTTTTTGCCTCAGATTTGTTTGCAAAAATCAGGTGGTTTCTGGCTTTCTCAATCTTAAATTATGTTTGGTTTAGATTTACATCGACCTTATTTCCTGTATCAAAATTCTTAAGCCATGTGGCAACACATTTATGTCTTCAAACATATTCTTCTAGAGTCCAAGTTTCAAATGAAATTCAGCATAGCCTTTGAGTAGGGAAAATTGTAGGAATTCCCCTATTCTTTTTGATGGCTTGAAAATGTGTGGAAAGAGCATTATAAGATCCTGACATATTATGTAAGAGCATGTGTGGCCAACCAATAGTTTGGGGGGAAAGTGTCTGTTACATTTGTTTCTTTGTTTTGTTTTTGTTATAATGTATTGGTTTGTCAGAGATGGAAATACTGTGTTAATTGTTTTGTTTCTATGAACTGTCCATAAAATAGTACTGGTTATAGTTTCCTTTTTTTAAAAAAAATGTACATTGAATTTCAAAGGGAAAATTAGCTAAGTTGGGAAATTCTAAAACTTGTGTGGGCTTCCCAAAGGCATCTGACTGGTCACTGAGTGGAAAGAGAACACTTTGCTAACTGGATACTTGG
Source organism: Iguana delicatissima (assembly GCA_948472985.1). Lineage (NCBI taxonomy): Eukaryota > Metazoa > Chordata > Lepidosauria > Squamata > Iguanidae > Iguana > Iguana delicatissima. Next base: position 1,215,355 of record CAOKZL010000488.1, on the reverse strand, counting down.
TCTAGTGTGCTCTATCTCTATCTATCTCTATCTCTTTATCTCTGGCCATTTCCGTACTAGACTGTTATAGCACTATTATTCCACTTGCAACATCATATGGATTCCACAGGATTCAACGTCCTATAGAATTCCATAGGATTCAACATCCTATGAATTCCACTTGCAACATCCTATGGACATCCTCCCGAAACTGCAAACCCCAGGATTCCCTAGGATGTTGGAGGTGGAATAATAGCGCTATAGCAGTCTAGTGCGGAAATGGCCTCTGTCTCTCCCTATCTCTCTGACATTTTAGAATCAAAGGAGCTACCTCTGCACTCTTTAGCCCCCATGGGAACCCCTTATCCCAGCTTTATAAATACAAAAATCTCAGAGAGAGTACACAGAGGAGTTCCCCCCCCCCAAGAGCATTTTACACATTATTTGTCACTGTCACCCAGCTTGAACATAATAATCAAGCATTTTTAAGACAGATGAAGGTTTCATCCAATGCAGAGAAGGAAAAGATAAAAGGCTTCCTAACAAACAAGCAGGCAAACCAGATGAACAAATAAAACTGTTCAGGGTTGCAGGTGTCTTTGAATTCCTTTCAAGCAGATGAAATGTGAACACACACACACACAAACACACACATAGTGGTAGTTGCTAGCAGCAACTTTGACATATGATGTGCTCTGCAGAAGTTGCTTTCTGTCAAACCACCCACAGATATGCTTGACTTTAGCATCTCACATTTTCTAATAGAGTTATATGGCTACTCACTCAGTTCATTAGGATTCACTCCCAGAAAAATTCATGTAGCATTGTTGCCATAATTGTATAGGTATTACTTGTGCAGCTATTACTATTGCTTCTGTTAATTCACTTTGTAATTAAAGAGTAAACGGATAGCACAAGTCATCTGTACAACTACACAGACTGGGCCACTACCTGGAGAACAGATTAACTCTGGCAAATACGGGAGTCAGTCATGCTTGCTCTAAGGCATAAACCAAATCCTTGGCAGTGCATTTTTCTTTCTCTGTTCATTTATGCATTTGAACTGTTAGATTGTCAGATTATCAGAGTACAGTGCATCAAATATACATTGGAATACACAATATGTTCTTCTAATACAACAATAGCATAGTAACTAGTAATAGCACATAATAAGATTGAGAGCAGATAGACAGGGCACCTTGTAGCATATAAAACCGAAGAAAAACCAGAAGCAAAGGAGAAGGATACCAGGCATTAAAATGACTAAGAAAGTCAGGCCTTCACGGGTGCTGAAAAAACCACGAGTAGGCACCAGCCATCCAAGGGAAGGCATTCCAGATACAGATTGCAACTACCAGTGGTGGCTAGTAGTTCCCACGTCAGTGGCACAGTGAATCCTATCTGGGAGCCGTCCAAGGTGCTGAACCTGTTTGGGGACAAGGATGTAAAGTCCAGACTAAAACACTGCACTGGTAACATATTCAGTACCTAAATTAAATGCACATCTACCCAGGTTTATAAAATAGAAAGACAAGATTCAAGGAAGGGAAGTGGAAATAAGAGGCCCTGGAGTCTGATGATAGCAGAACACATGTGAAGTTGGAAATTGGCTATTATATTCAGCTGGGATCAGGCTGGGATCCTGACATGGACAGGTATTGTGGAACAGCCAGGTGGTAGAGCTTACCATGTCCTTTTCATTTCTGCAAGACAGTGTTAAAATTGTATTTAAGGGAGGCAGTACACATATTTAGCTTTGTGTCACTCTGGCCTGTTAAGGCAATAATTCACAGCACACGATTCCTCTAGACCAGTGGTTCTCAACCTGTGGGTCCCCAGATGTTCATGGACTTCAGCTCCCAGAAGCCCTGAACATTGACCATAGTGGCTGGGGCTTCTGGGAGCTGAAGTCCACGAACATCTGGGGACCCACAGGTTGAGAACCACTGCTCTAGACTCAGTTACTGTGCATTTGTAGAGTTGAAGGCTTTCGTGACCAGAATCCATTGGTCTTGTGGGTTTTTTGGGCTTTGAGACCGTGTTCTGGTTGTATTTTCTCCTGACGTTTCGCCTGCATCTGTGGCTGGCATCTCCAGAGGAATGGTGCATTGGAAGTGGAGTGGAGGATATATACGCCAGTCTCCTCCTCCAGAGGGGAGGGAGCAATTAGCATAATAGTCCTATTGTGTGTATTGAATACTTGTTCCTGGAGGGAGACTTCCTGAGCCCAGGTGGGGCTCATTAGGGCTCGTTAGTATCTTTTGAGTTTTGATTTTGGTGTTTTTCAATATTGGCAGCCAAATTTTGTTGACCTTCCGAGTCTCCTCTTTCCTGTTAAAATTATCCAAGTGTTTGTGGATTTCAGTGGCCTCTCTGTGTAGCCTGACCTGGTAGTTGTTAGAATGGTCCAGAATTTCTGTGCTTTCAAATAACATCCTGTGCCTGGGTTGGTTTATAGTGTGTTCTGGGCTCAGGAAATCTCCCTCCAGGAACAGGTATTCAACACACACAATAGGACTATTATGCTAATTGCTCCCTCCTCTCTGGAGGAAGAGACTGGTATATATATTCTCCACTCCACTTCCAATTCACCATTCCTCTGAAGATGCCAGCCACAGATGCAGGCGAAACATCAGGAGAAAATATAACCAGAACACGGTCTCAAAGCCTGAAAAACCCACAAGAACCTACTGTGCATTTGTTCATTAGCAACTGAATGTATGAATGGGAGGACATTGAACAGGTACTGTACTAAGGTCATCTGTGATGGTTTTTCCATTCAGGAACAGTGTTATTTCTGGAATATTTTTCAGATTTGCTCAATAAGGTTTGCTTTTTGGGAAAGTAGGAAAGTTGTGTAGAGTTTGAGTCCTTTTCTGTTGCTGGAAAAGAAGTTATAAACTTTGAAACATGTAAAGAAATTAAATAATGAATAAGTTGTAAAAATTTCTTTGTGCATGGGCCCTTTCACACTACGCACATATGGCATCCTAATTCCACTTGAACTGGCATGGCAACATTCTATATAATTCTGACGTTTCTGGTCTGATAGGGTGTTATAGCTCTCTACCCTAAATTGAAAATCCCATTATGACATAGTATGTTGCCATAGCAGTTAAAGATATGGGGATCATAATGCTATAATTGTGTAGTGTGAAAGGACCCGATGTGCATGTGTTACCATTTTGCCTTGCTTTATACATGTCCACTGATCATAGGACTTTTCCCTTCAAGAATGAACCAAGATTTGGATGTAATTATTTCCATGAAAAATGTGGACTTTTAAAGTGTATGAGTTAATAGTTGTAGGTCTGCAAGAATACCTCTGTTGAATGCTGACGACTTATTTTAATGCCTCTCCATTGCTGATAACTTATTTTTAAGGTCACATGAACCCAGAAACCATCCATTATGGCAAACTATATAAAATACTTACAAGTTTTTTTTCTTTTATTTTCAACAGGGATACAGGTAAATAAATCATGTTCACATGTTTGTATGTAAAGGAATACCTGTCTGAAGCACTACCTAGTTTTACAATAATTTTTCCATGAAAGCTCACTGTTATCTTGTAATGACCTCAGTGGTTCTTAACCTGATCTATCTATCTATCTATTTATGGAGAGAGAGAGAGAGAGAGAGAGAGAGGAGAGGGAGGGAGAGAGTATTTACATAACACATTTCTTACAATAATGGGACACAAAGTAGCTAACAACAGATTTTAAAACAATACAGATTAAAAAACTATACAAAGTAATTAATAAAAGTGTAAATATAAATTGCTGGAATCCTAGATGCCATTTTGCACAGTATAACTTTGCATATACTTAGCTAAGTAGAAGAGGAGCTAAGAAACTGTATTACTGAATTGGGAAGATGCATAACAGGACAGCAGTGTGAGCATTGGGGCCTGATGCTCATCAGGATCAATGTGATACTGATTTAGATCAACGAAATGTGCACAAGGACTGATGCAATGTGCATTAGGCACCAATGCGCATCAGGAATTTTGCTGCCTCTGTTGTGAAGTGATGTAACAGCAGCCCTCTACTGAGTACGGACATTGCATAATTGTGCAATTCTAATTCCCACAGGTGTAAGTCCACTTACCAAGAGGCAATGACCCAAAGAGATTCTGGACAGATTTATTTAAAGAGTGATTAAAGCTTTTATAAAGTTTAATGTTAAAAAAACCAATAAGATTCACTAAAAGACTATATACAAACCTTAATAACAGCACTGCATGGCATTGAAATGCCACCCCAGACAGTTTCTAAAAGCATGACACCATAAAAAACATTTTGAGGAGAGCAAGGATGAGAACCTCCTGGCCTCTATAGAGACAGAGTTTCAAAGCCTGGGAGCAACCACTGAGAACGCCCTCTCCCTTCTTCCCACCAAACAAACCTAGAAGGGTGGTGGGATAGAGACAAGCACCTCTCCAGATGGTCTTAGAGCTCTAATGTGCTCATATAGGGAGATATGCTCCGTCAAATAACCTGGACACAAGCCATAAGGGGTTTTATTGGTCATAACCAACACCTTGAATTGTGCTTGGAAACAGACTAGCAGCCAGTGGAGTTGTTGCAGCAAGGGGGTTGTGTGCTTCCTGTGGCCAGTCCCAGTTAATAACCTGGTTGCAGCTCTTTGGGCCAACTGAAGTTTCTGAGCACTTTTCAAAAGCAGCCCCACACAGAGTGCATTACAGTAATCCAAATGGGATGCAACTCAAATATATTTATACTCCACCCTTCAACCATAAAAGTTCCAATTGTATTTTACATTAATAAGTTTGACAGGCTTACAATCTAAATAAGACATGACTCATAAAGAAAAAGGAATGACTAGGTAGGAAGTAAGTTCAGCAGTCCCTGGTTACTTTTCTTTCACATCAGAAGCCACTGTAATACCAGTTAGAACACAGAGTGATGGGCTTTCACCAGCACTGGAGCCCAGGCAAAATTATGCAGTGCTTTTATGACAACAGTATCACCTATGTTGTTCACAATGCAAATGATCAAAGGATAATTTTTTGTGTTGAAAGATCCCCCGAACAAAGGTCAATTTTTGTTGTTAATGAAAGCAAATTACCATGTGAATAAAGTAGACTCAGCTCTCCGTTTTAATACCATTAAATATTATATTCCAATTATCAGCCTCAACTATAATAGGTGTACTGTATCAATTACTATGTAGTAAGCCAACACTCACCGGGGTTACTCTAACAGGGGACTGTGAGGTGGATTTAGTCCCTTGAGTTCTCTTTATTCAGGAACTGTAGATATAAGCATGATGGCTTCAGTTTCCTTTAGGCATGCCTTATGTTTGACGTTTTTCAAAACAAATTTTCAGGAAACAGTCCAAATCCTTTCCACTGATCTATTGCTTGTCATAGCTGGCTGCTTCTGCCTTTTATACCAAGCTTTGGCAACTAATAGCTGTACTACTTCAGTATTTACCCCGTGGAGACCAGAATATGTTAGTTCCAAAAGTTACTTGAATATATTCCATTATCTGGGAGGCTGTCATGTTCCCAGGCCATTTTGAATGTACAAAAGCCAGAAATTGTCATTGCAGTGGATGGCAATGTATTCCAATTATTCTGACACCATCTTTGCCTGTGTCTTTATTAAGCACCCTGGGAAGACTCTATTTGTAACTGGAGTTTTCTTCCTTTCCATATGTTTCTTCTGTCAAAGACTGGGGATAGACAAAAGAGGCTCTTGTATCATTTTTCTCTTGGGTATTAAAACAAGACACTTGCCAGATCTTGAAAGAATTGGGCTGGAAATGGTTGGGAGGAGTTTGTTCCCCCACAAGCTGCACATCATCCAAACAGAGAGGATACGTGTATGTTGTAAAGAGGATTTATATTTCACATTCTTTCATGTTCAACTCCTAGGTATCTCAGGTTCTCCACATCAAATTTATAGAGCAATCTGAAGATTTTAATAGGCGTTTATTAAAAATACACTCAATGAAATTCATAACCACCCAGTGGCAACAGATGGTATCTGTGTCACCAGAGCATAAATATATTCTCAGTTTTATTCTGAACTTTAAAATAAGTTTCCAAGTTGCAGAACCCTATTCACAAATAGCTTCAACACCTTGAACAGTTTCTTCAGAGTTCATCCTAAAATCCAGAGGGATTCCCCTCCCCATGAAGCCACAAGCAGCCGCTGCAATCACCTTTAGTGGTGATACATCTATCTATCTATCTATCTATCTATCTATCTATCTATCTATCTATCTATCTATCTAATTTATATATCAGTAATGAGGTTGTTTCTATATGTTTTCTATATGTTATACTCTATGCTTACAAATATCATAGGAAGTTAACCAGGCTTACAGGGAGAAATTGGCTCAAGATCAACCAGTGAGTTTCATGGGTAAGTGGGGATTAAAGCCTAGATCTTCTTCTTCTTGTTATTTTCCGTCAAGACAACTTCAACTTATGGTAACACAATAAATGAGAGATCGTTCCCACACAGGTCTTGCAAGTTCAGGGCTATGGTTTGCTTGACTGAATCATTCCACCTGCAATGTGGTCTCTTTCCTTTTCTACTGCCTTCAACTAACCAAGCATTATTGCCTTTTTCAATTACATCTTCTCATGGTATATCCAAGGTATGACACTTCATTATAGTCATCCAGTGAGACTTCAGGCTTGATTTGCTCTAAGATCTATTCATTTGTCTTTTTAGCTTCCCATGGTTTATATTGCATATATACCTCCAGACTCACAATTCAGTTGTGATAATCCATTCAAGACTGCAAACTACAAGCAGTCCCAAGAACAGTAGAAGGTGAAACTGCCCAGGTAAAGCAATCTGGAGAAGTTGCCCTATGGAAATCTTTCCTAGACACCCTGCCTGACCAGTCAGTAAGAAACTGCCATGATTCCCATCAATGTTTTATCACGTAGACTTAAGACAATCAGCCCATTCCGGACTCCTTTGCCAACCCTGTGAGAAAGCCATTGCCACTTTGTATAAGTACCCTCATTCATGGCAGGAAATAGGGTATAAAAACCCCAGCTCCAGCCCCAGTAAATTGTACTATGTGATAGTATGTTGGGTGTGTTACGCTGCACATGGCATCCCAGATTCCCATTACTCTGTGCTACCCTCAGATGTGTTGTCTCAGCCATTCTGCTGTGACTTTCTTCTTCAGGACTGATAACTATCACCCTTTTCACCTAATCTCTCTCTATCTAGCCTTTCTTGCCTTACTTTCTGATAGCCTTGTATGGTTCTTAAGAGTGTCTGATTTCTTGTGTGTTTGTTAATTCCAGATAAAATACTCTGTTTAACTTTTAACTGGAACCCTCTTTACAGTCAGTACTGGATACACAGGTAAAAAGATCCTGTTGTTACTCTCTTCTCACAGGACTCCTTTGAGCTATAATTCCCCAAATTCCAAGGAGATATTGGCATTGCAGATGTAGACCTTAAAGTCTCCCACCTCTTAGGGTAACAACCCCTAAGTGCTAATTTTGTGCAGAATAAATCTTGAGATTTATTCTGCACAAATTTCAACTCAGTCTAGGTTTCTCCTTATCAGAGTTTCTTGATACTCGAAAATCATGTTTTTCTTCCTTCCTTCCTTCCTTCCTTCCTTCCTTCCTTCCTTCCTTCCTTCCTTCCTTCCCTCCTTCCCTCCTTCCTTCCTTCCTTTTTTTTTTTTGCTTTTTTGCTTTTTGTTTTTTTGAAAATTTTCAAATATTCTTTTGATCCCTAAGGATCATTCATGTTCCTCAGTAAACAGCATTCATAGGTATCCAGGGGCATACTATTTCTAGTGCTTGGGGTAACACATAGCCATCATAAGTAATGGCCCTATCTTCATAAATTTAACTGAACCTCTCTCAGAAGTACCCAGGTTGGCAGATATCAGTACATCTGCTAGAAATTCCTTTTTTGTTTTTGTTTTTCTGTGTGCTTTATGAAGAAGAACTTCCTTTGGTCTGTCCAGCATCTGGATCAACTGAACATCTGTCCTGACCTCCTTACGATGAGCATTCCTCTGCTTTTACCTCACAGCTTCAGTGGACAGAGTCAAGAGAAAGCAGACAAAAGCTGCAAGCAGTAAGGTAAGATAAACAGAGATCATGGGGTGGAAGGAAGAACTGAGAATGAGGTTTCATCAGCTCTACATCCTTTATATTGTACAGTTCTGCTGTCTTTAGTTCTCAGTTTGAACTGAAATGCAGTTTTCAATCAGAGGAGGAGTATCCACTCTTAATGATTGGCTGTTGCTGCTTCTTCAACTCTGTATTCATCCTGCTCCCTTTTCCTGTTCAGGCTCAGTTTCTTGTTTTTCATTCAGCTGAATCCCAAGGGGAAATGAAGCTGCAACCTTTTTGCTGGTAAACGGATGAAATCTTCTGGGAAGAATCAATCTTGAGAAGAATCTAATCGAATGTAGCTGCTTTTATGCAAGGTTTTAGAGAGCACCTTCTGAAAGCCCATTGATTTCCCTCCACTTCTTCAAGAAAGAACAGCTCTAGCTATATGATTCTGCACAAACCCGGGCAAACAAACCTGCCATTCTGGTACTAAGCTTTGTAGTTCACCCACCAAAGAAAAAGGAACAATATCTCTTCTGTATCCGCCTCCCATTGTTTTCAATGTGAGTAGTGCAGCACATGTCCCTGTGCACGTAAACATATCTACACCCACTTGTGTCTCTCTTTGTCCATCTATCATCTGCCTACTTCAGAGATGAGCAAAGTGTGAGCTCTGGGCTGCATTCAGTGCTGGACCATTTTTGTAGCCTCTGAAGCCCTGCACCCATCCTTCAAAGCTCCCCAACCCCCAAAAAAATCTTTTAAAAATTTTCAGGCAATTTTCAGGCAATTTTGCCCTAAAATTTCTCAGCCACGCAAATATAGGCCATTTCCGCACAGGGTATTAGAAATGATGCAGTCCGTCCTCCAGGGAAGACGTCTGCACCTGTGAGCGGACTGGGTCAAGATTACTTAGTGTAGTTCTGCACCTCAGCCCATTCCAAAACGACCCCAAGTGGTTCTCCAGTGTGCTTTTGAAAAACCTGTTTCTTGCGTTTTTTCAAAAGCACGGAGCGTGCCAGTGCGAGCCTGCTCCCTTGTGCAGATTTGCAGGCTTGCACCAATGCAATCTGCTGGGGGCGGGCTTTAGGCTGGTGAGCTTTAGCATTGGTCGAGACCCTCGACCAACTGGAAGCCGCCATTTTCGTCCCCGGAGCAGTGCAGAGCAACGAGCACGCACTGCTCCGGAGCAGCCTGGGCCAGACCAGGGAGCCAAAAGACCCAGTAAGTAGCGTCACGGGGCAATTCCCTCACCCCGTGCAGAAATGGCCACGCACACACACACACACAGAAGCAACCCGGAAGCCTGTGCTGTCTCCAAATATTTATCTTTTCTTTTGCATTTATTTTCAAATTGGCAACAGGAAGAAAGGGAACCTCACTTCCTGTCACCATTTTGAGATGGTCTGGAGAAGAAAATGGACTTGCTATAGAGGGGTATGTAGCCCTGCCCCCATGCAATTATCTCCCATTCTAAACGGAGGTTCAATCTACAGAAGTAGAGATCCTTATCATAGGTAGTTCATCTGTCTGGTTAAGTGTCATGCAGCCTGTTTTGGCAGTAGTTGCATTATCCCTAAGGCAGGGGTGGTGAAAGAGCAGTCTTTGGGATTCAGGCAGCCCCAAATCCCACTTTTGTGGCCATTGAAGTGCCCAGCAGCCCCAAATCCATCTGAGACATTCATTTTTAAAAAATGGTTTAATTTTCTGGCACTTTCACAGCCAAAAACAACATCCAGCCACAACTCCTCCCCACAAGTGTGGTACTTACACTTTCCTCACTCTCCAGAATACCCAAATTTTCTCCTCAAACTGATTGTTGGTTGTGAATTGGCCAAAAACAATGAGCAGTATTTATGCAGCACCACATACTGTTGTGCACAAGGGAGTTACAGGCCTGAAAAGTGCCTCATCCCACAGTTGCCCACTGCTGCCCTTAAAGGTCAAGTTATCATTTGGGGATGTTCCTAGATCCATCAAGGATCGGGATGGGCAAAATGTGGAAGGCCAAGGGATTAGCATTAGCACTCAAGTGTACCTTGGAGGGCCACACCTGCTTCTCCTCCCCCAAAAATCATTTTTTGCCCCAAACCCCTCTAGGGGGAATATGGGGCATTTTTATAATGTTTTGGGCCTCTCCTGGCCCTAAATTTTCCCAGGGGCCCTGCAAGGTATGATGGAAATGCATCCCATGAATCCCATGTGGATATTTTAGAGTATTGGGGGGGGGAGAGAATGGTTTAGAATAATTTTGCAAAAATGGTTTTTGAGTGCATTTGGGAGCATTCTAAAGTCAACAACAACAACAACAACAATTTCTTTTTTAAAAAATTGACCTATGAGTGGCCCCTACCAGGAGCACAAAAATGATCCTGTGGGGCTGTATGATGGGCTGATCTTTGCCCATATTTGATCTAAAAGATTCATTCTTCATCTATATGCATAAGAGGTAGCAGTGGTCCAGAGTATCTTTTATCAGCTCAGGAAGACATGCCAGCTATGATTCTTCCCAAAAACAGATATCAGGCAACTATTAGTCATGCTTTGGCAGCCTTCTTTTTGGATTGCTGAAATGGTTTACTTTGTGGCTTTTCCTTGGAAAACATTCTAGAAACATCATTTAGTCTCAAATATGTTCACTAGACCTTCCACTGGCTCTGTCTGATACTATCACATTATGCCAACATTTTGGCCTCCGTGCTGGCCACCCATCCTTTTCCAGGCCTAATCCAAGCCTAAAATTCCAACCTAAAAAAGTGCTGCTATGACCACATAAACTCACAGATGACTAGGAGCCAGGTTCCACAAAGAAACACTTCTGCCCTCCTTTTCCCCTCTATGGCCTACAGTCATAATCTGTGGCCCTCCATCTAGTGACTCCACTGACTGAAGGAATGTGAGTTGCTACCACACAAAAGACGGTCTTTTCAGTGGTCACCAGCTGGTGCTTTCCATATCAGTGGGCGAATAAATCCTCTCCAGGTTTTAGTCTGGTTCTGAATGTTAACAACTCTGAATAAAGATTCAATTGGGAAATATGGGGAAAATTTACAGGTACAGGAATAGGCTAGTTGCTATGAACATGAGGCCTAGCAGCAAGGAGGAAGACAGTATACTCCCTCAGGAACCCAAACTGTGTATGAAAATAACTCTACATACAGATTGCATTGAGAAATATGGAGCAAAATTATAGGAAATGGAGAAGATAATTTGGTGAGTTCTTAAGAGGAAAATAAAAACCCTTGGCAACGCTGGGTAAATATGCTAGTGAAACTACAAATCTCAGGATTCCATGCAATGAAGCCTTGGCTGTTAAAGTGGTATCAAAGTGCTATAATTGAGTAATGTCAGAGAGATCTAAGTTAGTTATGTTTAATTTAAATCTCATTGATTTCAGGCATGGTCTATTTGCAGTTCAACTACATCTTTGTCCAACCTTTAACAAACAGCTTCTTTCTGCATTTTGATAAATGACAGCTCATTTATCAGACACACATGGGAGGCAGACATGGTGCATGGAGTTATTCTTGTTGTGTGCCTTCCAGTCATTTCTGACTTATGATGACCCTAAGGTGAACCTATCATGGGGTCTTCTTGGCCAGATTTGTTTTGACAGGGTTTGCCATGGCCTTCCTCTGAGGCTGAGAGGGCATGATTTGCCTAAGGTCACCCAGTGCGTTTCCATGGCTGAGCAGGGATTTCAACCCTGGACTCCCAGGGTCCTAGTCCTGTGCTCAAACCTCTATACCACCCTGGCTATTTGATACATGGAAACTCTTTCTTTACGTGCATAAGTAGGATCACAATGCTGTTTGATGTTGGGAGTCAGTTCCTCTACAAAAACTTCAGATTCTGTGACGTCTGGGAAGTGCTTGTGATTGTGAGTGCCCTCAAACTGTGCAAATTCTGTCATCCATCTTCTTCTTGCTAACTTTGCTCGGCTGAATTTTGAGTGAAACCTACCAGTTCTTTTCCCAAATTGCCTTTAGAGCCATTCATTGAGGATTAATCTGTCTTTTGATTGGCACCTGAATGGGCAGATGAAATCTAAAGCAGTCCGAGGAGCAAATGGTGCCCTAATAGAGTGCTCCAATATGACCACAAGCAGTGCAGGAATTAAAAGGTGCACAGTTTGTCATATGCTATGCACCAGCTACAAATGTTGACCCAAGCCTACACAGCTAGTACATATGTGGAACTTAGAAAGCAATTTTTGTCTTATGAAGACAAAATAGCAGAAGAAAGTGCTTTTCTTTAGGCAAAGCATCATTTTGGGATTTTTCAATTGACAAATATCTCTCCTCGCCTGCCCCCATTTCATTACTTCAGTAAGCTCTCTGTGTGAATGCTCTAAATGAAAACTGGTCTGGCTCCAGTTATTCTATTGTATTCTATTTAAGGTCGCAGTTACTCTTCTTTTCAGCAAGGCTTGGGGGTGGGAGCAGATGGACTTTTTTGCTCTGTTGAAAACCTTGCTGTTTTGACGGAGAATTCCCAGTAGAATTCTTAGAAATCAATAGCAGAAGCCTTCTCTTTCTCTCAGTAGTTCCAGCTCCCAGCTCTGTATGACTATATTCCTCCACTAAAAGCTCTGATTACTTTACAAGAAACAAAAGCCAAAGCTCAAAGAGCAATGCGTGATGAGTTCTTTGGATTTGTGTAATTCAAACAGCAGTGCCCCATGCAGTATGGCAAACCCATTTGAAACTGACGAGGAGAGATTCTAAAACTAACTGTGACGTGGCATTAGGGTCTATTGTTGAAAGAAGTGATGCTATCCAACTGGCAATGTCTTGGTGTCTGTTGGGTAAACTGGCAATCACTTTTTGAGTCCCCATGTACTGAACGGAAATGGTGAACCTTTGTAGATGCTATCGGGAGGGAGGTGTTGCCAAAATGCTGGCATCACTTCCAAAAACATGGGCAGCCTCTAGGTTCCATCACTGGCACTCATTCTGGTCTTCCTTAAACAAAAAAATCCAGCCCAGCACACAAAACAGAGCCAGGCTGCTGAGAATAACAGAGTTTTAATATTCCACAGTGTCCCTCATGTAGTGTTACTCTGGGACACTGTAGGAAGCTGAAATGTCAGATAGACAAAGTCATCCAGCACTGGTTGTTTTAACTACAGTTTTAACTACTGTTGTCCAGTAGTGCCAGGGAAGAGGAAAACAAAAGGGTGACCTGATAGAGCCTTCTTAAACTGGAAGCCTGCTTTGTCTATGGTATCCAGACATCTAGAAATATTCTAAACCCTGATATTTTTTTAACATCTGGCTGTCTATTTATCTATAGATATCTATAGATAAATAGATAGATAGTGAGATATATTGGATATATCGGGGAAAAAGAAAGAAGGAGATAGAGAGAGAAGGAAGGAAGGAAGGAAGGAAGGAAGGAAGGAAGGAAGGAAGGAAGGAGGGAAATTATAGATCTTAAATAGTAAAAAAGAGTCACTGTGGTGTTGTAGTTTGAGTGCTGAGCTAAACGGTTCAAATTCCCACTCAGTCATGGATGCTACCTGGGTGACCTTGGGTGAGTGATACTCTTTTGGTCTTAGAAGAAGACAAGAGCCCACCTCCTCTGAATAAATTTTGGCAAGAAAATCCTAGGAAATGGTCACCATAAGTCTGAGCCAACTTGATGGCACATAACAACAATAACAACAAACATCATAGTGGAAAAATAATAATGGCCGTGGCATGTAATTGTTGATTGACTGTGCTATGATTAAGTTAGATTTCAATTATAACAGCCAATAAATTCTGAGAATGCTGATTCATCCAAATAAACATTATTCTTTCTTGCAATGAGCACTAAGAGATCTCCCAGAGTACTGGCCAGTTGGTCATGTTGTGTAAAAAATTGTAATTCCCAAACAAGGAGATTTATTTTTTCTTCCTCTAGATCTTTTTTTCCACCAGCAGGACAGACAATGATGCTACAGGGTGGCAGAAGAGAAAAAGCATCACATATTCTAGAATCCTTGGATACAAACGAGCCTTTTTTGGCAGTATGGACAAGAAACATTCCATTTGTCTTTCACTTCCCTAGGCCTGGTGAAAAGAAAGATGAAAGAACACCTGCTGAAAAAGACACAATTTAGGCATGCTAAGTTAGCAGCTCTAATTAGCATAAGCAGCATGTCCTATTTGCATATTATTCAAATGTTATTGCACAGGTTTATTTTGGAAGGGGAGGGGGGATGAGGTCTTGGGTACATCACTCCCCATTGTACGCATCACAAGAAGACATAAAATGCCCTTTTATGTTCTGTAGGCTGGCAGACATTAAACCAGTTATTCAAAGCAAAGAAACCCTCTCTGGCATTTCTGATTACACTTGAGTGGCTAACATTACATGCAGCTAACACATTTCTCCCATCTTTAAAATTTCTTTGTGGTGGGGCAGGAAGGAGGGGAGGTATTTAAGTCTGTAGCAACAGCTGGAAATCCCAAGTTAATATGTTACCTTTCGCCTAACAGATGGAGAAAGCGAGTTAACACATTTTTCACTGTGTGTGTGGTCCATGTGTATAAGGAAGTTTATGGGATTAGCAATATTTCCCTGAAACTTCGAAGCCTGTTTTATTTTTCTTCTTTGTCTATTACTGTACAGTCGGCAAAATTGATTTCAACCACCGACACAATATATATACTTCCCTTTTCTTGCTTTCTTGGTTCCCTTTTTAAAAAAATATATATTACTTCTTTATATATCAGGGCCAGAATGCACTTGAGGGCTTACATCTTCATAAATGGACTTACATCTGTGGGAAATAGAACTGAGCAGTTTGGTAACATCTTATTCAGCAAAGGGCTGCTGTTACATTTGTACATAAAGGATCCCATAAAGGATCCAGCAAAGTGACTGTTACGCATAGCGACTGAGACACAATAGGTTGGACACATAACAGGACCCAAGGCACAATGGGACTAGTGTGCATCAGGGCACTCTTACATGTGTCACATTACACATCTTTGTAATTGACCAAGAGTGTTCCTTAGCACCTCTACTATGTTAACTAAGTATGCCTAAAGTTATACAGCACAGACCACAATAGAGAATAATGGCTGATATTTATAAATTGTTTCATCTAATAAAACCTTGCAGTGGCTTACAGAACAATATATAAAATATGAAAAGTTTAAAATATTTATAATATGATATTTTAAAAAACAGAATAAAACCATATGGAAGCAAAACAAATCAATAACCAACCTAAAAAGAAAGATAATTTTCAATGACCAGAGAATGTCTGCCTGAGTAACTATATTGTTCAATGTTTAAGCATATAAAAAT